>CM062838.1:5233118-5793847 GCA_031772345.1 Himalopsyche anomala
TCCCCGATTTCCCCTTCCCCTCCTCCGCCCCAGCCACGCTGTCAACATTTTTTTATTCATACTAAAGAGATACTTTTTTCGTTTGTATATTATGGTCGCGATTTCGCCTATTCGATGACGTCAAGAAAGACGGTCCCCCTCCCCCCCATCCTGCCCCGCTGTCGTCATTAATTCATTTCTTCATTTTTCTCTGACGTCATGAGTGAATTTTTGAAATCATGACATTTTTATTTTATTATGTGTAAAAACAATTAATTTTCAAAAAATATTCTCTCCAGCTGTGGGATTCGATACCATGCCCCAATTTTCATGCGCGTCGTTCGGACGGCTTACACACTGGTCTACGAATCCTCTTGAGAAAAGCGATATAAAAACTTTATATAATTTAAATAATACAAAGCAAAAAATAAGAACGCGTTTTAAGTGAACTAATAATGACATCTGTGGGTGAAATCTTGCACTAAACGATATTGAATTCCAAGATTTCCACCTGCAGGGTTGTGAACGGCTATATAGGGCTGCTCAATTATATATAATAATTTAATTAACTATTTATTTATATATATACGAAAAATGGTTGTTAGCAAATTTAAACATTATTCCAAAAATTAAATAATTTACGAGGTCTATTTCTGCTAATAGAAAAAATAATTGTTAGCAAACTTAAACATTATTCCAAAAATTAAGTAATTTACAAGGACTATTTTTGCTACTATGAAAAATAATTGTTAGCAAACTTAAAAATTATACCAAAAATAAAATAATTAACGAAATTTCTGCTTCTAAGAAAAATGGTTGTTAGCAAACATAAACATTGTTCCAAAAATTAAATAATTTACAAGGTCTATTTCTGCTAATAGGAAAAATAATTGTTAGCAAACTTAAACATTATTCCAAAAATTAAGTAATTTACAAGGACTATTTTTGCTACTATGAAAAATAATTGTTAGCAAACTTAAACATTATTCCAAAAATTAAGTAATTTACAAGGACTATTTTTGCTACTATGAAAAATAATTGTTAGCAAACTTAAAAATTATACCAAAAACAAAATAATTAACGAAATTTCTGCTTCTAAGAAAAATGGTTGTTAGCAAACTTAAACATTATTCCAAATATTAAATAATTTACGAGGTCTATTTCTGCTAATAGGAAAAATAATTTTTAGCAAACTTAAACATTATTCCAAAAATTAAGTAATTTACAAGGACTATTTTTGCTACTATGAAAAATGGTTGTTAGCAAATTTAAACATTATTCCAAAAATTAAATAATTTACGAGGTCTATTTCTGCTAATAGGAAAAATAATTGTTAGCAAACTTAAACATTATTCCAAAAATTAAGTAATTTACAAGGACTATTTTTGCTACTATGAAAAATAATTGTTAGCAAACTTAAAAATTATACCAAAAACAAAATAACTAACGAAATTTCTGCTTCTAAGAAAAATGGTTGTTAGCAAACTTAAACATTATTCCAAATATTAAATAATTTACGAGGTCTATTTCTGCTAATAGGAAAAATAATTGTTAGCAAACTTAAACATTATTCCAAAAATTAAGTAATTTACAAGGACTATTTTTGCTACTATGAAAAATGGTTGTTAGCAAACTTAAAAATTATACCAAAAACAAAATAATTTACGAGGTCTATTTCTGCTAATAGAAAAAATAATTGTTAGCAAACTTAAACATTATTCCAAAAATTAAGTAATTTACAAGGACTATTTTTGCTACTATGAAAAATAATTGTTAGCAAACTTAAAAATTATACCAAAAATAAAATAATTAACGAAATTTCTGCTTCTAAGAAAAATGGTTGTTAGCAAACATAAACATTATTCCAAAAATTAAATAATTTACAAGGACTATTTTTGCTACTATGAAAAATAATTGTTAGCAAACTTAAAAATTATACCAAAAACAAAATAATTAACGAAATTTCTGCTTCTAAGAAAAATGGTTGTTAGCAAACTTAAACATTATTCCAAAAATTAAGTAATTTACAAGGACTATTTTTGCTACTATGAAAAATAATTGTTAGCAAACTTAAAAATTATACCAAAAACAAAATAACTAACGAAATTTCTGCTTCTAAGAAAAATGGTTGTTAGCAAACTTAAACATTATTCCAAATATTAAATAATTTACGAGGTCTATTTCTGCTAATAGGAAAAATAATTGTTAACAAACTTAAACATTATTCCAAAAATTAAATAATTTACGAGGTCTATTTCTGCTAAGAAAAATGGTTGTTAGCAAACTTAAACATTATTCCAAAAATTAAATAATTTACGAGGTCTATTTCTGCTAATAGGAAAAATAATTGTTAGCAAACTTAAACATTATTCCAAAAATTAAGTAATTTACAAGGACTATTTTTGCTACTATGAAAAATAATTGTTAGCAAACTTAAAAATTATACCAAAAACAAAATAACTAACGAAATTTCTGCTTCTAAGAAAAATGGTTGTTAGCAAACTTAAACATTATTCCAAATATTAAATAATTTACGAGGTCTATTTCTGCTAATAGGAAAAATAATTGTTAGCAAACTTAAACATTATTCCAAAAATTAAGTAATTTACAAGGACTATTTTTGCTACTATGAAAAATGGTTGTTAGCAAATTTAAACATTATTCCAAAAATTAAATAATTTACGAGGTCTATTTCTGCTAATAGAAAAAATAATTGTTAGCAAACTTAAACATTATTCCAAAAATTAAGTAATTTACAAGGACTATTTTTGCTACTATGAAAAATAATTGTTAGCAAACTTAAAAATTATACCAAAAATAAAATAATTAACGAAATTTCTGCTTCTAAGAAAAATGGTTGTTAGCAAACATAAACATTATTCCAAAAATTAAATAATTTACAAAATTTCTGCTATTACGAAAAATAGTTGTTAGCAAACTAGAACATTATTCCAAAAATAAATAATTTACAATTTAAATACTGCAGGGCAGGGCTGTCGATATACGCCCCGAGATATTTCTTTTACTATCAGAATTTCTGGATTATTCAATAAATAGGTTAGTAATTTATTTTTCACGCCAGTTACTTTTCTGACTACTTAAAAATGCAACAAAAATCTCTCCGTTGAGGTCAACGGGCTTACAGCTAGTATAACTAAATATTTTATCTAGCGAATGGTCAATATAAATTTTATTTAAATTTCGCCAATAGTCGTGATTGTAAAAATTTGATCAGGTTAGGTATGGTTGTCAACATAAAACTGTCCGAGATTAAAATACAGATCAATACTATAAAATACCGTCTAGATAAAAATATGTTACAAGCCATATTAAATCAACGTTTCTTAATTTTAATTCCGAGTGATATTGTTATTACTTTGGATAACTGTTTTATAAGATTAACGGCGTACATAATACGTATAATAATAAAATTATAATGTTACAATTGAAAAATAAGTCAGTGATGGGAAAACTTCCGGTGATTCTTAATTGAAATACGATTTTAGACATCTTCAGTATAAATTTTAGATTACTTGTGTAATTAACTAAATTGTTTAGGTTACGGATATTATGCTGTTAGTGTTGGATTGATTTATAATCCTCACTAATTCACTTAACGTTCTCAAGGGGTTCAGGTCATTATTGAAGCATCACATCTCATTACTGTTGTATTAATATACACATAAAAAATGTAAGAAAACAAAGGGAGAGATTGGACTATTTATACTATATTTTCGGGTTAATCAGCGGTAAACCCGAACGGATTTTTAATGATATGTTTTATAAAGTGATAAAACCGAAAAATAGTAGCGACGCCGCATTAAATTAACATAAAATTATACGAGGTTATTGACTGAATGCAGCACTCGTTTATCTCTTACCGTCGTAAATATTATTTAGTACTTCTTTCATTTTCAATAACTCTGCAAGATATCAATAAAAATTAATGTTTTTTTTTTACAAAAGTGACACTGACATCACTGTACATATTTATTTTCTGAATTTATAATGTAGTAAAATGTTTTAATTTTGTATTGTTTCATAGTAATGCTTTTATTATTTTAGCTGTCAAGAATTCGATGAGATTCGCTTTGTCTATTTACAGGTTGTAATCGACTTACAACATCAAGATACGTTTGTGAAAATTGTACAATACACATTATGGAAATAATTATTGACATTAGAAATTGATCGTATGTGTTTTATATAAATACATATTCAAACATGAAAAATAATTGATTAACTGAATTTATTTTTTACGCAGTATTTAGTAATGAAGTAAAATAAAAAAAATGACAATTTTGATCTAGAAATTAAAGTAGTAGACCTCAAGCGAGAAGGTTTTTAAAAGATGCCTCCAGCAAGCTCACGTGTTTTTAAAAACGTTGTAAAATTGTATATAATTAAAGTTACGTGCAAAATACGCAAATTATTAATACTTTAAATCTGCTAAGAATAGTATCAAAATTAATAGGTTACATAATTAATAAGGCTTATAATGATGTATTATAATTGATTACAACCTAATATTATGGTGTAGATCGGTCAAAGCAACATGAATGTCTTAACAAATTTAAAAACTGCTAAAAATAAGGTATTTAAAATATGTATGTTTTAATTTGAACGCTATCTTATTCATTAAATATATCGTTTGTGAAAGTCTGCAAGAACTACTGCATTTTTGTATCTTTTAAGTTGCATAACCAACAAGAGTTTTGGTGAAATGTTTTTCTTTCACCCACCCATTCGTATTATTCAATGTCTTTGATATTTTTACTATTACTTATACATTTTGAATGAAACGACATAGTCTATCATGTGTTCGAACACAAATACATAAATAAAATAAAACAAAAAACCAATAAGTACCTACACTTTTAATATATTAGTTCGACATATGTCGTCAAAACCGGAAAACGAGCCATTTTGACCCAATTTAACCGTTACTAACATTCTCCCTTTAGAACAACGGTCGGGGAACTTTTTTAACTATTACCCCAAATATTTTTGCGTAAGTCGATATTACCCCCTCATTTTGAAAATTGTTTAAGTTTAAAGAATGGTCTGTAAAAATACTAACGCGTTTATAAAATAGCAAATTATAAAAAAATCCTTATTACCTCTAAAAATTTAATTTTTACCCCATTTGGGGTAATTTACCCCTGTTCCCCGACCGCTGCTTTATAACAATATATGTAGCTTGAGGAAATGAATGCCGAACAACTTTTATTGAGATATTTCATTAGAATGCTATATTTTTCACACTGTGAGTGGATATAGTTAAATATTTTTGGGCCTTTAGAAATTTTAGCCTCATAACCTTTAGAGGAGTATAGACGTACATGTACGTCGGCGTAATTTTTCTGTAAATGAGTACAGACGTACTTTAAACTCAACTCAGTAGTGTCTATCTGTGAGCGGAAAAAGTCACACAATTGACATTTTAAAACAAGCCAGTAAAGTAAATTAAGATCAGTATAGATCTATTCAATCATCTAAAGGTAATTACTGTTACCGCCTGTGTGGTCGAGTGGTCAACGTCGTTGGCTTCGGTTAAGGAGGGCACGGGTTCGAATCCCGGTGCGGACAGTTTTATAATATAAATTGATTTTCTAATCGATTTATGAATTTCTGTTCGAAGGCATGGATGTATGTGATGTCTTGAATTCCCCCCTCCCACCTATCCTATCCTATGAACGGGCGTATTAAGAGCGATTAGCTTACCACTAGTCCTGTCCTAGCCCTATTCTTCTATCCATACTCTCTTTGGAAAAAGAGAGGTTGAGCAACTGAGTAACAAGCAGTTCTCGTAGAAACACTTCTGTTGAGATAAACTCTATGAGGAGTCCATATGCTCCGCAATGGGAGCGGACATGGTTTAAAAGAAAATAATACAGTGAGTGCCTTTAGTGCAATATTCCGCTACTTATATAAAATAAGAAATACATTCTGTAGTAATTAAGTTAAATTAAACAGTATTCCGTGAGAAAGTAACGAATGCTATTTCGCTAATCCTTTTAAATTGTTTTAAAACTATATTTCAACTCGCGTGTTTTTAGTATACAAATTTAATCCAAGATGGCTGGGAAGAGTTAGGCGCCCAGAACTTTGAGTGAGAGGTTAAGTTAAGCCAATCATTAAAATATATTTTCACGTTTTATGCGGCAGGGAAAAATCGACGAAAACAAAAGCGTGCGTGACCGGCCAGTGTGCTGCGCCGGGCTGGAAGAGGTTTTAAACAACTTTGTTTTGGCGAACGAAATTATTACGTATATTTTTTACTGTATTCTAAAGCTGCTGACCACGTAGATATAAGCCCAGAAGACCTCATGCAGAATACAAACCGCACAAGCACGGCAGTTTGTCTCAATCTATGTCTAAATTATATGTATATGCTAGTTGAACGGAATTTACAACACAAATAGTATTGAAAACAGTATGCAATACGTCATGAGATTTTTAAATAACTTATCGAAGAGAAAATGATAAGCCAATAACTATTCTTGTTATACTACTGTCTTTTCTATCCATACTCTCTTAAAAAAATATATGTGAGCAACTGAGAAACAAACAGTTCTCAAAGATAAACTTTTATTAAGAATCCATACGCTGCACACTGGTAGCAGACATGGATTCAAAAAGATACTGTAAATCACTACTGAATGTGTTTGCATTGTTCGTTTTGTATAAATTATTTGCGACGAACTCTAGGCTCTTCTGCTGAGATTTTGCATTGATTATCAAAAAAAGCTTTATTGAAGTTGTAATAAATGTAGACATGTTCTTATTATTAAGCTCAGGGTTGTGAGGTGACAGTGATATCTGTCAAAATTATTTTATCTGATTTAGTTTAACATTAGAAATAATTAACATTTAGATTACGCTTAGAGTTTATTAACTAAATATTTAATATGCAACGTCAATACACTATTTTTTATAGTTCGTGTTTTAATTGACTTACACTTTTACAAACCAAGAATAAGATTAAACCGTATAAATAAACGAATTAGAATATTTCCTGAACGCACGGTTTTATACTAAAATATTTCTAGTACGACAAAAATCTTATTTAAAATAATAAGTGTTTTTTTTTACTCAAAATTTTATGTTCGGAAATATAAATAATTAAGAATTGTCACACCATTTAAATAAAAAAGTTCTTTATATTCAACGTTTTTATTATACAATCATAATACAAATGTGTTGCATATAAGTAGACAGATAATTAAATCAAAACAAATGAAACGTATTTTGTAATGCGTTTTATAACCTACTGAATATTTATTTATGAAGTCTCGTATGTTTCGTTTTTTCTGAAGCTTGTTATGAATCAGGGGAATTGGTTTTAATAAAAGCAGTCATATATATTCTGATATAAGTATTTTTTAGTTTTTACATGAGTTATATATTGTCGTCGTGCATCTTGCGAAAGACAAAATTCCCTTATTTTCATAACATAAATGTAGTTTTTTTAGCATAATTTAATATGACAACACAAGTTGTTTATATCTGGAAATTATCCCTTCCCGCTTCGAGAGGTTTATAATCAGAGTCAAAAATATTTCTCGATTTATTCACCAAACTCGAGCTTTAATTCCGACCAGGCGCATTCTCACTTTTTATTGCCTTATAATTTTTATCGAGTTAGAGATTCGACTGTGCCTATTTTAAAGATGTTGCACTCGGAGCCAGGCCATGATCCATTTTACGAAATTCATTTTTTATTGTTTTACAGTATGGGAAACAAATCAAGTAAAAAAATACACGATTTTCGTTTATAATGCTTAGTTTTAGAGCCGAGGGTCAGGTAAAAAGAAATCTTAGTGTTTAGAAACATTATTAAATTACTGGCTGTAAACTTTTATTGATATTGTATACAAGATTCATTTTATTAAAAAAATAGCAGTTTTTTAGTTATATATTGCCACCTCCTACATAAATAATTGTAACTTTAAAATATAAAAAATACAGGTAAGAGGTTTAAAGAGAAAACATCTTGATACTAGCAGAGCTTTTAATCGTTTTACGTCGAATTTGCGATATTTATTGTCAATATTTATGATAAAAAGATCGACCAACCTTGTTGTATTTTCGCCACTCTCCACTAATATCCCATTTCAAAGTTACATTACTTTACGTAGGAGTAGTCGGTATTCTTAACTTTTCCGGTTCTAAGCTCAAGAAATGCGACCCCAATACCCACATTTTATTAAATATCTATTTTAATATGGGTGATACAATATTTATAATTAAGGTATTCTTATATCATAGTTTTTTGGACCTTTTGTAGTTTATATAAATACGCGATAATGCGATAACGCGATAACGAGATAAGCGCCCGCGATAAGCGATCGTTCGTAAGATAGCTGGGCTAAACGCGTCAGTTGCAATTTCATATGTGTGCTGGGATGACGTCGTTTTTACGCGAAACTTAAAATATGATTATTTATTAAAAAACCACGGATTTTTATAAAAAAAAATGTATGAGGAATGATGCAGAGAGATATTTTAAAGCCTTTAGACTATAAGAATAAGGCCAATAATGAGGAAACCACTGGAGTCCCTAAACGACCCCCATCGCAGAGAAGTATATTTATAGTCTCCGAGCCGCGAGAGTAATCATCTCTGTATTGAATTCAAGCATTTAAACACCGTAACCGAAGCCAATGACTTTGGTCCTTTTCCCACAGATCTAGCTAACTATAAACTTATTGTACACTGGAGGTTTCTTCATCAATTAGATTTTTAATCTCCATTTTAATATACAGTTAGAATATAAGATTGAGGTAAGAATAGAATAAGTTGAATGACACGAATGAATGATAATTAGCATTGAACAAAAAAATATAAATCGATTTAGAGAAAACAATACAGATGATTTGGATAAAAACTTGATTCAGATTTTCGAATGTCTAAGCCCCATCAACAAAACGTTTTCGTATAATCTTATGATCTACATTGGAAGTGGAGACGGCTAAAAGAATTTCCAAACAATTAAATAACATAAGCGATAGTAAATAAGCATCACAAATTATGGTTTATTTATTTGTCGGAATGTTATAGATGGTTTTTTTATTTGTTATTATTAGGGCTGTGGAGTCGAAGTCGGAGTCGTGAAAATGAGCGGCTCGATTGATGTATATTTAAAAAAAATAGTCAACAGTGTTAAAATTTCATGATTGGTTGATTAAAGATGATCTGATGGTATACATATATATATAAGTTAAAATGATATTATTGAAAAATTTCCACGGAGTCGGAGTCGTCTTTTTTCACGCGACTCCACAGCCCTGGTTATTACTTATTATAAAACTTCGTATTTCTTACGTAATGTTACTTTCAAAAAAAATATTGATGACTGTAAATATATTTGTGAAATATGATTTGTCATAAAAACATTTTCTAGTGCTCCTCATATCTGTTATTAAGCAACTACGAAAGATAATTTGTCCAAAACATTACTTTCACATAGTTATTATTGTATCCAATACACATAGATCTTATTTGTGTATGATTGATGATGAAGCCATTCCATGAAAGTTATTATCAGCAACAAGCAAGCAGATTTTTTTTATAGCCACGATTATCTTGCTTTGTATTACAGCTAAGGTTACTGGATGAAAAATTATGAATGGAAGATAAACGGATATAAATGGAAGACGTTATGGTAGATTTGGAACGAAAAACAGCCAACAAAGTCATTTTTGTCACTGATGGAAAGTCCAGACGCGTGTAATGTGTAAGTGAAACGTAATGTTACGCAAATTTGTCTCACGGATAATGATACGATCTTTGCGTGGACTGCTCCGTTCATACAATTTACAGTAAGTTATATGGTACATAACATTAACCTTTACATTCGTTTGGACCCATCATAAGAAGCACTATTGAGACAGTCGCTTGTTTGGTCTAAATCTCAAATAACGAAAACCAATCTAAGGAACTAACTGTGGCAAAAAAATCTAACACAATATGTTAATTCAGGAAATATACACATAATGCTTTATCTTTTTGCAAGAGTTGGCGAACATTGTCTGGAGCGTAGCCGAATGGTCATTGTCGTTTGCTTCGGTTACGGAGTTAACCTGTTGGAATCCTTGTACAAAAACATTTTTCAACACATACAAATATAGACTTTGAAAACATCAATTCATTTTAGCGCTGCAGTCAGCCTTAGCTGCCTCAGTCTCCTCCAATGAATTCGAGTTTCCACCCTCCTACACCAGTGGTTAACGTCCATCACTCCCTGGATCTATGACTCCTCATCCATTTAGCAGAGTCACGGTCTTCAACGCTTTGTTTTACCTCAAGGGTAGTAAATGTGAGAAAATTTGTAGGCTTATTTTCATCCATTCGTGCTAAATGTCCAGCCGAAGGTAAACGTTGAGTTTTTAAAAATGTCTAAAGTTTTGACAAAAACCAGTTACGAATACTCCCACTATCTATCATATCATAAAAATGAGCGCAAAGAGAGTGATCAGCTAACCACTAGTTCTGTCCTTTCTCTATATTTTTATCATAAAAAAGAGAGTGGAGATAGGAACTTATTAACGATAGAGAAATTGATTCAGGATGCTGATCACATTCAGACGTAAAGAACAAACGGGAAAAAAGTTGGATGGTCATTGACAGACTTGGCTATAAGCTCATGGGCTCTTATGGAGAGCGTATGGAACTGAATTCACTAAAGCTCTTAAGTATACCATATTGTTTTTTACTTAAGATTCTGCACATTACAGTACATGCAACCAAGTCATACTTGCAGAAATTGAACACAATTAATGTTGTTAAGCTTTGGAATAACCGTGTAAGCAGAGTTTGTAGCCGTAGCGGGTAGTGACCAGTAGAACGTTGAGTACCCTTGGGAATAAAAAAGTAACCAGTAGTTCTCGTGGAAAGAACATCTGAAAAACGTGTGATAAACCCCACCATGAATCCATATGCTCTATACCGAGAGCAGACATGACTAAAAGAGGAGAGCCGGTAAATTGCTCGAAATGCAAGTTGCTTGACATGCAATTGCTCGAATATCAATTGCTCGAATTGCTTGGTTGTTTAAACGGTTTTAATACAGTTTAGTGTTTTTTACATAGTGGTTGATCACTTGGCATTTTATTACACAGTATATACTTTTTTATTAGCTGAACTTTGTATCCAATTGTATATTATTGCTGTACTATTTATCATTGCCTCTAAAATTATCATTTTTTGAGAGACATTTAAGAAATACTACATATGCAAGTTGATCTTAATTCAGTAATATAAAAATCAGTATTGTCTACTTTTACAAGGAGAGCCCAAAATCACTCATAATAAAAATGTTTATAGATAAGGTGTGTAACGTCTTTGTGATAGCGGTGGTAACTGGCATAATATAAATTATCGAGTAAATATACAATATGGCGGTTATTATTATTTTTTAATTTATAGCTGCGTCAATAAGTTAATAATATTCTTAAAGAAAATATATTATGTGTGATTTGTAAAGTGGAAAAATTAAAATTTTCGAGGAATTTGTAATTCGAGCATTTGACGTTCGAGCAATTGGTTATTCGAGGATCTTGTTATTCGAGCAATTTCCATTCGAGCAATTGCATTCGAGCAATTTACCGGGAATCCTAAAAAAGACCAATGTGACATTTTTGTCAAATCGAATAATACATTTATAATAATTGGATTGCAATCTGATTCGTGAATTGTAACAGTAAATTTAAATAATAATAATACACCCATTACTGGTATTGTCGGAGATTTCTCAAAACTTTTTTGGCTGCCATCAAATCGAGAATATATTATATTGCGTTGCTCTCGAATAAATTAGTATGTGAAGTAATAAACTTTCAGATGCTGTACAAAAGTTATATTATAATCAGGTTATTGTTGGGCGTAGGGGTTGCAATACCGGACGAATATATGAATACCGGTATTTCTGTATATTACATCGTCGGTATATTGCATGCTATGAATGCATTTGAAATGCTTTTGAAAAAACGAGTTCTATCATATTCTGTGTATTTTTAACATAAATTGAATGTAATATATAAATCAAGTCAATAACGTTATTTTTGGTAAAAAAAGCTATACATAACTTAACGCTTATGAAAATGTCGGTCGATTTTTTAAAATTATAACCGAATTTTGTTAATTGTATTAGGTATGATAAGTTATAGATGATAAAATTTCATGTTTATCGAAAATGACGATTATCACGAAACATAGTTTTTTTTGGCTTAACGCCTTCTGCCAGTATACCAACGGTATTAAATACCTGTTTTGCAAATTATTACAGAAACAGTTTAAATGAATTAAAATAAAATCAAATTGGGATCGCAATAACGAGCGAGTAAATTAAAATCAGTATTTCGATGTATCAAATGAAAACCGTCATTTAACATCTATATTTATTTTTCATCCATGTCTGCTCCCAATTTGCAACATATGACCTCCTAATGAAGGTATCTCAAAAGAAGTTTTTTCTGCGAGAAATGCTTGTTACTCAGTCGCTCAACCTCTCTTTTTTCCAAGTATAATATTAGGGATAGAATGATAAGGGCTAGGACAGGACTGGTGGTTAAGCAATCGCTCTAACTCCGCCGTTAGTTACTAAAGAATCGAAAAGGTTGGAGGGAATTTTAAGACATTATAAACACCCATGCCTTCGAAGAGAAATTGAAAAATTGCTGTTCGTACTGAGACTCAAGCCTGTGATTTTTTTTTTCCGAAAAATATATTCGACAATCATAGACGGTTGATTTCATAAAAATGGTGACGCTTTTCTAAAATAATAATAAGTCATTAAAAGCTTTATTAATTCTGGAACCTTTAACATTAACTGATAAACGTTTTAAATTTTTCAATTCATCGCGAAATGTTTTATCAAACATACCATGGTTTCTAAGCATTTGTCTCCATACCGAAAAACCACTATTTTTGTTTTTTTAAGACATGTATTCTGGTATTGAAAAACCACTTCCAATACCGGAATCCCGGTTTTAATAATACCGGTATTACAATCCCTACACGTACGGCGTGACTCGAAATAACATTAATGCGTACTCGCTGTTAACGGAATTATCTGATCGACAATATGAAGCCTCTATTTCTACATAAAGCCTCAAGGGATCAACCTATTATGTAAAAAATAATATTTTTAATCGAGTTATACTATTCCATACGTCACGAGATATAAAAAAAATACGAAATTCGACGTGAGATATTAAAATTGTTCAATGAGTAATCTTCATTTATCGTTAATATTTTTTCTTGTATAATATACCGGAATCTCGTCGCTTAAGTTAAAAGTATCAGACACGGTTGAAACAAAATTGCATATTCTCAAAAAAAACCAGACGTTTTTAATCGTTTATTAGGTTTTACTGAAAAAAAAATGTTTTTTTTAATACAGCAGAAAGAAGTCGTCTCATATTAAGTCGAGTATTGAAAATATTCTTTGAAACTGGGAACATTTCCACTTTGTAAACTAATGCTGGGTCCTATAGCGCAGCGGTTGGCGTTGAGTTTCTATGCCGGACTTCACGAGTTCGAGTCACAGTACGAACATAATGTTTGCGATCGATTTATTGATTGATTGATTGTGATGTCTAAAAATGTCCTCCCACCTTTCCGTCCCCACTAGTCCTGTCTTTGTATTACCTTTCTTTCCTGACAACTCTCTTTGAAAAAGAGATGTTAGTGAGTAACAAACAGTTTTCGTAAAAAAAGCTTCTATTGAGATACCTCTATATGCTCCACATTAGTAGCGAACTAGGAGAAAAAAAACATACGAAAAAGTATAACGAATTCTATTAGAATAGTTATCTAATATTCGAATATCGAATATTTAACCCGTTAACAGCTAGAAAAAAATAACGTTTTTGTCCTGTAAGCTAGAAATTTTCTAAAAACTAATAAAGGAAAACTTAATATTCATTTTGTGAGTCATTAAGAGATGTCGGACCCTTCTTCAATGATGCAGACTATAAAAAATATTTATTGACGTCGTAATAATGGCAACACACTGGTGGGTAGCGTGTGTGTTTAGTAGGTATGCAACACACCGGTGGGTCGTTAGCGTTAGAGTGGTTAAAAAATAGCAAAATATGTTCGAATATCGAATGTTTAAATATTCGACTGCGATCTCTAAATTATAAATGCAATCTGGTAGCACATCGCTAGCTTTTAAATGAAAAAGTTACCGCAACACCAAAAATGACTGCTACAATACAATACTAACACAAGAGTAGAAGAAAAAAACAATTTCGATCATTTTAACTGTGTGTATGTGCAATGTGTATAGTAAAATACCTGTGGGAGATTCTAAGGTTAATAAAACAAGTTTCGAGTGCAAACTTCACACATTTTGCTGGTCACGTATCTGACCACGAAAAAAAAAACCGAGGACCACTTGTTGCGTGAATAAGATTTTTTGCTTAGAAATTTTTATAAGCAGTAGCTAACAATTCTTATTTTGTTATAATCTTTCGAAATTGGCCTTTCACCGAGGATTAACGGTGAAAAAAAAAACCGAATAATCCACGCCAACAGAGTCAGCGGATTGTTCCGTGGCATTTTGAAATATGCCGAATATAATTTGCAATAATTTTAAATTCATATACGCTGTAGAGGTACGCTCGCCAATATTAAACGCAGGCATACTTGTAAATTATTAACAAGCCTTCATAAATCTACTGCCATATATGACCGCTAATGAATTATAACACCGGTATTTTTAACACTATGGTCTTGCTGGCAAATTGCTTTTAATGTTTAGATCAATTTTACGGCTTAAGTTTCATACTACACGTCATTGCATATGTATGAAAGTTTTCGCTCTCGCATTGTCACATCTGTTCAAATCTCGAATCTATATACATATATTGACTTTAAAAAGGAAAAAAGACGTAACCCACATATATCAAATTTTAGAGGATGCGCTTAAAACGTGTTTTGATGATTTTGTGACATATGAAAATTATGAATTATACGCAACCTTAAAGTCCACGGAGACTTCTAAACTGATGTTTAATTGACTTAATCTAATAATAGTTGAAGAAATTGTCTAGGAAAAATCTTTATTTCAGTCTATTTTCTTGGCTTAAATTTTTTACAAGGTCATCTTTTTCAAACTTAAAAGCTAAATTTAGATACTAATTCGGCATTTGCAGATTGCATCCTTTTGATAGAACGTGTATCAAGTTTTAGTGGGTTACGTCCTTTTTCCTTTCCACAGTTGATATGTATACATTGATACGTGTTAATTAGGTTATCCTCCAAATAAAGTTACGGTAAATTCTTATTTTTCTGCCATTGAAGTAAGATTCTTTTCTAGCCCAGTTTTAAATACTTCGTGCTGCAGTGATCAATGTTGTTGGCTTTCGTGGTGGATGTCACGGGTTTGAGTCCCAGTACGGACAGCATGTTTTCACTCGAAGACGTGTGGTATTTTGCGATATCTAAAATTTTTGTGGATTTTCTAGATTTCTGTTGTTTTTTCCCACCCATCTTATTAAAAAAAGGGATGTAGTGAAAGTGATTAGCTAACTACAAGTCCTGTTCAAGCCCTATCCTTCTATCCCTACTCTCTAAGAAAGGTTGTAAAACTAAGTAACGATTAGTTCTCGTAGAAACTTTTCGGTTGAGATAAACTTCATTACGATTCCATAGGCTCTACAATAGGAGCAGACATGTTAAAAAAATTCTCCTATCCTTCCAATCCTAATATACAATTGCGTAGTCAGAGCGATAAGTTAACTATTAATTCTGTTCTAATGCTATCATTCTACCCCTACTCTCTTCTAAAAAGAGAGTTTGAGCAACTGAAGTAACAAAGAGTTAAAGTAGAGAAAACTTTGTCGGTACACCTACATTAAGATACCACATACATTACATTAAAAGCGGACTTTGATTAAAAAATGCTATAAATTTTTTAAGTACATATATAGTAACGAAATAATGCAAATACCTTAAATTTCCGATTTACGCGTGTGAATAAAAATTAATTATAGACAAGCTACAGTAAAAAAAAATGGTATTCGGTGAATAATCGTGAAAGAAAAAATTGAACGCCGATTTTTTGTTGAGGAAAAAGTGAAGTCAATTTATTTTCGTAATGACGATGTACAATAAAATACGTGAATCATTTTCTGGCTATTTTTAGGTGGTTTGTATCTAAACCAAGATAAAATGTAAGATTGACGTTATTAAATTAATGATTTTAGACTTTCAACGATTCTGTTTCAAAAATCGTTGCAAAATTCAAGGCTAAACAACGAATGTCAGATATAATACGATGTTGTACAAAATCTGTAGTAGAGAAATACAATAATTGTACTTGGGTATCGTTATTTTGTAAAAAAATCATAAATATAAAAAAATACATACATCAGTATATCAATAAATATGTTTTTATAGTTTTAATAATTGATGTGTCTTTTCACTAAGAATGTATTCATTTGGCAATGACTGACTTGCAGTCTACTGTAGTACGGTTAATGATAGGTTACCGGGTCCGTAGTGCAGTGGTCAACGTCGTTGGCTACCATTACGTATCTCACGGGTTCGAATCCCAGAACAAATATCAATTTTTAAATCGATTTCTGTTTGAAGTCACAGATGTTTGTGAAATCTAGTAATTTCCTCCCACCCTTCCAATTTCAAAATAACGGGGCGTAGCAAGATCAATTTGCTAACTACAAGTTTTGTCCAAGCTCAATCTTGTTGAAAAAAAGAGAGGTTGAGAAGTTATTAAGTTATTTTGCTCGACAGACATTAGGAGCAGAAATCAAATTATATCGGTATTCATAGTTAGTAAACAACTTTTCATCGATATAAATTCTTCTGACGATGACGTGGTGACGAAATAATTAATTACTTTGTAAAATAATTCATATACAACTAAAACATTTGTAATTTTTTTTCAGTATTATAATGTAGTTCTACAGACCAAACTATGTGCCATTTCACCCAAATATGTTTTTTTTATTAGCAATAGTTATTAATTAAGGTTTGAAAAGATCTGAGCCGTTTCTCTAGCGCAATATGTATTTAAAAACCGAAAACTTTGAAAGATAATAATTGTTATTAGCTGAAGTTATCAGGCAAATAAACGAAGCTTGTATAATATAAAACAATTTTTTAAAATTTCTGTTCGATAAATCATATTTTGAAGGTGATATAAACACAGCTTTTTGCGCCAGTTTACTCTCTTAAAACATTCTATTCGAGTCTCAAAAGTGTTCTTGTGTGTCTACATGTCGTGTATTTGTTCTCCGTTCGATGCGTGGTTTATGTGGTGGTATGATCAAGTCCCAATAACCGGTTGGCTATGAAAGGCAGGCGTGATTTGCCGATCAGGTCAAAACATGGATTATCTGCATATTTAAAAGTCTTTCTCGTGTATAAACTAGATTTTATGGTGTCTCGTGGTCTCGATTATTGATATCGAAATATGTTTCTGGGACGTTTATAAAGTTGCTGGGACGTGTTTAAGTAAATGTTTTTACATACCTTGTGCGTAACTCGCAAAATAAAGAGGACGCCTTAATTAATATGCCAATGAGTTTGATTTTAAATAATGCAATTCATTGATTGACTGAACTTGTAATTCAAAATATTATTTTGTACAAATAAATCAACTCAGATAACCTATTGACTTTGATTCCTTATGGAAGTATTATTATAACGAGGTTTCAAATATTTATTTATTGATTCGGAGTAATATTAAATGAAATAATTAACATATAATATACAAATCAGTGTTTGAGCTTCTGTAGCGACTGTCACTTTTAAGTTCATAACGTTCATATATTCTTCGAATACTTTCATTAATTGATTTGTAAATTAATTGTTTATTTTTATCCAATATTTTGTAACATGGACACAGAAAAACGCTATTTCTCACTCATGACAACATCACTTTTTGTAAAGACCTTGAATATAAAAGGAAAGCTTTTTTTTAATGTAATACAATGTTTATCAAGCTTCTTATTTTGAAATGTAAGATACGTGTTAATTATGCTATTGTAAACATTTTTAAAGATATATTATGTAATTCCAATAACTGAAGAGCTAATGTGTTACATTTGATAATTAACTGTGTTAATTACTAAAACAAACATCGTTGATTTTAATGTAGAACTACGTAGAAAAACTTTAAAAAAATAAACTCGCTTAAAAAAATTAAAATCAAAAAGAATTCTCGAGCTTCAATATAATGAAACGATAATATTCAAAATAGTTATTTACCGTTATGATTTAAAGTTTGTCTGGTCCATGCTACAGTGGTCTAAGTCGTTGGCTTCCATGATGGATCTCGCAGGTTCAAGTCATGCAAATAGTATGACTTTTACTCGAAGGAATGGGTGATTACGACGTCTAAAAATTTCCTCCCACACTTCCAAGCCCAAAATAGCGGGGCGTAGCGAAATCAATTAGCTAACCATTATTCCTGTCTTACCTCTATCCATTTTATCTCTACTCTTTTCGAAATAAAAGAGAGATTGAGCAATTGAGTTACAAACATTTATCGTTGAGGTACGATCATTACGACGTCATTTGATCGAAAAGATTAGACAGTCTTTATAACTTCATCTAAAAATAATAGTTTAGTTGTCTATTTGATTTTATAGGTATCTGTAAGAAGCGGAATTCACAACTAAAATTCTTTTGAAATACAGGTTTTTGCTAATGAGATATTTATTTAAAAAAAAATCACAGCCAAATACCAAAGCGCCAGATATTAATTAATGAATGGGTGCGTGTGCTGCTCCTATTAATAATGCCAAAGACACATGGAAGTACAATCAATCATCCATATGCAATTTAAAATTATGTTAAAAAAACGAGTTAATCCAATTAAAAAAAAACCTTTTTTATGACACAAAGGCAGTCAGTCGGCTTGATTATACAGTAATCTAATCCGGATTAGTTGATCTAAGAGGCTTTGAAATATTCAAATACCATCGACGTCGTTACGTTCCATCGGGTAACGGGTATTGAGAATGTGTAAAAAAAAATTTTTTCTCCAACACACAGATCGTTCGATGAAGAATTATTTGTTGTTAGTGTAGCAATTGAAGTGTAATTTAATAATCAGAAACGATGAATCGTCAAATTTACTAATGAGATATATTCTAAGAAATCACTAAAAAGGAGGACGCGGCCTGTCAAAATGAAACCGTTTATATTGGTGTTATGAAAATATTAAGAAGTAATTTACAACCGTCAGACGGACACATATTATTCGATAATTGGCTTTATTGTTTTTGAAAAAATCTTTAACAGATTATTTTGTAACTAATCAATTCATTTTCGATAGATATGGAAATTTTCACTACCTACGTGATAATGTTTGTGTTTTTTTCTTCAATACTGTAAAGCAGCGTTTGTCAACCAATAGTTAGCTAAGTTACTGCGCGAACGTTATTGAAGCCAAGTATTCATATACTTATTTCAAACATGGAGCATGAAAAATATAAGAACAATTAATATAAAATTAAATTTAATAACTCTGTTACTCGACTTGTTGTGTGAGATTGTTTTGCCCTATATGAAGCATCATCATGCAGAATATCGTAAGATTCATCCTTTTCTACTGTACGCAGAAATGGCGTAAGATGCAAGCATTGATAGTACTCATACAAATTTATACTTATATAATTATATTGTATTAGATATGGTAAGTCCAAATGAAAATAAATTTATCAATTGTGAAATGTCTGTCTGATGATGCGTGTTAAGGAGGCGAAGCACGTGTCACAATTTGTAGCACAACAGGTTATCAAATTTAGTTTTATATTAAAAATAATCTTTCACATTTTTTATATAATTAAACAAATTACACTACTTGTTTAAGCTTTGATATTTACAATGCAGTATTTTCAGCTTTTGCAAATTTTAATTTACTTAATAAATATTTTAATCGTGTTTTTACTTATAAATACTGTTCTTGTATAATATTCGTGTACATATGTTTTCATTACAATTATTACAGTACAACGTTCTCGAGACGTGAGATTTTTCCGAGACATGTCAGTTTTAAGTCTCGTGTGTACATGAAAAAAGCAGAGTCTGTAGAATTCTTATTCGACGATCATGAAAAAGCATTGAAACGAAAATCATAAATACTACCTATGCTGCCCTGCTCTTGATATCGGCGGTAAAATATTAAAACAAAAAATCTAAATGAATCAAATAATATCATATTCAAAATGATCGATGATTTTTCTATCCAAATGATGTTTTTTATTTATATTAGATATTAAATAATATGTTGTAATGAAATATCAATTTATGATCTATTCATTCGAATTAAAAAATACTTTTGTGTATAAAGGTGAATACCACGAAACCTTATTCATCACGTATGCGTAACCTCTATTGAACGTTTTCAATTATTTTTTCTTACTTCTACCGGGCTATAATCAAGATTCTTTCTTCGGAAATATAATATTAAACGTATAGAGAGTACAAGAGACTTAATTTGAGCGCCCTTTTACAATTACCAAGCATTATAAAGAAACGTGTTCGGTAGATCATACATGAAATGAACAGAAACAAATGTAGGATAATCAAAACTGAATATAACCTTATTATAAAGTATTCCGTCAAACAGTATTTAAAAAATGGATTTTTATTGTTTTTATATTGCTGAAACGGTTTTCACTTTTAAAAACATTTTGTTGTGTGATTATTCTGTCAGTATCCTACTGAATTTGTATGCCAGCATTTTAAATTATTTATTAATTAATTAAATGTGGTCTAACTGCTTTTTTTAGCATTAAGATAAGTTAATATAATAATACCAATAATTTTAACTAAAAAAATATGTAAGTTCAATATTAAATTTGATTCTTCAAAACATTACTAGATTTTTCGTTTATTGTTCACGCACATATTATTACATTTGGCCCATTAGAGGTGAAGTGAGCCAAGTGGCATTTAAGAAGAAAAAAGTTAGATGCGTTGTAATATTCTACACGTCTTACGAAGTATCGTGAAATTGAAGTAACCCCAGTTAATACACAAGACCAGTGTTTCTCAACCTTTTTGTGAGCGTGGCCCCCTTTGAGTGTCTTTATTTTTCTGTGGCCCCCATACCATTGTACCCACCGTTTTTTATAGCTCTTCCGAGATTTTCGAATCTAGAATGCCAGTAATTTATTTTATTTACGGATTTACAAAAAATAGCTACGTGACGGCCGCCATTATGCTCTTCCCTGTATCGTTTTATAAATGCCCGTGGCCCCCCTAAGCTGTGTTGTAGCTCCCCAAAACAAAAATAAATCTCTGTGGCCCCCTTAGAACATGCTGTGGCCTCCTGGGGGGCCACATGGCCCACCGTTGAGAAACCCTGCACTAGACGATAAATATATCCCCGTAAAATAAAAATATGCCATCCACAAAAACACCAAACAAAGATGTGATTGTACTTTTAAGAACAAAGTTTTACCATTTTGCTAGTTGGCTCACTTCAACTCTAGAGAGATAATATATTCAAATACATTTATTTATAGTTTAAAATAATAAATTAAATTATAAACATGTCATAGCATAAGCACAACTTGTGTTTGATGTGAATATAATCGAATTGAGGATAGTTCTGAAAATAGTGTGATGCCGAATTATATATCAAATACATTACATAATTTTGTGAATTTATAACATTGATATTTTTGACCATTATTTATTTATACCATCACGTAGTGTCACAATAGTTACTGTTAACTACTGTTTTTAAGCTGTTACTAGCGGATCGCTTTCAAATATATTTATTCACTATGTATAATATTTAGTTAATAACTATGTAGTAAATGCAAATAGTATAAATTTATATTGAGTTATTTTGACATCGGATGCCACTTGAATCTAAAAACCACCGATAAATTTACACATTCACGTGTTTTATTTTGTGTAAATCAGAAATTTTAAAATTGTTTCCAAGCATTCAGATTGATCTGTCATTGAAGAAAAATTCCATTTTAAGAAATGGAATTTTTATGTTTATAATATTTTCATACTCGTTCTATTATAGTACCTATATGAAAAAAAATAACGCTTTTTTCAATCAATTATATTATTTGAATAATCAAAAACACGTATTATCTTTTGCCAACATCTTTGGGTCAGTATTAATAATTACATTGGACAGCCTTTTAAGCGAGTATTTAAATATATTTACTAATTAGGATTAAAATTTATTGGATGCAATCGGTTTGTTGTAAAAAACATACAAATTAAAATTATACTGCTTATTTCATTGATGCTTCAACGGCAGAATATTATCATGTTACATAATTTACATGACTAATTTGTGATTTTGCTGATGATTGCTGATTATAATATACAAGTTTTGATAACATATTTGAAAAATAAAATGACTTTTATTTAAACATAATGTCCATTTAATATTATTTAAAACATATTACTGAATGCAAGAAGAGTTTTCAAAATTTTTCACTATACAAGAAATTATTGAAATTAGAATTGAATATTAGTATCAAATTTCAATGAACATTGTTTTTGCAAAACAAAAAGTGAAATTAGTCTCTCGCAAACTGAGCATTCCAGCCATAAGCTGTAAAAAGTGCATTTAATATGACTGTTAAGTTTTCAAGCTACCTTCGGTCTCTGATAATGTGAGTTCGGCGGAATTTTTATCGACCAAAATGCATTTTAACGCCGTAAATGGATGCGTCGACGGGAATATTTTTAAGCCCAAAGGTAAGAAAGTCAGTGCAATACAAATGTTTTCTCGATAAAATTAATTATGTGTTTAAAACGCAACTTAAGTTACTGTAAGTATTTATAATATCTCAACTTACATGTGGGGATATTGTGTACAGGTAAAATTTTGAGCTTGGTATTGTAAACAATTACTTTCTTTTTTACTAGTCTCGACTGACTGATTGGTGTATTTCATCTTTTACAGAAATATAAACATTTGCTCTATTTCTTCTAATTCTCATTTTTTAACATATTATTTTACTGACATATTGGAAAATGACTGCACCGCGAAGAGCTATCTCTGTTAAGTAATATGGCGATTTTACCTTATGCCAATGGTCTTCAAAGTGCGGCTCTTTGCCCACTTGAGTGTGTCTCTTTCACAAAATACTACATACAGTGCGATTGAAACTTCGTGTCCCACGCGCAGAAGTCGGAGTTGGAAATGGCGATCTCAGCGAACGTACCTCAATCAGATTAAGGACTCTTTAAGCTAAAGCCAGTTTAGGAGTACCCTTATCGTGTTAATAACAATGTAACTATCTATCAGCCGCCTGTGTGGTCGAGTGGTCAACATCGTTGGCTACCGCTACGGAGGGCACTGGTTCGAATCCCAGTACGGGCAGTTTTATAAATTGATTTTTCAATCGATTTATGAAATTATGTTCAAAGGCATGGATGTATGTGATGTCTTGAATTCCCCCCTCCCACCCATCCTATCCTATGAACGGAGCGTATTGAGAGCGATTAGCTAACCACTAGTCCTGTCCTTGCCCTTTCTTTCTATTCCTACTCTCTTTGGAAAAAGAGAGGTTGAGCAACTGGGTAACAAGCAGTTCTCGTAGGGACATTTCTGTTGAGATAAACTCCATTAGGAGTCCATATGCTCCATATTGGGAGCGGACATGATATATATAAAAAACTATAAGTTTAAGTTTGAAAAAAATGGCTCTTAAAATATATTTCAATCGTTGTATAGTCGATATTTGACTCAGTTGACTAAAGAGTTTGCCTACCACTGTCTTATATCAATCATCCAAAAATAATGCACATAAGTTTATTTTGTATTTAGAACTGTGACAAAAATTATTCAGCAGTCTTTGAAAGACATCTTATTTTAATTTAAGATTTCGACAAAAGGTGCTTTGTGGAATATCATTATTAAAATTAATACTTGTGTGAATGTACATAATTTGAATGATTCAAATTTTACACACTGTTTTGATACATAATTGGGATTTAGATATCTTATTTCTCTTTAGCACCCCACTGTCCACCACCTGCCGAAGTTTTTATTGTACATTCGATTTATAATCCAGTAGGGATTAAAAAGCATCTTTTAGGATTGCGAATTACCTTCTTAAAATACCTTCGTGTGTGGTTTTCTTCCTTGAAGCGTTGAAAGCGGATATTTATGCAAATTTTATTCAATAAATTTCTTGGCTATAATTGTATTTTGTTAAAATATTTCCGATTTTGTAAATATTTATAGAAGGTCAAGATTAATTTCATCGTTTATTGATAATTAAAATCGTAAAAAATGTTTGAGATCATAAGGAGCCGCGGTGAATAATCGTTTAATTACCAAAATCAAAATTTAAGAAATAAGTACAGGGGTATTATCGTATAGCAATTCGCACAATCAAATCATTTCACTAATTACCTATTTGCATACGCATTAAGAGTAATTTAATACATGTTTTTCAACCGTTTAAGATACGTTACAAAATTATAGAATAATAATGCTTTAAATCAGGGGTTAACAAACATTTTAGTCAAAGGGGCAATTTTGAAATCCAAAAATGATTTGTGCGAGCCACTCCTTTTTTGTAAAAATTTTCATTCTGTAATCATTATATATTTAACTGTGTTTAGACGACTATTACAATTGTTTATTTGAATTTTAATACCGCAATTTAAACTCAAATTGTGTGGTATGAATACCTAAAACAGGTGCCTTATGGTTATTTGATAATTTAAATTCTAAGTTTGTTTTATTAATGCTCATTGTAAAAAAAAATCATACGAAGAAAAAAATATATTTATACATTAAAATAAATCTCGCGTGACACATTAAAAATACGCGCGGGACACACTTTGTGAATCGCTGCTTTAAATAATATTATTGTTTAAAATGTCACATCCCACTCAAGAAAAATATTTCATTTATGTCGATTAGTGATTTTTTTTATTTATATTAATATCAAACTATTCTCTCAATCAAGTTTTAATGACTAAAAATTACCTGGCTTTTAAATGATTAATACTACCCAAAATGTATTCATTCAAATCATTGATCGATCGTTTATTTTTTAAAATATATTATCACTAATTTTTTAAATTGTATTTGGTTGATTAGTAAATAAATATAATCAATTAACATATTTAACATTTTTTATATTATCAATAACATCGATATAATCAAAATACGCTTTCACCGAAAACAGCTGCTTATAGATGACCATTTATTAACGATTATAATTTTATTTAAAAAAAAAACAGCGCTACGGACCTGTGTCAATGTCGTTCGTTGGCTTCCGTGACGGATCTCACCGTCTTGAAAAAAAATATTCTAAGGAACTCTATAATGCGTAAAATTTACTATCAAACAGAAAGTACAGAAAATGTTTTAATATTTTGATTTTTACATCGTCTGTAATTATAAAGATGTAGCGATGTCAAAATAACTGTCAACTGTATTTATTAATTTATAAGATATTTTTTTATTTTGAATTAAATAGAAAAATTCGAATAATTTATAACAGTAAACTTTTGCTTTTTAAATTGGGGAAGAAAACCCAATCTTGTGACCAGCGTAGTCATTTTGGTTTACATTTGTGTTATAGGTTTTATATATTTCCGATTCCAATGTGGAAAATGTAGACTTATAATCGATCATACGCAAAAGTTATTTTACGAAGACTGCTTCTAATTCTGTCACTCAAACAATCTTTTTCGTTAAGTGTTGAAGGATGTGCCTAGGAAAGTAAAGGTGGTAAGTTGATCACTATATACATCGTACTCTTCGTAGATAATAATGGATGGGAAGAAACATAAATATGACAAACACACATGCCATTGAGCAAACATTTATAAATCGATTAAAATATAAATTTATACAATTTTCGGCATGGAGATTTAAACTTGTGGACGCCGCAAAAAAATAGGGCAAACACCCATGACCGTTTACCACTCGGCAACACGACTAGTAATATTTATAATATTACGTTATGTTATACAATAAATGCTGAATATTTAATTATTTAATGAAAAGAACATCATTATTCGTGTGGTTGTTTGTAGTCTGGAATATGTTTTTTTAAAGTATTAATATGAATTGATAATCAATTCTATTTGTTCATATCGACGAATCAGTTTGAATTAAAAAAATGTACGTGTTTTTTTTTACAATTTATAACGATTTAAATGGTATATGTACATTTTTTTTCCGACTTACGAATATTTATTTATCAAATATTTTGCACGAAATCACATCATCAATCAATCACGATCTTCGAATCTTTCGCAGATTTGGCGGTCATTAACATTTGAAAGCGTTTTTTCTCGAACGATCCAACAAACATAACATCCTTGAAAATGATTCGAATCGTTAAAAAATATCTATGACTTTTTCTCAATTCCGACTAATGGTTCTCGATAAACATAGATTGCTATCTGTTAACAAATACGAGTATTTTTTGAATTCTTTTTGGTGCGATTTGATTAATCTTTTATTGGAAGAATAGTTGCATACAGTATCGATGAGATAACAGTCCTTAAATATATGTGTATTGAAAAAAAATTGCTCAAATACTATCGATTACAAAAAATAAATATGAAAATAAATATTAAAGAAGTATAATGCCTTTTTTTATTGTGGAGAATATGGCCTCGTAATGAAAGTATAGAGACAGAAATAGTTTTAGTAGACTCAAATGCTTAAGAGACTAGGGATAAAAAAATATAAGGCTAGGACATAATTAGTGATAGACAAGCCGCTCTTTCTACGCCCGTTATATTAGGATTGAAAGAAAAGGAAAAATGTTTTATAAAACATATGCATCAATTCTTCCAAACAGAAATCGATTGAAGGAATGTTGTTCGTACTGGGATTTGAAAACGTGACATCTGTCACGAAAGCCAACGACGTTGACCACTGCACTATGGACGTGAAAAATAATATGCAAAATAGGAATACTAAATTCATAGGCCAATTTAAAGTCCATGTTTGCTCCCTACGTGAAGTTTATTGACTTTTTTATAAATGCAAATTCAACCAATAAATTGAAATAACTACTGTAATTGGCTACTTAGGCAATTCTTTTTGAATTAAATAATATTTGCAGATCAAAGATGTTATGATATTTTTCACCTTATTACAATGGAGTTCTACCAAGCAGATGTCATTTTTTGGAATCAAATTATTAAGTAGTTTTAATTTTAGTTTCAAAATAATGTTTTTTTTTTTGCAAATGTCTTCATGTTAAAATTTACTTAATTTATAATAGTAGACGATACATCATTCTTTGTAACTTACTTTCATTTTTCTTACTGTTACTTTCGCAACAGCGTGAATGGTTTTTTCAAATTAACTTCTGACATCAATTTTAATTGCTAGTTGAGTATTTCGTCGTGACCTTTGCATTTTATTCCAAGACCTATGTAGCAAATTTAATTTGAGTCTGCAAACATTTATTTAACTTGATGCCTTATGAATAAAAATCTCGATGATGTTTCGAGTGATGCTATGTAAAATAAAAAAAACGCTGACAAATTACTTTAATTAATTTCAATATTACAGAATCATCATTAGTGTAGATAATTTGATTAAATCTTTTCGGATTTCTATGTTATGTAGCAGCCTGTTTTTTTTAAATGTAGAATGATGATATTTTATTTGATTTTCTTTCTTTCTTATTGCAGTATTTGTTGGATTCTTATTATAGTATTTGATTGATTATTAATAATTATATTATATATGTTTGTGTCACCGTGGTTTGGTACAATACTTTTAGTTGTATATAATAGTAATTATGATTAAATCGATGTTGGTTATTTGTAAGCCAATCATTTGTAATTAAGCATTACGTAAAAGTAATAGATGATTGGTGATGATTACATATGAATAATTTTATTAAATCTAAAATCGTTTTTAAGCTATGCACACATTTATAAATTTAGGCATGCCTGGTATAAAGAATTTATCAATTAAGTGTTTTTCTTCTCGGTAAAGACTACTTACTAGATGCAAAATAAGTCAGATTTATCGAAAAAAACTATGAACAAGAAAAATAAATATGTTTTTGACGTTGCTTCAAAGCAGCCATATCAGAAAACTTAATAGCTTGCCTTAGTAAGAATATTTTATAATATAAAGAAACGAGCTTGAAAACGTTGCCACGTAAAACAGTGAGGGATTTTTTTATGTCAATCAATGTTAAAGGTGAGTGAAACGGTTTACAGCGATAACTGTACTCAAGAAAAAAAAATAGTGACTTATTTACAAACATTCGTTTTATTGATAAAATTTTATTGAATACAATTTTAAATGCATCCCAATTGAGAAAAGCATTTCTTATCATTCTATTCCACCAACAGTTTAATACTTTTTACTATGGCGCTAAAAAATATTTCCGATATGTTGCTGGCCCTTAAAGAAACATGTGAAAAAACATGCTTTAACACTTACCGTCTTTTCAAGCCACTTAATTATTTTCCCTATATATGTCGCTATAGAGCAGTGTTTCCCAATGTTTCGACATCTGTGTACCACTTTTAAATTTTCGAGTAACCCTCGTCAAAAAATTCTATGTTTGTAATTGAAAAGAGTAAGCTTCCATGCAGTTTCCCCCGCGTACTCTAGGGGGTACGCGAACCACACTTTGGTAAACACTGCTATAGAGTATATACTGTTTCAATCGTCCCTAAGCTTAAGAAATTAGCGAAGTAAACAAAATTCAAAGGCAAAATATGTATTCAATGATAATTAAATATTTTTGTTTGGATAGCGAGTTCAAATTGAAATTAATGCCTCACATTTTTTAACACTATTTTACTGTTCTGAGGATTTTAAATAATTATCAGTAACAATGATTAGACGTTTACCTTTCCGCAGAACCCCTATGCAAATGATTTATCCCACACCGTGGGTGTGTTATGGCCAGGGGCGTGGTAAACTTATGGCTATAGTCTAAACTAAATATTTAGTGTAACAAGTAAAAGCTTATTTTAATTATATGGTCTATAAATAATGTTTTCAAAAATTAGTGTCTCATTTCTTCAGTCCTTCTGTAAACCTGCATTATCAACAATTTAGTTATAAAATATTGTAAGAAATATATTATAGTTTTAGAATAATAATTATTTATATACATTTACAATTCACAATAAAGGTGACCCTTAACATTCTTACGTAATTGATTTACGGATATGTTAACGAGGTTTTAGTATATGAAAGTAGAGCAATGTAAAAAAATTATCATGTGTGTTTTTAGATATTTATTTGTACTTTTTAAATAAATAAATTAATGTTTTGAAATCATCAACATTGAATTAGTATAGGTCAGCTTTTACTTGCTTAAAATTGCATCTCAGAATATTCCATTGCACTATCAAAAAGAATCTCATTTTCGAGCATTATCAACTGATGAAAATAAAAAATGATACATAGTTATTTGTATGTACAACATTAATTAAGATTTAAAACAAGGTATAACGTAATACTAGTAAAGTAATTTATACAAAATTTAATGAACGATACTAAATTATATATAACTTTAATAATGACTGAACTTCTGACAATATATGCTAATAATTATCAATGTATAATAAAAAAGGTTGATAATGTTTGGGTAAGGAAGCTACCTATAAAGAGTTCAAATATGATTGTTAAATAATCATTATAAAATAAGTAAACAGGAAATTTTGCCGCTTCCCTAATGAACTTCCAGTCACCTGACTTTTTTCTTTGAATTTGATTTACGCCACTGGTCTTGATCATCATCAATGGCCGACCATTATGAGTAAAATGCTTTTAATTACAGCACACACTGGTTCCGAAGCGCTTCTTAATTGACCACCGGCAACACCACACACTGCTTAAGCTTTGATGACCGGCCACATCATCAATTCACAAATCACTTTGCAATTGAACCAATTATTATAAAATTAACCTGATATGCGTTAATCAAATAAGCAGTTAAGTTTTTAAAAAGCAGATATTATTTATTATAAAAAATAAATTAGATAAAATTCTCTCTCACCATTGACAGAAAACGTATTCATTGTTTGTCAAATATATAATTGAAAATGTTTGATTAGTTTTCGTAGTATTCATGGAATTGTTATTTGATTGATTATTTTATACGAAATTTTAAAAATATAACCTATGGGAAAATATACACATTGAAAAAAATGATGAGTTCATATTTTATATTCACGTCCAGGACGAAGGCCAAATATTTTCAATATATAAAAACGACAAAATGACGTTTTTAAAAACGAATTAATAGTTTTGCATTAATAAGTCAAAAAAGATCTTCCCGTGTTGCCGGTCAATATTTTTTTTTTTCCATGTCCGCTCCCAATATGGAGCATATGGACTCCTAATGGAGTTTATCTCAACAGAATTTTTTCTACGAGAACTGCTTGTTACTCAGTTGCTCAACATTTTGTTTTAACTCCTTTTCTGGAATGTTCTATACCGCAAGAAATACTAACATTCTCGATTGATATTTTAAAACGCGATTAAATAATGACAACGATTGCAAAAACTGATTATTTTAATTAAGGAATAATCATGTTTTTGTTTCGAAATTCTTTACATTTTTTTTTACCGATTTAAATTTCATCAATGTTACTCTTTGTTCTCAAGCGATACAGGCAAAGGTCTTACGGCATATTAACAAGGTTAAAAATAACTAATTATAATAATTATTAATCTCTTAAATTTAAACTAAGTTACTTTGAATAATACCATACTCGTTATCGTTTCAAGAAACACTAAAGTTAATTAATTAAATATCATACTATAACTTGTAATATAAGTTAGGATGTTAGAGTGAGTGGATGACCTGATATTATATTCTGTATACCTTTTAAGCCAGCATATAAATCTGAATTAATGTAAATTCCAAGACAGTCCTGACGAAAGCATTAGCCGGAATAGCTATCAACAATATATAAAATTCATATTTGTAGTACTATTATACTTTGCTATTTTTTCACTTTATTGCAATGAAGTTCTATCAAATAAATGCCAATTAAATCAACTAAGGCATATTCTTTTGTAAGTTATTATGGTACAGGATTTTTTTGTAAATATAATTTATTTAAGGTAGTTTTTTTATTTGAACCTAATATTACAGGTATAATCATGGATTATAATTAATATTGTTTTATCTTTATTATCACATATTCAATGTTTTATAGTTATTAGGCTATGTTAATGAGACTCTTAGCAGTTTATTTATTAGTTAACTACAATAAAGTTCCGGCTTAAAATTCCCGGTCACATTAAATCGTGAGATATAACATTGTTATTGATGCATGGCATTGCCCAACCTAGGCGGCTATTAAAAAAGCTTTCTCAAGGGCATAATGTCAAATGCGAGGATTGAGTGGACTTCTTCATTGAGAAGATCATTAGATCCATTCTTAGTTAACCAGGGTTGCTCTAAGTTTTTACCGAGCTTTAATGGATTTTTCAAATTCAACATCGATATGATAATTAATGACTCGTTCAAAGTAATTAGCGATATTAAAAGTAATTGTAGATTGATCTTATACAACGGTGAGCCGTTCTTTCAAAAATAAACTCATAACTCATTTTCTTGTCGAGACAGTTAATTGTAGGTATTTGAGATACAATTTGCATTAACTCTAGTTAGTCGTCATTATAGTTAAATATAAATAAAAAAATGTTCTTTTACTTTGATTTAACGCAATACAATATTTAAAGATATTAAAAAAGCATCTAGAAAATTTAATTAGGCAGTTTTACCACGCATATAACACTCATTTAAAGATTGATTAGGGACATATGGTTCGTTTCGAAATCAACTGATTCTTTATATGTACTTATTGAATGTCAAAACATGTATATTTCATTATTTTTAAGCTGAGCTTAAAAAAATAACTTAAACACGTTAACCAAATCTTTTTTTAGATGTAGGAAAAGTCACTGATTAAACAATGTTCTTATTTATCATAAACATAATTTCGTGAACGGTAGATTAAAGTTGTCTTTCTAATGATATTAATTATATCGTACAAATAGATTAAATTCAATCTGAAATATTTTACATAATATTCAATATACAGTGGGACCCCGATCTACCGTTCTCGCATTGTCCGTTTTCCCGCATGGATCGTTTATTTGTCATAGTCCCGGTTAAACACCCATAAGAACAATGTAAAAGAATCCCGCATTAATCGTTCCCCGATTTACCGTTTTCCTCGATCAATCGTTTAAATATTTTGATCCCGTCACGAATATTATCCCGATTGACCGTTTTCGTTGAATATTTTTCATAAATAGTTTTGCCTCGCATTTCGTTTCGCGTTTTTTTTCAGTGGAACCCTGATCTACCGTTCTCACTATCTTCGTTTTTTTGCATGGATCGTTTATATTTTACTCGACCAAGACCCCGTCATAACAATATTTAATAATTCCACCTTTATCATTTCCCGATTTACTGATTTCCTCGATCTATCATCTAAATAATATTATCGTCCCGTCCCAATTATTATCCCGATTGACCGTTTCTGTAGCTTTTTTTCGCTCAAATAGTTTTACATCGCATTTAGTTACATAAATAGATAAGTTTTTTGAAAATTAAACATTTTTTTGGTAATATTTGAAGATTTCCCGCATTATCGGTTTCCCGCATTACTCGTTCATTTATTACGGTCCCTTGAAAAACGTAGAATTGAGGTTCCACTGTAATAAATTATCTGCAAAATATTTTATACGTCTCTTATACGTTTTTGTTTGTGTTTTAGTCCCAAGTATTTGATTAAAAAGCTGCTATTCCGGTATCCCTACTTCTGTACGATTTATAATATAATACAAAAGAAGTGAATTGCTAGCAATCAACATGAGAACAAAAAGATTGTTTTCTCAAGTCAACAATTTGTAACATCTAAATAGAAAAGATTATCAAGTTTGTCTCACATTAATTAAAGCGTATCTTTTAATGAAGCGTTCGTTTTTTGTTACAATCACTGGCGAAGCATTACTTAAATTGAAATAAAACAACTTGTCAATCAACCGAAACGTATGAATTCTAAATCAATACAAAATGAAGGTAATTGAAATTATTGAAAAATAGATTTAAAAATAAACTCAAAGGCTTTTACAGATATAGCTATATTTAATTGAATCATTTAGTGGTATGTTTTGTGGAAAGCATTTGATCAATTAAAATTAAAACTTTATGTATGATAATAGTTCACAGTTGATCCGTTCAGTGAATACGCATTTTGAATCAGCAGATTTCAAAATAATTGTTGTGTTTTTGCCTTCGTCAATTTATATAATAACATTTTAGTTTTATTTGGAACTTACATCATAAAAAAATATATGCACATAGATTAGTCAATTTATGAATTAACTATTAAGTGACGAGCGATAGACAGAGGAAAAATGACAACAGCTTAGGTTATGTTAGTATACTAACAATCGCTAGTCAATGTTGAAAAGACATTACAGCTTAGATTAGCTTAGGTTAGGTTATAAATGTTGAAATAAAAGAGGTTGAGAATGACAACAAAACGGCAGTTTTTTTAAGAATCGTAAAAGGTCAGATGATAGTAAAACTTCAACTTCGCAATTGCGTTTGCACATCATTGAAGAGTGGCTGCCAACACTATGATTGTTTTGAAGATTGTAAACAATTTAACTACATCTGTGTAGTTATTAAGCATATTGACCAGTAAGAATGTTCATTTGATTGTTTTATCATACAATGTACTTCAACTATAACATTATAATAAAAATATTTTAAAAAATAAATTATGTTTTTATATTGATTTATGTGTGTCTTATGATGTAATTATTTGTTTATATAATCATGATGAACAGTGACTTTGAAATGTTAAATATGTAAAACCAGTGAATACGATTTGGTTCAGATGTTTCTCATTGATAACGTAATTGTTGTTGAAACTAATTGAATATCCTTTTATTTCTGCTTAATTATATACGTAATTAATCTCGCCTACTAAATTTGCATATTTTAATGAATAGTTTTTGGGTCTGCAATATAACACAAAGTATGTTGTTAATAAATTTAACAATATAATAGTGCAGCTTTCGAAGTTTTATGCAAAATTATCGCTACACCATTCATTAAATAATATTTTCATAAACTCGCAATATTTATTAAACACAATCGGATTTAGTTTGCTATTAACTTCAATGAACATTTTAATATTATTTTTTTTTAAATAGAATAAAAAGAATATTTTCTTTCTTACTGTCTATATTTTTAGCTTCAAACGTAAATAAACAGCTAAACGGTAAATACATATTTGAAGAATAGAACATGATCAGAAAAATATATTTTACAAATTATGTACTGCCAAAAAGTAAATTGTTTCAGTTAACGCTGGTTCACGAATCAAGTATAGTGGGTAAAAACGAATGAAAAAGCTCTATTATTAAAAACACTTTGATTAAATTAATACAGAAATTATTGATTTGAAACTTGATCGCGAAACCTGTTAAGATGTTAACCATATAATCTATAGTGACTTTACTACTTGGCGTTAACAAAATGATTCCAATCAATTATTTTTACACTATAACAGCGATGTTCTTAATATTTTGAAGTAATTAAGTGTACCGCATTTTTAAAGTAAAAATAACCAACAATATCGTTGTCGCTGTCAAATGATTGAAATTTATTTAAGGTGCGACTAATTATTGTACGCCTAAAACTTGTGATCATTTATGATTCACACAATTTTATATCGATATCTAAAATATTACATCTCCATAAATTATTATATAGATAAAACTGAAGTTGAAAGTTAGCAAATTTTATTTTGTATAAAATTAGGTAATAAAAAAATGAGTTTTTAGTTTATTTATTTAAATCTGAAATTAAATTTATTTCCACACTGCATATTGTAAAATAAATGAACTGTTTGAACTGTAATGAAAACTTTCATTTAGTGTAAGTATAAATATATTGTTAATGAGATAAAATAGCAGGTACAGATTAGGGTCTCCAACCCTGGGATCCCGAATCCTTTAATCCTGGGATCCCATCTAGTTCTGCGATCCCGAAATCCCGAGATTGGCATGGTCGCGATACCGGGACTTCGATATTGAGAAATTTGTAGCAAATGCCGAATATTTATAGGATTTTGGAATTGCAAGAGCTAAAAAAATGTTTTGGAGATATCTCGGGGAAAAAGTATACGGGATCGAGGATTTCAAATTCCTCGGTGAGCTAAAAAAATGAGTGTCGGAGATATTCCGGAGAAAAGTATAGGGATTTGAGAATTTCAAATTCCTCTATGGGCCAAAAAAAGCGACTCACCAATACTTTTCTCAAATTAAACACGATTTTACGAAGAGTGCCCAATCCCGGGATTCCGGGATTGAAAATTAATCAATCCTAATGTCTCGGGATCAAAAAAAGACTCCGGGATTGGATACCCTAGTACAGATATAAACAACTTATATTTCAATCATTGAGTTGTGTTTTAGAAAATGATAACTGAGTATTGGAAAATTGACAACAATTCTATCGAAATAATTGTTTTTGTATTTAAGGGTTTTCAATGGTTATGCATATTTGATTATTATTAATTTAAAAAACACTATACTATCAATATTTGAATACTATGAGACAAATCGTTTATTTATAATATATAATAATTCTCAAAATTGATTGGTATTTACATTATTTGAGAAATAATTGGTTTAGTTTGTGTAAGTGACAATGTTACATGTGTGTACTATGAGTACTATGAGTGTACAATTCTTGAGACTATTTTTAGTGGAATAAACAAAATACATTATTTTAAATAATGAAATGGTTGTTGAAATAAAATATCTAAAAACCAATGTTGGTTTTCTGTTTTCAACTTCTATTTGACTTAATATGATCTTATGATAAAATAATGGTTTTATAAGTAAGCTCTCGATAACATCACCGCCTGTAAATTATTTCACGAATTTCCAAATTGAAAAAAAACACATACATAGATAATCCGAGACAATATTTCATAAACATTACTTTTATTTTCATATTACAGAGCGTTTTCACGAAATTTATTTCAAGGAATGCATATTTAAAAAATGACTACTGCACGAGCGGTCAAGCGCGAAACCTTAAAATATTTACTTTTTATATTTATATTCAGGACTGTGGAGTCGTGAAAAAAATTGTCAATTCTATTTCAATATTTAAAAATAGTCTGACTCCTTTTTAAGAGACGCATAGTTGTATTATTATGATCAAAAAATGAGTCGCACTCATTCGTTTTTTACTACTCCAACTACTAACATACAAAAAACACGACTCCGATTACTACATAGCCCTAATTATATCTTTTGTCATCAGTGGCGGATTATGATATAAGCAAATAAGGCTCGCGCTTGGGGCCTCCGAATCTTAAGGACTCCAAAAATAGCTTGAATTATATAACCCATGTAATTTTAGTTCAGATTTCTATTAGTTTATATGGAAGTTTTTATGTTATTCGAAAAACAGGGCCTCCACATTTTATTGCTCCTGGGGTCTCTCGTGTGCTTAATCCACCACTGTTCGTCATTTAAACTTGCACCGTTACGCATATTAAAACACTATTTGAATTTAAAATAAGAAAATTATAAATAATAAATTGAATGGCAATTTTATGTAAATATGAAATATTATGGAATGAAAGATAATATTTATTAAAGTCCATATTTAATTAATATCCTCCCGGAAATTATGAGAATATAATTTATGATCTCTCAACGTTATTGAATGTCAGTTTTTCAACCGGCGTTTCGAGAAATGGCCGGAGCATTCCTTCAGAGGGTTGCAAAAAATCCAGTCAATTCAAATGATGTACTCTCGACTCATTAAGTCGAGAAAACATGTACCAGTCCAATCGACAATTGCGGTAATTAAGCGGTTTCCTCGTTTCGGAATGTACGCTTAAATCGACGCGGAGTAACTTTTTACCTGTCGGCGCGTTCTTGAATACAACTCTCTATTGAAAATCATATCGCAGATAAGCCATTACAAAATAATTTACTCGCACAAGTATGACGTTTTTATCGTACAAACAGTACCTCGTCGGACTTGTCTGTTATCAAAAACCGGGTTTAAAAAATCGGTGTTACAAAGAAATTTGCATCATTCGCAAACCGGTTTTTTCAAACATGGTAAACCGGTATCATTTAAATATTAAAATTAATATTCATTATTCTTTTTCCTTATTAAAAATGAAAATATTTTTTTATTTCAATCCAAATTGGTTACAAATAAAATCAGGTGAAATATAGTTTAATAGTCGAACTACTTGTACTGCGTTGAAAATATTATGTTATTTATATTTTTTAGATATAACGTTTGTTGTGTATTTTGACTCGGATACAACTTCGAAAGTACGAAGCACGTGTTATTAGTACACCGTCGAAAGACAAACCCAAAAACGAAGAAAAGTAATGTAAAATGGGACTTAACATAAAACAAATCTATACCTCGGACGAAAGGAAAATTTTTCTGTAAGCGTTGTAAAAAAATGAAATATTGTTTTGCAATTTTATTGAATTATCAATGGGTGTTTTTTATAAAAAACTTTATCTTACAATTTAATTAAATAGTAAAAAAAACATTAAAGGACTTTTCGTTTCTGAAACATGTCAACATAAGTAAAAAAAAGATTAATTAAAAGTGAAAAGTTTTTCAAATATGTGATGGTTCTTTTACATAAAAATTTCATTTTTTCTAATGAACAAATACCAAAATACCGGAGATACAATCTTTAATCTGAAGCACGTGAAACCACAATGGAGCATTTCAATAGAAGTTTATTTATTAGCCGCTCATCATCTCTCTTCCAAGAGAAGAAGGATGAGGAGAATGAGACTACCAGAAGAACTAGACATAAGTCAATCGTTATCTATACAGGAATGAATAGAGAGTGGGCGTAAAGAAATGATAGCTAATATAACAGAAGTAAAATAGCGTAAATCAGTGTTCTTTAACCTTTTAACATCCATGGACCCGGTATATACGCTAAAAAACTTTGCAAAATGGCGTCAGCCAAAATAAAATCCAATATCAAATGGATATTAGTTATTTAATCTATCGTTATAAAACCACATTTTTTTAGTACGATGTTTGCTGCTTCGTTTTTGTAAGCAAATTTGATATCATTGTCGTTGCAGCGTTTCAGTTTTGAGACAAACCGCCAAACAAACCAATCATTTTCTCGGTTTTTATTGTTGACACAGTTATAAAACTTTTTTCACACCAATAAGAAATCGTTAAAACGATCAACAATTTAAAAGATTCATAGTTTGGGGATGAATATTCTTTATCGAGAAATATCCAAAATTGAGATAATGATTCCATTTTATGTTAGAAGATAATTTGACCAGATTTTATTTTTCACGAGGACCAAGTGTGCACTTTACAGTAAGTTATAAGCGGTGAAGTGAGATGAAAGCTTTCGCGGACTTGAAATTAATTTTTACTTTATAAATTTAATATATATTCATCAATAAATGTTACTATGCACAGGTTAAGGGTTGATTTTTCTTTTAACTATGTACTATCGTTGATTAAAAAAACCGTTCTTTTTATGAACATTTCTTTGAATGATAATCTTTTTTAACTTATAGAAGTATGTGATTCTAACATTTTTAATTAAGCCACATGTATGGCAAGCTCATTATTTCTAATTGATTAGGCAGGAAGAATTTTTATAGCTTCTCTTATCACATTTCTAATCGTTAGCATAAAAACTATTAGTGACCATTTTATAGTTATCTTTAACTTATATTATTTCCTGTTTCTGTTTTTTTGATGGAAACGATTTTTAATGATTTTACTAATCTTTTATACAGAAGAAGTAGTTTGAGATAACTCCATGCCGTCATTAACCTCTATTCATATGTTGATCAATAAAACCATTTTTTCTCTTGGATTAACGATACGCAACACAATGTATATAACAAATGATATTAAAAGGTAGTCGCGTCTTTATATTAGCTTTTAAAAGTAGGTAACTAATTAGATTTATAGACTTCAAAAACGTTGGAAACACCCATGCTAAATATCTCAAAAATCATTATTTAATTTTTACCTTTCCTGGATTTTAAGCCAAAATTTTCTCATATCATACAGACCTTTTAAAATCTGTGAATCTTATTTATATTATTTAATGCTAGTAATTGGACTTTTTTACAATACCGGTAGTCCACTAACATATAAATACTGAAATTGTTATCAACGCATATATCAGAAGAGAAATATTTTATTTGCAAATACAAAAAGTTTGCTGGCACAAAGTAAACATAATCTGTAACAGAAGTCTGTTAGCTGTAATATCTGCTGCAGTTTATATAGATTTCAGCTGCAGAAGCAGGCACGCATAACTTGATATTCTTCTTTCCTTATCTGGGACTAGAGCCACCATTCGACCGAGTCCTTGTTTTAAGTCCATCAAGATAGTCCTTAATGTATTTCTATGTTATACAGTGAAGTGCACATAAAGAAGGCTTTGTTGACAAACATGGTATACGATTATTCAAATTTTATTAACTCTCGCCAGCAGCGTCTATGTAATGACGTAATAACATAATTTCGAATGTATTGATAACCAACTATAATGGTATTGAACTTCTATTTTTATTTAACATATATTTATATGAATTTAGCATAATTTTCAGAACACGTTCTACCATTTTATAATTCTGTAATTCTCTGTATTCTCTGTATGATTTAATAACTTAAAATAACTACGTTTAGCATAAGAACTGTTAGATGCAAGTTGATTGATTGTCGCCTGCTGTGGTCTAGTTGGTTAGAGCTTGCTCTACCGATCAGGTGGGTCTGGGTTCGATTCCCGGTAAGGTCAATGTCAAATTGGATTTTTTTCAATATTAATTTGAGATCTAAGACATGGTTGTTTGTGAAGTCAATTCTCCTTGAGTTAATCTCATGTGACTTTCAAAAATTCTCGTCGAGTACATCTCGTATGATCTTTCAACTTCAAAAATATTTGACGAATTGGCGTAAGCTGTAATGTCATTTTTTTTTTAAAATCTCTAAAAAAAAATATAAGAAAAAATAAAAAAAAACTATTTTATTTAGTAGACATATACTTCTAGTCAAACATCCGTAATTTTAAATAAACTTCAAAAATTTACCGCTTGTAAACTAGAGCAGAAAAAAACAGGGATTGATTGATAATGCAGCTTTGGTGCCAAAAATAATTTAAAAACTTTTGTCATTTAGCGATTTGTAAGATTGTTGTCACTGTTTAAAAATATTTTTTACCGAGAGGTGGATGTACATATAACAAAACTCAGCTATAAATGCTCTTAAAACAAAGGTTAGTAAAAATATATGCTCACTGAATCTATTAACTCAGGATTTAGGAAAACATAGGTCTATCTATATAAAAAAAGTTTTAAGTTCATTAAAATATAATTTATGTGCTTTATAATTTCAATTGTAGATATACCCAACCGTATCTTGTAAACGGTTTTATGTATGAGAAATATCGTTGAGTAATTAATAAACGTGATTATAGCATAGCCAAAACCGAGTTTTACACAAAAACACGAATTTTCATAGTTAAGCCGTATGATCCTGCGTCCGCGAACTATGTCCCATGTTTTGAGTATCAGATAGGACGGTTCGTAATATATTAACAATACAACGATAACTGTTTTATTATTGTATTAACTAAAAATCAGCACGCCTTTGAAGCAATCGCGTTGCAATGTTAAATCCAATGTTGCCATAAAAGATCGATTGAATTGCCTTCTTCAAGAGAGTTTATAGAAAACCATCCGTTAAATATAAATAAACTGCTTATCTTTGACCAATGAATAGAACAATAGGGTAGTGCAATTAAAATTATCAAGTTTACATTAGTATAAAAGTATATATACTATAAATTATCTGAATTCTTTATTAATTAAATCTATACATATTAAATAAACCATTATAATAAAATACTTTTTTTTTAAAAAAATCTTTATCTTCCCGATGATCTCACGGGATCAATTTCTAGTACGAATAACATTCTTCTCAGTATTATCGGTTTCTGTTCGAAGTCATGGGAGTTTAAAATTAGCTTACACAAATGCGAGGACGTCAAAAATAACAAATCTTTGCATATAAACACGCATGAAAACATTTTATTTTTCTAAAAATTAAAAATTATTTAAAAATACCTGTCCAAAGTCGAGTGGTCAATTTCTTTGTTTGGCTTCGGTTACAGTGCTCACGGACTCCCACTACGGACGGCTTAGTAAATTGATTCTTCAACCAGCTTACCGATTTCCTTTTAAATTCAATGCGTGTTTTTAAGTAAAATAATCCTTACCACCATTCCAATCTTTAATTAATAGCACGGCAAGTGCAATAATCTTCCCTGTCCTAGTCCAATCCTTACTCTCTTCGATAAAAATGAGAATGGACAGTTGATTAACAAGAAGTTTTCGTAGAAAAACCTCGTGTAAAGTTCTCGTTGAGATATCTGAATTAAAAGACCATATACCTCAAATTTTGATCGCACATGGATTAAAAAAGTTATGTTTATGACAGTTTTAATAATTTTGTTTTAAATATTACGAGTGACTTCAGAAAAATGTTATTTGTCATTTCGAAAATGAATAACATTTCCTTCTATTGTGTTTACAGTGATAAGTGTTTTTCTATACAAATTATACAATGTTTTCAAGTCACTAGGAGCGGTGGCACCCATTACGAACATCATCAGATTTTTAACTTTTGATAATGTTTTAGTTTTTTTTTTAATTCATTGAATTGAAAAACTGTCCAACTTACTAGTTTTTTTTATCTGATGACTTTCTAAAATTTTTTAGGACTTAATTAAAAATACATATACGATTTAGACAAAAAATACAATCGAACACAGTTTAAATAGTGTTTGGCTGAAATTCTCTCTGCAATTGCGTAATTGAATTTTATATTAATTAAGCCCAGCTGGACTGTCTGTTGGTTTACAAAGGAAAATTTAATCTCAACTATTCGGGATGCTTAGGGGAAGGGTTGTACTCTTTAAACACTCTTATACAATTATAATAATTATTCAAGCAACCGAATTTACTTCTAAAATTGTACTTATATGTCTCAAATTGTAGGTAGGTACTGATTTGATCTTAGAATAAAGTTTTTTTAATCTTAATTTAACCAGTGACTCGATGGTAAACTTAACAAGGGGATCGCATAAGCCCCTCTGAACCTCCTCTAGCTCACTTCAACTTAAAATGTCGTAGATATAAAATTGCTCTGAATTGTAAGGTACTGATTTGATCCGAGAAAATAGTGTTTTTTTTTATTGAAAAACTCCTCCAACTCACCTCTGGTTAAGCCGCCGTATATATTTATTTCTCAAATTGTAGTTTGGTACTGATTTGATCTGAGGATATTTTTTTTCATAATTTAACAAGGGTCTCGTTGTTCACAGTCAAATTCAATAAGAGAGTTGCGCGGGTCCCTCCGAGCCCTTTTCAGCCCACTCCTGAGTTTGAATGACTCAAAAAACTGTGTTAAACTATCAGTCGTCCATGTTATGTTCGTTTTTCTTTAATGATGGCGACTAAATCCTCGTAAGTATCTCGTTTATGCTACATGTTGGTTGTATAAGGCGATGTTAATGATAGTAGTTTCCCGTTGCTTTCCTTCATTAAAACGTTTTCTTGATCCAACTGGATCTGCAACTATACCTCTTAAGCCAAGCCGCTTCCAACCATCAAGCATATGTACAGCTTTCCCAGTCTTGATTCCTGCTTTTATACGAAATCGGCGCCACCTCTCGGGTTGAATGTAGCCACAATACTACGAACCACGCATTTTGCAAACCAGAAGCTAGAAGTATATCCCTTTACTTATCGCTTGTTAGGCGTCATTCTGTAATTAAGTGAAGTACAAGAAAATAGTCTTTCAAACCTAATTTGGTACATATAACTGAGCGTAGTGATGCAGAAAGCAGAAAGTTAACATTTTGGGACAGTAATTGTGCTAGTTGGTACTGTTTTTTGGTTAAATCAGCCAGACTGCTTTCATAAAAAAATGTTCTTTAAATGCGATACAAAAAAATTACAGTTCGTCAAGTAAGCTAATTTTGATTTGAAGAAAGCATCTATACCAATTTTGAGGTGATTAAGTATGAACTTTATTTGTAAAGAAGATCTCTAAAAAAAAATCTGCCACTGCAAATGTTTATCTCATTTAGTTATTTAGTTATCTAAACAAATATTTATTTATTGACGAAAATAGATTTTTCTTGCTTTGTAAAACCATTTGTGTAAACTGTCTGCTTCTAACATAATTATGCTAAGTTTAACCTTTTTAAGCCATTTGTAAATAAAACATTGTCAGATAATAAACATCATTAGTTGTTTGGCTACCAATATTACTTCAAACCACAAAAATCAATGAATTTTAAAAAATGTGCAAATTGATTCGTGACTGTATCTGACTTAAACTGATATTTTGAAAAACACGTGCTATGATTTATATATTATATCAATCTATCTGAAAAATATTTCTTGCAAAGCAAACAGATGCTAAGCCATTTCAATTAATTTAGTTTTAGAAAATAAAACATTTCGTCATTAAAAAATAACTCGAAATAGATTCAAATGTCAGTTTCAGATATAGTCAATGCTCAGCAGTAGGTACTTTTACGATATTAAAACAATGTATTCATTGACTGGATGTCTAAAATTATTTCGCAAATGTTCATAATCGACTTACTTAACTATTAACTAGTATTGATTACAAAGTTTACGTTATCGCAAGAAAAACGTAAATGTGTTTGTCTTTTACAAACTTAAGGATATACAATTTGAAATTGACTTGATTACCAATGTAATGATATAACAAACAACAAAAGATGATTATCATAATTGTATCCAATATTTGTAGTATCAAAAACCTACAACGAAATTCACAAAACCGGATATTCATGAAGGCTCTCCCTTTGGTTTCAGATGGGTTGCAAAAAATAAAGCCCTGTTTCCGATGTGTCTCATTAAAATTCCGGTTACATGAGATTTATTTCACTTCATTTGCTGGCGAACAAAATAAATCGCAGATATTGTATACAGAACCAACCGAGTTCAAAAAACTTGCGCCGAAGATTTCAATCTTTGTTACCAAAAGCTTCAATTTATGCCGTCAAATTTCTCCGTAACATATATCATTTTATTGAAAACTTTTTTGTTGAGGAATAATTGAATACATTTTTAAGAGATTGCGATTGATGAAAAACATTTCGTTGACTTCAATAGCTCCGTGCATGTCAATCACAAACCATCTTGGTATCGCCATAATACCATGTGAACAGTAGGTAGGCTTGGATCTTAGTTGAAATAATTTCACAGTTTATGGCATCATATGAACTGATATCCAACAGTAGTTTTGTGTTTTTTTTAAACGAGTACTTTTGAATATGATTGGAATAAACGATTCCTTAACATTTAATAAATTAACCTAACCTAATTTTAAAAAGTCATTTATATAGAAATTATAATTGGATAATAAAGCAGTATCTATTTAAATTGGTAAAACTTACCCAGAATAATTTTTAACCATCATCTGGCTTTGAAATACGTGAAGGAATTTATAGTGAGTGCAGAATTTACTATATGCAATAAATCTATTCTGAAAAATAAGTTCAATAAATTTCAAACATAATTATATCACTTTATGAAACTTTTGTGACACGGTTTCGGATGTGATCACTTGTATTTAAATAGTTTAATATGGCGTACATACTATTTATAACTGATTGACTATTTATAAACAGTTTGTGTAATAGCTATTATTTTACTAAAAACGGCTTTGCTTGTCAAATCTGTTTCATTTTTACGTGATATTTTTGAAGTAATTCAATATGTATTATTTCAAAAGTTGCTTCACAGAACAATATCAAACTGCTTGCATATTGTTGCATGTTCTCATTCTTACAAATAAACAATATTGATAATTAATTTATTCTTATATGGAAGTACAGTATATTATACTCGATCAAAACCAAATTTTATCCATTCAACGATTCCATTACAACGGTTACCCTATAAAAACATTTCAACATAACCTTACCTAATCAAGGATAAAAGTTAGTCACTCAGCTTTGATAACAGATTCCAGTGAATATTCAGTGTTTGTGGTAAAATTACTAAGGGAGCATCGCATCCTCGCGTGGTTACATCAGTCATCCAGCTACGGGTGCCCTAAGACATTATGAACCGGGCTTGTCTTTTCAAGCCGACATCATCCAGGCGTCTTAGAAGGCACTTACTTCACATATGAAATGTTGTATTTGCTGAAAAAAGAAATTTATTTTATATAAATCATAAATCTAAACAATAAAATGAGCTATTTAAATATCAAATTTTCAATTGAACTAATATGCTTGTTATATTACATGTTCAACACAACGTATTCAATGATCTACAATTTAAGTGCATGCAATCAACAACAAACAAAAAAGCCTATACTGAAAGTAAATAAATATTAAGTGCCTCTAATGCAAAGCTTTTCCGTTAAGTGGGGATGTTAAAGAGCTTAAAACGCCTCGCATCAAAGGGTTTGTTAAAGGCTAACGATGGTCGTTAATATGTAACGATGCTTATAGCAAAAAAGATCTGAAATATTATTATCTCCCATTATAATTTAAACACTGCGCTTCACTTACAAAGTTTGCATTATACAATGTTGTTTAAAAAAATCTGAAGTCAGTTACCCTTTAAACTTTAAAAGCTTTCTCTCAGTTGTATATCTTAGCATAATTTTTACGTATAAAAGCTGTATTTACTGTCTGCTAAATTGAACCGGTGACGTATTTTCTTCAGTTTTTTTAAATGTTTTTTCAAGCAGTGACACCTCATAATTTTTCAATATTTTTAGAATCTAAATGATAAAAATAAGGCCCACATATATTTTCACATCAACAATTGTAGGTGCATAATATATTTTATAATGTAACATATCTTGTATCATCCGGCAATAGCAAACAAAAAAATGTAAAAAATGATCCGCTTGTCACGGAAATCACACACAGAAACGATAAAATTAGTCACTTTTAAAGTGTTCACTATCAATACTTGGTGAAAAGTTATTATATTAAAAAACCAAATACTCATTTTTACTATTTCCATGCTCATGACGGGTATCCGTTGATAACGCTCGCCATGATCGAAGCCGGTTCTGATTATTTAAAATAAAAGTGGAATTATTACAAATGAGTAGGGATTTAATTTTTTCAATAATCAATCTCTAATATGTTTAACTTTATTTCGTTTATATTTGTTGCAATTACCACAAGTTTACGGTAAGTAAGAAATGTATATTTTTCGAAATTAAAAATACTAGTTTTTACTGTTGACAATTTAAGGATGATACACAAAACCTTCGTTTACTACTAACATTGCAAAGTAGACATTTTGGGTTTTGCTCTAAGACGTTTTATATTTAAAATTAAATTTATTCTACGCTATTTTTCACAATTTATAATCTAATGCAACATTTTAAATCTATGAAATATATTTACACCTTTGGAACCTGAAAATAGCTTTTGAATTGAATATTAAGTAATTCATTTGTATTAGTTTACTTTCACATAAACCTGCATTGTTTTTTTGTTGTATGTAACGTATATTTCTTTGGCTACGTATAAAAACACTTGACAGTTAATTTGGGTTAAGCGTTTATAATATAAGAACGGCTCAAATGAAAAATGGCCCATGGCCCATGGCAAATTAGAAAATATACAAATCTAAATCTTCTTTAAAATTTATAAAAAACTTTCAACTTATACTTACACCGAACAATATAAAATATTAGTGACAAATTAAACATTTACATTAATGGTAATGAGAACTGTTTCTTATATGCACATTTTTTGATTATCTTGCTTTGTAAAAAAGCGTATACAGAGGACATAATTATTCATTGTGTAGACATCTTCCCATTCTGTCTGTCTACATATTCCGACAGTCTTATCCCGAGACATGTAGATAGTAATCATTTCAAAGAAATAATAATATTCCTACAAACATTCTTTTACATCGTACTGTCATATCATTCTCTAAACGAGTTCATGAGAAATCTTGGCGATCGCTTTATGCGAAATATGTGCTGTACAAAAAAAATAATAATATCGTGTCTGACAACTAACTATGCACTAGCGCTAAGAAAGCGGGTGTTTAATGAACTAAAGTTCGTAGGTACTGTAGATGCAGTTAGAATTCAGGCGACGTCACAGGTCGTGAAATAGAGTGATTTTTCTTCGTGTTTGCAAAGAATTTGCAGACTAAAACTAAAATATTACAGTAATATATTATATTCGATTTCAATACAATGGGTGCCTTATCATTGCCAAATGAAATATATAATTGAATTTGAAGATACTGTATTTCAAAATGAGAACGTTTTGCTAGATGACGAAGGAAAAGACTGTCACAAAAAATTTCTTTTGACAAAATCAACTTCATTTTTAAAACATAAGTTTTTTTTACGAATATATAATAGCTGTATTATTTCTTATCGCGGATTTTTTTCAAAGAAATAATATCCATACAACATAAATCTTTATATTCGATAAGGTTGAATTGCTGAAAAAACGATTGTTACGAAAAATAGCTGCTAGTCATTTTTTCTGGAGCAACGATACTCAAACCATTTTTTTGTCTGGGCCGCATGCTGGTTTTTGCTACTTTACGTCGACTGCAGCATATTAATAGTAGTACGTAAATATATCACATACTATACATAATATAGTGATATAAAATAAATGTAAATACGCAAAAATACTAATATATCCAAAATACTCGCCTACGTATTTTTTTACAAACAGTTTTGGGTCTCACATAAAATCTGAATGACCCGCAGGTTGAATATAGTTGTTCTGGAATCACTTCTTTGCGATGAAATACGACGATGTGATTAAAATTATACCAATTTGTGCTAAAATTGTAAAATAAACCCGTTTTTTGTCGTGTTGATATTCCAATCCAAAGTTTGAATCTTTTCTATCATTTTAAAAATACTACATACTAGGTTTAATAGACGAAACAATGTGATTCATTTCAACATTGTTTGAAAGGAAATAAAAAAATCATCTAGTTGTCATTCGTACAATCAAATATGATTTGTATCTGTCGCCATCTCTTATCGGGAGCGGTTACAATAATCGTACTCGGTATAAATGCATACGATTTGAATTCGGAATTGGAATGGTCCTGCGTTTCGGAACGCGCGGGAAACGGAATAAATATAGTGGCCGTTTCAAGTTCAGTATCTCTTCGGCCATTAATTATTTGACGTCAGTTTCTCTGCTCTGCGCCTGCGTACTTGAACGCATACGTACTCTCTGTGGCTGGGAACAAAAAAGCAAAGTGTATACCTACAGTGCTGGCTTACACGTATGGATGTGGTCCGCAGATAATTCGTAGATGGATTAATTTTCATTTTTCTTTTTATGTTATCTTACCTACTCTTACTGCATCAGTGACGCATTTATAAAATACGGAATACATATGAAAATATCTCCTTGCACATAGTTGCCTTTGTTCAAGATGAACAGATCCTTGTATTGTTCCTCTATATGAAAAAAGAAATTTTGGTCGACTGAATTAAATCTATTTCAGTACATATGCTGTATTATTTATTTATTGAGGCTCTCCGCCAATCTTTTCGTGGTTTTAATCATCTAAGACAGTGGTTCCCAAAGTGGTTCCTGTGGACCCCCAGGGGTCCGTGACAAACTAAAAATCATTTGGAAATTATCATATTTTTTGGAAAAGAGAGTTTGAGTGACTGACTAACAAACAGTTCTCATAGAAAAACATCTGTTAAGATACCTCCATTATGAGGCCATTTGCTCCACATTGGAAGCAGGCATGGAAAAAAATACCTTTCAAATCATTAACTTTATTATTTTACTTGGGGGTCCACGAGCATAATAAGTTTGGGAATCACTGAAGGCATGGGTGTTTGAAATATCTAAAAATTCCTTCTCACAATTTTAATCATAAAACAATGGCGCGTTGCGAGAACGTTTAGTTTACTACTATTCCTATCCTAGCCCTAGTCTTCGATCCTAAATCTCTTCAAAAGAAAAAAAAATGAGCAACCGATTAACAAGCTATTCTAGCAGAACAAAATCCTGTTGAAAAGTTTGAATATGAACCCATAAGCTTCATATTAAGAGCGGACATGGATTACAAATAAAAGAAATGTAACTATAATTGGACTATAGCGTGACAATTCATTAAATATGCTCACTTATCTTTTTTTGTTTAATAACTTGATGCATTACAATATCCTACAGGAAAATTGTTATGACTTCTTGGTTTTAATTGTGATAATTATTTATAAAACTATTAATTTAAAGACGAGCTTTTTAATATAGCATAAAATATAATTGAAAATTATAATTTAACTTTAACCTATACATAAAAAACTTGAATAACTTGTTATAGCCAAAACGGATATTATAATTAGTATTATATCTTAAGACCTCAGTTGTTAAATATATTGTCGTTGGTTTTGAATATAAACGTTCATAAAAAAACTGTCATTTGTTTGTAGTAGGCACTTCAATCTGTTAAGAGTTGCTAGTATATCTGACTGAGGTCAACAAATCTATGAAACTTGAGTAATATTATTATATTAACACACATGCGGTTGATTATTTCGATCGTATGGCAATATTGATTTAGTAAAACTAATGTGCCTAGAAACATTTGTTTATAACGTTATATTTATGACATAAATTGCAAACTACAATAAAACATACTTCTGAGAATAAGACGCTAAAATGTACGCTATTGAATGCGTTCAATTAAATTTTACTGTTCAAAGGCATTGTATCGTTTTATGCTTAGCGAAATTATGGTGTCGAAGATAATCCAAGAAACGACTTAAATCGATATTACAAGTGTGCGAGTAAGCGCGTCGCCAGGAGTTGCATCTCTTTACACTTCCTTGTTTTGAAGGCCAGCTTTTTGAGATGTTATCATCCTCCAGCAAAACTAACACTGAATTAGTATCGGTTTTTTAAAAAAATATTCGACTTTCTAATACACGTGTTTTGTTACTAAGTATTGCAACATTTTTAAAATGATTTTTTTATCCACGTCTGGTACCAATGTGAAGAATATTACCTCCTTATGAAGGTATATCAACAGGAGTTTTTCTACGAGAACTATTTTTTACTCAACCTTCCGTTTTTTTTGGATAGAGTATAGTAGGAATATAAATGATAGTGCATTACAGGATTAGTGGCTAGCTAATCGCTTTGGCTACATCTCATTATTTTAGGGAGAATTTTTAGACATCACAAACATCTATGCCTTCGAACAAAAATCAAAAAATCGATTGAAGAAATGCTGTTCGAACTGGTACGCATTTAATCTATAAACCGTAACAGAAATTTAAGCTATTGTATCTAATTTCAAACATTAACTAAATAGTGTTTTTGTGATCCATATTGTTTTGACTAAGATTTAGCGGCAAGAACTTCAATAAGTGATCAAAAGTGATCAATTTCAATTATTATCAAAGGCGTATATCAAATGATGAACATTCCAATTAAAGTATTCAATTATAATCTTGATGATCTTTTATCTCCTCAAATTAATATTTTTAAAAACGTATTTTAAATAAGCCATTCGTTTTCTTTAACTTCAAAATATAAATTAATAGCAAGATTGGACAAGAATAAAAATTTCATTCTTTGATCCGTGCGTGAAATTCAATTGTTACGAAACGAATTGTCATTTGCGATCTGGCCACATGCATGCATACCTTCTGGGCTTGCGGGAGCTGCATTTGTATTGAGGGTTTTTGTTTTTCTCGTCGCAATTTTATTGCTATTTTTTCCGATGTGATTTTTGGAAAAGATTTGTTCAAACACTAATAACAGTCTTTCACCGGTCATTTGTAAAGACATATTTTTTCATTTTGTTTTAAAGAATATTTTCCAAAAATAAATATTTATATTTTGGTGGATTAAATATAATATATTGACATTTGACAATATTTTATTAGCTCGAGCTCCCAAAACCCTTTTTGTGATGACAACTGGCAGACTTCAAGTTTATGTTTCTTCCACCAATACGTATTTTACGCATATACAGTCAAAATGTTTGAATCTTCCCTTCTTTATCAAATATATAAATAAATAAATTGCGCCGCCAATGTGGTCAAGTGGTCAACGTCGTTGGCTACCGCTACGGAGGTCACGGGTTAAAATCCCAGTACGGGCAGTTTTATAAATTGATTTTTCAATTGATATTTGAATTTCAGTTCAAATGCATGGATGTATGTGATGTCTTGAATTCCCCCCTCCCACCCGTTCTATCCTATGAACGGGGCGTATCGAGAGCGATTAGCTAACCACCATTCCTGTCATAGCCCTTTCCTTCTATTCCCTACTCTCTTTGGAAAAAGAGAGGTTGAGTAACTGAGTAACAAGCGTTTCTCGTAACTTTCTCGTCTAGAAACACTTCTGATGAGATAAACTCCATTAGGAGTCCATATGCTCCACATTGGGAGCGGATATGGTAAAGTACTCACTGTGTTATTAATAAAATCAAATCATTTTAGCGATAAAATGTCCAGAAGGGATTGGCGAGAATTGGCATTTTATTATACAATAATTTGCGTAATTTATCGCGCCTGGCTTATACGATAAGTATAATAAAAGTGTGCAATTTTAATGTAATTACACCACTTCCAGAACCTATGATTAAATATCTAAGTTATGTTGTTATAATGACTTAATGCGCGGGTTGTTAATAGAGCTAACCGTAAAATTACAATCGTTCCTGCCATCAATCACTTCACGCGTCATACCATTCAAACCTGACGCTTTTTTTGACAAATGAAAGTTTGGCTGTTAAATATGTATTCGGACTTAATTACCGGTTTCTATCGGGGGTTTTTATGCTGAGATACTAATCATAAAGTGACTAGACGAAAATCTACCAGAGATCGATACTTATTTTGACAGAGCTCTGTATCTTTAATATTTATAGAATTTTACTTGATATTATTGTAGATATAACACGCTTGGCACAATAATTTTGGTATTTGAATAATATACATTTTTAATCATATGCAAAGCGTCAACGCTGTTGGACATGTGTGTACGTACATTAACTTTTGGTTCATTAATTTATTTACTATTTCTGAGAAGTTTTCATACCTCGCGAAAGCAACTAATAGTCCTGACTAAGGTATCCAATCCAGGGATCCCGGAATCCCGTCCAATTTTTTGATTCCGAAATCCCGGGACTGACATGGTCGCGATCCCGGGATTTCGGGATTGAGAAATCTTGAGCAAATCCAGAAAAAAATCGAGATAAGATTTGGAAAAAGTACCAAAACGAGGATTTTAAATTCCTCGGTGAGCTTATCCCAATCCCAGAATCCCGGGATCCCGGGATTGGATACCCTAGTCCTGACTCAATCCTTCTCTCGTTACTCTATCCGATAAGACAGATTGACTGACTGCGTTTTTTCAAAACATTTATTGTTAAAATGATACTTACGATGAGATAAAATCAAAGCTGTCGAGTCATGTAAAAAAAGACGACCCCGACTCCAAAGAAATTTTTAATATTTTCATTTTATACTCATATATGTATTCCATCAGATCATTTAAAGTCAACCAAGCACGCAACGTCAGCGCAATGGACTATTGTGGTTTGAATACACATTAAATGTTTCGAGTCACTCATTTTTACGACTCCGACTCCGGCCAAAAGTTTAATATTTTATAATATTAATGAAAATTGTTTTTTCATCAGCGATATCCTTACTTAAATTATAAATATAAACTTACAAATTACAATATAAAATTAAAGAAAATGAAGCATTAAAACTTAATGACAGCAGTTTTGATTTTATATAAACATAACATTGGTTGTAAGCTAGCGATGTAAAATATATTGACACGCGTTTTATCTTTGATAATCGATTATTTTAACATTGATTGCTTTTGCGATTGTTAATATTAACTGTCGTTTATTTTATGACATGGGGAACAAGGAACAGCAGCAGAAAAGCGGCACATAATCCAAGAATGGTCAAGTGCGTCAAATTACTTACGTTAAAATCTTACAATTTTATACCGTGGTCGTTATGACCAAACTTATTTTAATTATATCTAAATAAGGAAGCTTTCAAAGATTATTTTATCGCGCAAAATCAATGATAAATATTCGAAGCGTTTTAAAAACCCTTGACAAAATTTGTCCATACCAATACCGGTCTTGCTTTTAGGGAAAGCGTTTACTATTTGCAGAATTTAAATATAACAAGCTATAACTTTGTATTATATTATATTGCATAAAACCAAATACAATTTGTTCGACGATTGCATTCTACCAGTACTGCTTTATGATAGCTAATCATGGCACCAAACAAAGATTCAGACAAAACGTATACTGAGCTTCGATAAAAATGCTGGCGTCGGATAATGGGATACGAATTGCATTTTTTTTAAAAAATAGTTTTTGGATTAGGTAAAACATTTTTGCTGTTCTTGATTAAACTGTGTTGAAAACTGGCTAACATCTACATCAAATCATTATTGAATCTACCACATGGATTATTTGACTTAGATCAGTGGTTAGTTTGGGGGGTGTTATTTCACTTGGGGGTCCGTGGTCAAATTTTTTTCCATGAAGGGATCCGTGAGCATAATAAGTTTGGGAATCACTGACATAGATGATAACCAAATAACATAAAATCATAAAACTCAATTCGAATTCATGCGGAGAGAAAGCAGTTTTGAATGCATCATAGATGCAGCCATCTATTGCGCCGACCATGAAGCAAACCACCTGAAATCTGATGCGCTTGCTTCTGAGACGCTCTCGTTTCCAATGAAAACAATTATAAACGTACGCTTAAAAGTTGTTACACCACTCGATACCACCATGTATAAAACAACGGATGTGAAATCAATAGCGGATAGTACTTTGGTAAGATTCTGATAATACGATAGACAAAATGATCGTCATAGATATTAACTTCCTCGTTCAAATTCATCTGAGCGTAATAATTGCATTAAAAAAAGTTAAATATATTTTTGAATGCGATACGTTTCATCAATCACAAAAAACAAACACTTTGATTTATGCCGAGCGTTTACCATAACACCGCGACTGTTTCGTATTTTTTTGGGTTTCACGATTATTTTAGATTTCAACTTAGATATTATATGTTACCAAATCGGTGTGGAAAACTCACTGCTACCGAAATGCCCTTAATAAAATGGCAGCATTTTGATTTTATCAGACGGCATTCAAATAAAATGCATTAGCTTTAAACTTAAGTTTTACGGAAGACTTGTTCAAGTCAAGTAGAGAAGATAGTAAAAAAATTGGTTGTCTGTAAAGTCGGTTTACGGACGATAGTTTAACGTGACAACGTCATAAAAAAACATTGATGAAATGATTGCATACTTTTATGAATAAAATGGAATCATTTTTATTGAATTATCATCATTTTGTGTGGATACGAAGAAGGAGTGAAATGAAATCTATAATTTTTTATTGATATATTTTATTCGCACTCATTAATTCAAATATGTTTATTACTTTGATGAACAGTTTATTTACAAGTAACAATGTGCTAGAGATAGATGCGGCACAATCCGAACGGTAGGCCGATCGTGCCTCTCTATCGCTTATCCGCGCTCTCGCTCGCACACTTGCCTTCGGCGCAACGCAACAAACGGGACAATGAGTCATGTTTTTTCGTGCGTGCAGCGGGCGTCATCGATTTATAAGACGTTGTCACGTCAAAAAGTTTTTTACTATTCATTGAACTTACTATTTACTATTCATTGAATTATTTAACTTAATAAAAACACAATATTCCTTTGTACTTCATTCCACTTTATTAATTAGGTCACGACCAGTTTATCAGTTGACAATGCTCGCAATGAGCGAAACCAGTCTTGCCCTAATTAATAAAGTGGAATGAAGTACAAAGAAATATTGTGTTTTTATTAATATAATGCTTTTCCACCAAGTATTGACAGTAAATAAACATAAAAATGAATCTTTAAATAGGGGAAGATGCGAGAATAAGGTATAAAAGAATCAAAACTTGTGCTTATAGTTTGAGCAACTCTCAGAGCAAGAGTTTCAAATATTTTATTTAGTTATTATACCAGTCGTAGTTCTCGCATGAGTGAAAAATTTTCAATTTCATTTTTTTTATGTCTCATCTAATGACGCGAATAAGTGACCGGGATAAAATAAAAAAGCGTACGGTACACCGGGATCAATGTCTTAAGCCGGGACAATCCCGGTTAACCCGGGACGCATGGTAAGCCGAGATATAGTTAGTCCTTAAAATATGTATTTCCTTCACACACGTATTTGTTATTCTGTATCGACTTTTTAAAGCATACTTCAGCTGTTGGGGAAAACATGTCAATAGATACTTCCTTACGAATACTGACTATAATCTGTCAACAAAAATGACTTTAGCCGAGACAATTCTGATTAGACCGGGACACATGGTAAGCCTATATATAGTTCGTCCTTATAATATGTATTTCTTTCACAATCCTATTGTGATTAATAAATATCGACGTTTTAAAACATACTTAAAACGATGATGGAAAAAAATGTCAATAGATACTTCCTTACGAATACTGACTATGATTTCTCAATAAAAATAGTGTTCAATTATTTTACCAAACTTTTTACCCTTTTGCGCTTTTTTTAATGAGTGAAATAATTACACAATTATCTACTTAATGAATTATTTTATTTTTTATTACCATGTTCGGTCTCAATGTGAAATATATGTACTCCTTATAAAGTCTATCTCAACATAAGTTTTTCTACGAGAACTGTTTGTTACCCAGTAGCTCAACCTCTCTTTGTTTCCGAATAGAGTAAGAATAGAAAGATAAGGCTAGGATAGGACTACTAGTTAGCTTATCGCTCTCGGTACGATCCGTTTTTAGAATAAGATGAATGGGAGGGCGGAATTCAATACATTACAAAGATCTGTGCCTTTGTAGATTATTAAAAATTTCTTCCATGCTAATTATTTTTCGCTTATCGCAAGGCATCAATTGATAATGCTCACTGTAAACGTAAACGGTCCTGATTGTATGTCTGGGTGTTTTTTTTTTAATAATGTCTTTCTACCATGAATTGAAAATGAACACTTCACTTAACAGCCAAAAAGATATCAGATCATAGAACTACGATATATATTTTTAAATTGTTCTTTTATAATAAATAATCCATCATTTGTTTCATAATACAACTTAAACGCAAAAAATACAATTATTCGTTTCGTAAAAATAATAATATTCGATAAAAAAAAAATTCTAACAAATATCTTAGTGAGAAATGTCTGACATCTGTCGCCTTAGCATTTGATTTTATCAAAACTCTTGTATCCACGTTGATTAATCGCTGCGAAAATAGCGTGACAAATCGTTCGTATTTTTTTTTATAATCGCACTAAAATGTCGTTGAGCTGCCATTCTGCTTATAATATTATATAAACCAACCAGTTTTTGTTTTATTTTGCAATAACAAATAATTGTACGGCAACAACTGAAGATATATACAAAATTAAAGTCTACACATATCGCACAATGATATGTATACTTCACCAGCGTCAAAACCGGAAGATTAATAAATCTATTGCAACGAAAAATAGTTGACGCAGCATTTATGAGAAGCTTATCAATTGGATCTGTCCACTTTTAAGGTGTTCACTTTCAATACTTGGTGGAAAGGCATTATATTAATAAAAACACAATATTCCTTTGTACTTCATTCCACTTTATTAATTCGCAATGAGCGAAACCGTTCCTGACCTAATTAATAAAGTGGAATGAAGTACAAAGGAATATTGTGTTTGTATTAATTGTATTTGCATTTGCTTTAGTATCATTCATTCAACCTATTTGCATAAAATATAAACAAAAAAAAACTTGTTACATTTATATAAAATCTTCTAATTTGCAACGTTGAAGTGACGAGAGCTTAAAGTTTAGTAGAAAATTTTAGAAAGCCTTAAAGAGTGTTAACAAAAATATATATTTATTTAATTTAAAGAGTAAGTCTATTATTATATTACGACACTTTGAAATGAGTTATGCGTAATGCTAATAAATAAGATTAAACATAACTAAATCGTGTATTATTTATATTTGGTATGTTCTATAACATATACCGGGCGAAAAACAACTGCCAAAATAAAATTAATGTTTGATGCAAAGCCAATGATATCGGATATAACTTATCTTTGACTACACTTATACAATTTTTATTTGTCAACTCAATTTTTTCTGTCGTTTTTACCTGCCAACAGATCTCAAACTTAAAGATTTTTAAAAATGTTAAAATATATAATATACGCACCATTTAATTCACGTGTTATATATATACTTTATAGGTACATTTAGTAGGTATTCACTGACTGGTGAACTGGTCTGTTTTTTCTCCCTTCCTCTCCTTCCTCGAAGTTGTCGTTCTCTGCAGCGCTTTCGAGATTCCGAAAGGAGATATCCTGTAAAAAGTCCAACTGCTATAACTAGACTAAAAGTTTATTTGCTTCGTGTCAATATTTTTTTTTTTTGAGAAACACTAATGATTTATTTTGATATTGAAACGACAAGATCTTATTTATTTGAACTGAACGTCTTTAAGACTTGTTTTAATATTCTGGCAAATAAAATAACACTCAAATATTGAAACTAGAATGAATATTCCTAGAATAGGAAGTTATATTTTTTAATCGATCAATGGATTTTTATTTAAAAAAAAACGAATGTTTTTTGATCACTAAAAATCACCTCTCAATTATCCAATCATCCCTAAAATCATGGCGTAGCTAGTGTGAATAGCTTATCACTAGTCCAATATTTATATTCCTATTATCTTCAAATAGAAAGATTGAGCAACCGAATGACTAGCAGATCTCGTAAAATACTTTTCTTAATATAAACTTTATTATAAATTCATACTCAAAAAAATTTTAACATTGTAATTTTTTATTATAAGATATTTGAAAAATCAATATTTCATCTTATGATACTATATATAATCGGGAAATGTTGAAAAATTAAAAAAAATCTGCCAATAAATAAAAGAATTGACTAGGTAGTGCTTGAAGTATTACAAAGACACGGCTATAAGACTAAATAGTTTGCTACCGCGAATCACTGTTTTTTGACACGATATATATAGGGTTTTTAGATAAAATCTTATATTGATATTGTTTATAAAGGAAAGTTGATAAGTTGACAGTTACTGTCAGGGTATGGTCTATATTTATAGCAATGAACTATACCTTTGTTTTTTTTTTCCATGTCCGCTCCCAATATGGAGCATATGGACTCCTAATGGAGTTTATCTCAACAGAAATGTTTCTACGAGAACTGCTTGTTACTCAGTTGCTCAACCTCTCTTTTTCCAAAGAGAGTAGGAATAGAAGGAAAGGGCAAGGACAGGACTAGTGGTTAGCTAATGGCTCTCTATACGCCCCGTTCATAGGATAGGATGGGTGGGAGGGGGGAATTCAAGACATCACATACATCCATGCCATTGAACAGAAATTCATAAATCGATAGAAAAATCAATTTATAAAACTGCCCGTACCGGGATTCGAACCCGTGCTCTCCGTAGCGGTAGCCAACGATGTTGACCACTCGACCACACAGGCGGCATACCTTTGTTACTTCCTATTTTTTTTTTTGTAATATTTCAACAACATTATATACGTTATGACTATAAACGTAAACATACAGATATGAACAGATTCCAATGGTATTAGACGATTAGATTTTCATAATATTGCGTTCAATTTAACCACTGTTCAAAGTTTCTGGACTCTAACGTACAGTGGCAGCGAGTCTTTGTCTCTTTGTAGGGACAGGTTGGATTTTTGATGCAAAACAAAACCGTTACAAGAAAGACATGAAATACGTACCAATGTGTATTTAGTTTTGTATAGGCACAAACATACGCATTGTGTATTATCTCTTGTCAAAATGCGTGCAGTAACTGCAAATGACGACGAATGTTTCCCATTTAAACTGAATTACATTTTTATTGTCATACACTGGTTTTATAAAAATAAACTCAAGATTTTAGGCTTCACCGAATTTCAAATGAGATTAAAATATATGTGAAATTTGTCAAATGTAAAAAATAACACAATTAGTCTAAAAATGGGAGCCAAAATGACATGTAAAAAGTTCACGTCGCTTCCGTTTACCGTTTGGGAAAACTTCTTGTAAAAAACCGACAGACGGATACATACATATATTTCTTGTTTTATGGTATAAACACTCTAAGTTTGTGCTTGTAATAATGCAATGGTAAAACAAGGTGAATTTTCATATAATAAAAACGATAGCTTTACTTTATATACAGAAATCGTAATTAGCCAATGATACTATACCCATTATCAAAATAATTTAAATGTTAATTACTCACCTTGCAGAATCGATAAAAATTAAAAACACATTTAATGTGAATTTTAAACATTCATCCCTTACTGTGCACCCCTCGGAGTAAAACGAGTGTATCGGAAAATGTAACGTCAGGAAGGAAGGAAGGAAATCGTTGGGGTGGCCGACATCTTATTTTTTCTCTTTTCTTTAAAGTCATCCAGCTTATCGCTTATCTAGTAAATGTGGAGGTAGGCCACACTGATCCAAGGGTGAGGTGTTTGGAAGTTCTCAAAGTGCAAGGGATTTTCACATGGCTTACTGTATTATAAGATTTAATATTTACCATACAGCTATTGACGTTTTGCTAAATTATCGAATTTAATGGAGTTCTGTTTTTGGGGAAGTGTACTGATATATTAAGGGAAGCAATATCAAAATTTTCGTATCAAAATAAAGCTTCTAAAAGGAAAAATAGAAAAACTTTTTAAATGATTTATAAAATAATAGAAAATAGCGTCATACTGCTATAACAAAAACAAAACTTATACTTCTAAAAACTTATACCTCGCTTAGGAGGTATGAGTCACCAGTTCCTAGGGCCGTTCGATTGATCAACTCATTGCCTAGAGAAGTGGACATTTTTAGTAATAGTATTTGTGAATTGTTTGTTAAATTTTACTATTTTATTTCTTGATTTTTTGTGTTGATTTTTATGTATTATGTAGTTTTATGTTATATTTTGTGTCTTTAAATTTGTCAAGTACATGGCGAATTGGCGTCAGCTGTTATGTCATATACTATAATTTTAATTTTAAACAATAAATAAATAAATAACATTGCTTAAATATAATTTGAATATTATTGTAAATGAATCAAGTTAAAAAAAATTCAGCTACTCCCCTTGCTAGTCGTTATTAATACAAGTGAGTGATGACACCTTAATTTACCTCTACGACCGGTCATCAACAAAAAAATCTCTCCGCCAAATTGCTCGAACGTTAAATAGTCAAATGGCTAGAATCAATTCCTTGCATACATGTATTTGTTAAACGATACTCAAGATTTGATACACTTATCTCTTGTTTTCCACGCGGTATTAAATTAAATAATTTAAATGAATTTTCACAAAGAAACCGGTGAGTCTAACAAAAGAAATATGTTTGAATGCAATATTAAGTTTATTATGCAAATCCAGTTGAAAAATAATTAGTCTTACACTATAAAAATAAATTATATTGTATCACATAAAAGATCCTTAGGAGTTTTCCCGTACGCTATTATTGAACGAACGTAAAGGTGGTACGTGGTCTTCGATAAGGATTGTTCTTAACGGATATAAAAGGGGAAGTTTATAGGTGATTTCAGGACAAAGGAAGCATTGATTTGCTAACGCGTTCGACAATCGGATGTGATTCACAGGAAACAGGGAGAATTGTTTCTGACTAATAAAGCCGTTACTATTTAAACTTTGATATTGTATTTTACCCTTGCAAAGAAAATGCGTGGAAAACTTGTTCAAGATAAGAATATTGATATTCCACTTGTTTTGAAAATAGGTGTGTGATGTGTTTTTCGTATTTAAAATGTATCTTCAGCAAAAGTTGACAATGTTGTATATATCAAACTATGTACGTAAATGATTCTATTGCGTATTATTCTAGAATACAATCGATTCTTGTAACAATCGTATCATCGTAGAATATGATAACGTTGATAGACGTAATCTAGCTGTAGAAAAAGGGCATACATTTAGAGGTTATTAGAGCAGTTTTTGGTCAATCGGTCTACGTTTGATATGTGAATGTGAATAAATCAAAAAGTATTTTTTTTAAAATAAGCTAAAATTAACGTAAACATCAATTAAAAATATAAAGAAGGAACGTCGAATAATTTAATATATTTACTTGAAAAACGGAGGCAGAAAAATTCTTGTTGAAAATCGGTCGCACTCAATTAATCGCACAACCAAATGAAAGGGTGCATCTTTTTATTTGAAATATTATTAAGGAGAAGATTGTTTTAAAAAAATCGAGAGAAAATAACATATTGTTATTGGATTGAAGTACTAATTCAAAAAACCGGAATATCATTTTAATGTCACTAAAATCCTCATAGTTTTCATGAAATAAAGCGTCAAAATATGACTCCTTAAATATGCAAAATACAAAATATCCGACGAGACAGATATACGTTCAATTTTATTTGTAATGTTAAAACTTCTATTTTGTTTGATTAAACGTATTCTCTAAGAATCTTATATAGTTTTACTAACGTTCTTTGCAATTGTGATTCTTTATTGGCAAGCAGGATAAAACCAATTTGTGATAAAGTTTAGTAAATTTAAAAAAACGAACGATATTTTCTTTATCAAGTGGATATTGGATAACTATCTAATTATGTAAAGAGGTCGCCCGCTTTAGAGTGAAGCGATATTGGATTCAGCAATTTCGCTTTTCGACGAGACGTTTTTTTAGATAGCTACGAGCTGATGTGAAAAGATGCGTATCGGAAATTGGTTGGATTATTTTCAGATTGCAAAGTTTTAAGCTGTAGATTTGATATGAAGGCATTATGTATAGCCTCAACCTACAAGCCAAGTATGCATAGTCAACATGAGGTAAAATTGATATTACAATATAAAGATGGTATATTCAATTTTATATTATATTTATTCAATTAGGTCTTCTAATTATACTTTATAATAATTTAAACACTTTTGTAAAAAAACATATTTTAAGAGTGAATGTAGTGGTCTACGGCGACACCTATAATTAAGACAAATTTTGAAATTTTGAAAAAGTGACTTGTTTATAAAATTATTTATCATTTGATTTTTATAACATTTATCTGTCAAAAATGAACAGGAAGACAGAAGCGTGCTCGATCAGTAACCTCCTTTTTTTAAAATTACATGTCAACATTGTCAACCAAGACGCATCGCTTAATTTTTTATTTTTTATTAAACGTTGAACTTTTTATTTTTCACAAAGTCAATTCACAATTTATTTTAATTATTGGTGTCACTTTTGATCATATTTTCTCAATCTTTTTGAGCCCGTAGCCGCTTTTGAGTCTCATATTTTTTCGTGCCCTCCATACCCGTAGTTTTTTAAAATTTGAGACACAGGTATTTCAGGATCGTTGGCGGTTTTCAAAACTGGGAATTTATGTATTTCTCAAAATGAAAATTCTTTTTAGTTTATTTATCTAGGGCCCCTTAAAACTGTGCTGTGGTTCCCTAAAATTATTTTATCTTTGTGGCCTCCTTGGAACATGCTGTGGACTCTGGTTAAGAAACCGTAGCGTTGATTACCCAAACCAAAGCTGTTGGGTGTTTAAACACATACAATTAAAAAAATCTAATTGTTTATCAATTTTATCAATTATTATTGATTTTTTTAACATTTTATTAATGACATGATTTATTTATGAAAACGTGGTTCAGATTATTTTGCGATAACTATGCTGTCATTAACATGTACATTTTTTTACTTTACTCAAACAATATCCAATATTACAAGACATTTTATTACCACATTCATAGAATCGCTTCAGACCTCCACGAGTTTCTGCGATTTATTACCTGCAATCAACGTTTTGCGATCATCACTGGTTTAGCTATGCTAAAAGCAGTTTGAATAATAAAAATGTTTCCTCTGGCCTTCCACAAGCTCTATTTCACAACGTCAATTTATCTAAAATATTGCTGATTGTGACGAAAATCTTGTATCACCTTCTTTATCACGATTTTAAATTATGCTGATCACTTCACCGTCATCAAACCCTCCAAATTACCATCACTTCTGCATACAATCTATTTTAAAGAATTAATTATGTAGAAGTGGCTCAGTCGCTAGAATTTTATGAGCTCTGCTACTCAAGTAATCAGTTTTTCCCATTCCTTCTTAAATTGGAGCAAATATATATAACATACAACAGAAACAATTAATATTTTGGTGCTGTAACGTTTTAAATTATGAAAAAATAGCACATTTGATATATTGCACAAAATATAAGTAACTTGTCAACTAATTATAGAAGACTGATGATGATTTTTTGTTTGAATTCTTACAGGACACCGTATTTAGTCAAACAATTAGATTATAATTCAAATTTTCGGATAGTTCTCCTTGTAGACTTTATTTTTGAATTCCTACGTTTTTTTATGCATATATGTAATATTAAAAAAATGTTTTTTACCGAATATAATTCAAATATTATTCAAAGAAAATTCTTCTATGTTATTTTCTTGATAGAGTTGCTCTTCGTGCTTTATAGAAAAATATAAAGAATCAGATAACACTGCAGTCGCGCAAGACTTGATCATTTTCTTTCTAACTCAATCGTTAAAAGTTACAAGACACGAAGGTATCAGCAACCATTTTTTTTGTAACATTGAAATTAAAAAATATATTTCAAAAAAGAAAATAAACGCAAACAAAACAAACAATTCCACACTTGCATGCAATATGTTTTTAGTAATGGTTTGCTAGATACCATTTTACCTTCCATTCATTCATCACTGTAATATTATATATGACAATAGACCTACTTGAAAAAAAATAAGTTAAGAGTAGAGTGAGAGCGAGTATCTAACCATTAGTAATATCCTAGCTCTATTCTTTCTATCTTCTACTTTCTTTAAAAAAAGAGAGGTTGAGAAACTGAGTAACAAACAGTTTTTGTATAAAAACTTATTTTTATATGTTTTATTTGAAGTGGACATGTATTAAAAAAGTAGAAAATAATGTAATGAAAATAGTCTGTATATCAAAATGTGAATCTATTTAACTCGATGGCTGCCATAGACGAGATATCTCGTAAATTGTTTCGTGCTCAACACGCCAGAGACGAGTTATCTCGTCAATAATTAATTAAATTAATAATTGCAAATTATAGCCGGCGTGTTAGGTGAAGGCGTAATGTTTTCTACGATAGCCAAAAGGTTTGAAATAAAAAGTACCTATTTTACAACAACTATCAACAAATGAAATATTACTCATAAATTTCGGACACAAATATCTAGCTGCAGGGCTAATGACGATAAATCAAATATCTACAGCTTTATAGATATTGCTGGAACGGTCTTTAGTTATTTAAATAAAGGTTTATATTTTCTGCAAAACTCTCAAAGAATAAATATGTAGGTTTTCTTCATACCGCGGATAAACATTTTGTAAGGAGACCGTTTAAGAAACGCAAAAAGTTGAGGGAGACTTGCCAGACATCTTCTTGTTCTTGAATAGGATTCTGCAGATCCGCTTTGGACGCCTCTGATACATTACTTAAAGCAAAATAAGCTTGTGAGATGCAATAATAATATTGTGAGTAACAAACTCATTTTGACACCTTGATTTAATTTTTAAAGACACATATATTCGCTTTTTTCGTAGCATATTCTGGTATACCAAATTTGAATTGATTTTGTTTTTATTTTTAACGGGTCTAAATAGTTGCCATTTTATTAAATTATAATTTTAAAAAGAGTATAGTAAAAGTCAGCTTCGTGGTGAAGTGGTCAATGTCGATTTATATTAGAAAGCACGGGTGTTTGTGATGTCTAGAAACTGCCTTCACAGCATTCCAATTCACCATTACTGACCATGCCCTATATATATTTATATCCTTACAATCTTCGCAAAAGAAAGGTTGAGGCTACATGCTCTACACTGGGAGCGGACATGGGTTAAAAAAAGTTATATAAATAAACTTAAAACTATTTTTTACATAAATTTTTTGCTATTTACTTTTATTACAATATCTTTCATAATTTATTAAATTCACATTGAATGTCAACTAAAATTTTATTATTCTTAATTTTGATACGGTGGAAATTGTTCGTATGCTATTTTTGTATCACGATCAATATCGTCAAATCCTCCTTTTGTTTTAAATATTTAGTAGTATAATATATAATGATGTAATTATAAAACTGTTTTTCTAAGAGTTTTAATCTGTTTTATTTTACATGTCTACATTTATTTTAATCATTTTATATCTACAACAAGGAATAATAAATTAATTTAAGTATTTTACTTCTGCTCTATAAATTGGTCGACTTCACCAGCATGTATTGATAATGATCATAAGAATCTTTCTACTATTAACTAATTTCTTTTGTATGATAAAGCTAAATTGTGCATTTAGTCAATTTAAAAGTTAATTAGTTGATGTATACATTGTGCATTTTGGTCAATTAAAGTATACACGAGAGAAAAAACGAAAATAGTTTTCTTATCAATGTGTACATTAGTTACGAGGCTTAGTTTAATTGTTCAAAAACTTAAAAATAATCACGCATTCACTCTCCAGTGCTGTGCGCGCGCAATCACGTTGCTGTTATGATTTACTGTCATCTGATATTTGACACAACCTTAAAAATTTCAACGTTTTGCTATCATTCTAGTCCTCTTTCCACTAAACATATCTTACATAACCTAACTTAAGGTGCAATGTCATTTCTACTTTGACTATCATTCATTACTGTTTTATAGACCTATTAGTTAATTCATACATTGACTATTCAAAGTGAATATGATTTACTATAATTTTCTAAATTTTTATTTAAAAAAAAAATATTTGACATTACAGCTTACGCCAATGCGTCAAATATTTTTAAAGTTTTAAAGTTGAAAGATCATACGAGATATACTCGATGAGAATTTTTGTCACATGTCACATGAGAAGTCACATGAGATTAACTCAAGGAGAATTAACTTCACAAACACCCATGTCTTAGATCTCAATTGAAAAATTGAAAAAATCCTATTTGACAATGTGATCTTACCGGGAATCGAACCCGGACCCCCCTGATCGGTAGAGCAAGCTCTAACCAACTAGACCACAGCGGGCGACAATAATGTAAGTTTCAACTAATAATGCTAGTGTGTGTATAAATTGACCAGTGAATGTATACATTAACGAGATTTCCTACTTTAACTGTGAAATATATAGCATTATTTGCTTCCTATTTGAACTGCTAAAAAACTATACAAGGAATTAATACTAATCCGTCCCTGGTGTTCTAACGTTAAAAGTCTTGAGTAAGCAAAATTTTATTATACGATCTTCCACCTATGCCTATTAAAGGAATACTATTTTCACGACTTAATACTATCTCGCTCACTCCACAGGATAACAGTATTAAATACAATTTCAAAATGTTTCCCTCTCTTTCACACTCAACCAAGGTTACTTGAAGCGCTTAAAAACATTCCAATTTTAAAATACTTTTCCCATATTTTCTTGCTAGCGTAAAAAGTTACATATGTTTTGGTGGCAAAAACGTTTAAATCACCAAAGTATATCATGCGATTTTCACCCTAGTACTGCAAGTTAAAAAGGCTGTTTTTCTTCACAACAAATATTATCAGATGATAGAGATAATATCAAATTGATCTCGAAAGTTTTTGAAGATTTCCATCGTAAGAATATGCATTTATCATTTTGAGAGCATAGGATTTTAAAAGTCGTTTAAAAACATTTCCATATTTAAACGGGTAAAAAATATATTTTTAAATAACTGCGAGATATATACGTACATCATCATAAATGAGATTATGATGATATATGTATATTATATTATTATGATCCTCAGAGAGTATTTTAGATAATATATCATACATACATACATATATATAAATATATATATTATATTTATATATTTAAACCACGTTCGCTACCAATGTGGAACATATGGTTTTATTGCAATTGCAATTTACCTCAACAGAAGTTTTCTAAGAGAACTGCTTGTTACTTAGTCGCGTAGCCTCTAGATTTTGAAGAGAGTATTGATAGAAGGATATGGCTGGGGTAAGACTAGCAGTCAGCTAATCGCTCTCGCAACCGGTTGAAGAATCATTGTATAAACCTGTCCGTATTGGGATTCGAACCCGTGAATACCGTAACCGAGAAATTTGAAAATTTAAACATTTTTTTATACATTCATATTTTTTATTGAAAAAAAGGTAGAGCGATTGAATAGTTTTTGTAAAACAACTTTTTTCTATCATCACTATTGTTGGTGAAAATGTATTATTTTTTAAAAAATATAATTTAATTCTAAGACATAATTAAGAACATTTCAAAATGAAACTATACTCAACGAAGTCGTTCCTAAATAATAGGGTAAAAATATCAAAGTATTTTTTTCCTAAATCTTGTTAATATAATAAATTGTCTGAATTTGTTTAAGAAATATTTGATAGTGAGTTGATCTTCTGAGAGTTTTAATATTTCTTATAGGAAGAGGCGATGATTAAATTTTGTATGTCATCTAAAATATATATTTAAAAAAATGATAATGTATTTTAAAATAAAAGACACTTCATTTCGATTTTTCTCAAATCTATCAAGTTTTTTTACAATGATTATGATAATTAACAATAATTTGTATTTTACTATTTATGTAAAACCTATGATTGATTTCATCTATAAAAACAATCATTTGTACTATGTTAATGTGTAGGCAAGTAGGCAAGGGATCAAAACAATTAAAACATAGGGACATAAGAGCATTGTCTTACATTTATCGCTGTGATACGGAGCGTGACGAGTGTGGGAAATCAACAATAGGTACCACACAACAGGTGTTTTTTTTTTGTTATAGGTTGATTGAAATTCTTTGAAGGCAAAAAATAAACGAGTCGCTTTCAATTAAATCGTGTTGCGCTATGAAGTATATAAAAAAAATGGAAACGTTTTCTTATAATTATTGTTTCGAGTTTTATTTACATTTTTAATTATAGTTAATACGATATGCCCAAGTTTTTATTGAGAATGATATGTCAGGAATATTTTTTTTTTTGCTTACTTAGTTAATTTAAGTGATTGCTAGTTTAAATTGACTTGTGCTTTCTAACTTTCTTTCTTTTAAGTAACGGTAAATATTTATTTGTAAATAAAATAATTCCTAAATGATTACCTAATTTTTGTACAATAATTACATAATAAAAATATGAATTTTAGTGTAATCTTACTCTTTCTCGTGTTTTGTAACAGTCGTGGACAGGAGTGGAGTTTCTTTCCATAATTTAATACAAAATTCATATGCAGACAATTATTTTTAGGACAGGATTAATGGCATCTTGCCAGTGAAGCTTGTATCATTAAATTGACGACTGTTTTTATGGTTAAACCGAAACTCTAATTAAACAAGCTTCCAAATAAAAAATATAGTTGAAAACCTCTATACAATGTTGAGCATATTTTATTACTAACCAATTTTCATATACCTGTACAGTTTCAAAGCGATTGAAAGTGAGGAAGTGGTTTTTAAATTAGTTCATAAATATTTATATTTAAAAAACAAGTTAAACTCAATTAAACCATCATATTTAATATACTTTACTCTTAACCCGTAATCAGTAAGAAAAAAAATAACGTTTTTTGTCTTGTAAGCTAGCAATTTTCTAAAAACTAATAAAGGAAAACTTAATATTCATTTTGTGAGTCCTTAAGAGACGTCGGACCCTTTTTCAATGTTGCAAACTCTAAAAAATATTTATTGACGTCGTAATAATAAGAACACACTGGTGGGTAGCGAGTGTGGTTAGAAGGTATGCGACACACCGGTGGGTCGTTAGCTTAAGAGTGGTCAATCTTTGATTAAGATGTAACTTTTATCAGCTATATTGATACCATCACCACCTTTTAAATATTCAATATTTAACCAACTCCCCTTGAAATATCGAAATTATATTATTGCTTATTTAATAATTACTATTATATTTCATGTAATAGGCTTTCTGGTACATATAATAAATACAAATAAAACACATCGGTATCGTCTTAAAAATATAACGCTTCTAAAATACATTAATATTGTTGGGAGTTTATAAAATAATGACAATTAATGTTGATGACTTCTCGGATTTATAATACGCGTAGACAATGTTGGAAAAAAAACAAGATTGGATATATGTAGTTGGTTTTTAAATGAAGGAAAAAATCCGAATTTTAGTTTTATTATTGAAAATATTATTAATAATATATTGTCATTCTGCAACCGTTTCACAAGAACTGACAGAGGTGATTGATTGCGTCTTGTACAATGATGCAATCGCCCCCCATTCGATAAAATATAAAAATCTTTACACCCTAGTTAAGAAACACTGGTATGCACGGAGTCGAAAGACTTTTTATAAAATCATACGCCGTCTTTTATTATTTGCGTCCATAAAGCGACAGCAGATTTACGCTTTAAATTCTTATATTTTGAAATCAATATAAACTTTTAGTGAGGAATAAACATTTAACAACAATTTTACTATACAAAGTATCCGGTTATAGCTGTTCGGTTTTATTTATGAGGATACATAAAACTGCATCGACGCATATACACAAAGCGTTGACTGCAATGTTGCAGTTATGCAAAAAGTCCCTGAATGATAATCAGCTGTTAAATGAATCGTTCGCCATTATTATCGAGGCTGCCAACTGACAAACACTAAAAGTGGATGCTACCAACCAAAAGGATTATTCAAGAGTGCCAACGTAAATGATGTCGATATTGCCATCAAATTAATGCTACGTTAATAAACTTGTTTTCTCTCAGGCGGGAAGTAATAATTTTGGAAAAGCACTTCACTCGAAGTTGATCTTTTTTGTGGATCTTTACTATTACAATAACCTCAGCTATAAATATATTTTTTTTGTATACAACACCAGCAGCTATGTACGATGATTTGTTTGGCAATAAAACCTCTTTACGGATAAAACTTAATAATAATAAATATGTATGTACTTGTCAATTATACAGGTACTATGGAAGACTCGGCAGTGAAGTTGTTAATGGTATGACACAGGAGTGAAGATATTTGTGCTTTATACTTAAATAAAGATATGCATTGCTTTTGTATTATGTTTTCGTGAATCATTTTACGAAAACTGTTTGCAAATGAAACACTCAACTTTTCTTTATGGAAAGGGTAGGATAAGAATTATGGGGGGAAATTATGAAGGAAATAATTATAAAGCCGAAAATAAGTTTTAAAAATCTTCTTATTTAATGATTAAATTTAAATTTTCGATCAATCGAAGTATAGAATAACACTTCACAAGTGAGTGAGCAATTCATTTAATTACGTATCTGAAACAGCCTAATCGATTACAATCTTAATTTATTTTATCATGTGACAAGGCAAAGCTGCTGGATTGAATCAGTTCCATTTAATGGGCGATCAAGCGTTGATTGGCATCTCTCATATCGCAAAATAAAATATAAATACTAAAAATAAACTGAAATCACTGCCGTACCTGGATTCTCCTTGTAAGGAAACAACCTGTTCTCTTCTGAGCAACGATATTGTTTACTTCTCGTAATCGGTATCCAGTTTATCATTGGCAATCTCTGATACTGTATCAGTGATTAAACATTATACGGTGGTTTCTGTAAAGCTAATGTTGTGAGTCATTATTTTCAAAATAAAAATGTTTTTGAATGTTTCAATCAATATACCTTCTACGACAATGTGCAACGTTTATTTTACGATATCATTCTCTGGTTTGTCATTTTCTTACGTAGCATTTGTACAATAAGACTGCCACGTTACATCAACTTACAGTGGGATATCAGAACTATCAAATCTTTACTCGCGAATTTTTATTTAATTGGAATAGTACTAGTAAATTATTCGCATTTTTTAATGATATAATGGGATACGTTCAGAACGTTGTAGGTATTCACTTTTTATATAAAACATTTACCTAACTGGAAAATTTCTCGATGCAAGAAGATCTTAAGAGCGGCGGAGTTACCTCAGTAATTACAATATTGAGGTTACGAACATTATTATGCTTGTCGGAACACGAAGCCTGATTTGTGCCACGATTAACAATCGGAATATTCTAGATTCGAATATTTTTAATCCATGTCCGCTCCCAATGTCAAGCATATGTCCTCTTACTGGAGGTATCTCAACAGGAGTTTTGTTTTAAGAGAACAGTTTGTTACTCAGTCGCTCAACCTCTCTTTTTCGAAGTGAGTAGTAGGTGTAGAAACGGTAGTGCAGTACTAGTGGTTGGCCAATCATTCTCGCTATACTCCATTGTTTTAATATTGAAACTATGGGGGGGGGGGGGACTTTTAGGCATAACTAGCATTTATGTCCGGCATGTTAATCAACGATGTTGACCACTGTCTCATGAAGCTGACGGACATCGAGTCTTTATCTTGGAGAAGACTATTTGTAATGCTTTTCTTCTTTTAGTTGTAGAAGTGACTGTAAACATATTTTTACTGTAAGGTTTTTGTCTCCTGAATACAGAACCCTGTAAAGTAATTTTTGAACAATTTTTTACTAGATAATTTAAAGATTTGTATTTATTTAAAAAAAAAAAATACAACTGAAAACGTACAACGCTCCCGCTAATCCCAGTTATTAAAGGATCGGAAAAGTGGCAGGATTTTTTTAGATATCACAAACATCCATACCTAAGAATTTAGAAATCGATCAAAAAATGCTGTTTGCACTGGGAATTGAACCCGTGAGATCCGGTACGGAAGACAACAACGCTAACCGCTGCGCCATAGAACCCGACAACTACATATGTTTGTAAATTCGTAAAAAAAAAACAAGAAAGATGTAGCCATTTCCAGTAAAAGCTGTCAATAATTGACTGATGTTCTTTTATTAGGTATTTCTTTTTCATTTGTACGTGAGAAAAGCAGGACAAGTCACTGTTTCTTCATTAAATATTCCGTTCACGCGAAGTTTCTTTGGCGTCAACGATAGATAGTTCTTAATTAGCGGTTGTCGCTTGAATTGCAAGCCGAGCAAGCAGTCACCAAATTGATAATATCATATCTGCTCTCCTAATCCCGTTCCATATGTCGCTTTGTTATCGTTATAGCGTACAAACTGTTCGTAAACTAAAGCAATGTTTTGTGTAATAAATGTCAGAGTTGCTCATCCGAATACATCGACCAATCAATCACAACGAGACGTTTTTAAATCAAAATAAATAATTGAAATCATTCTCAATGTCAAAAAGCATTATATTGACACACAACTCCTTTTTTCCACAGTTTTGAAAACGGTCCTATAAAAAGAACGAATATCACTGGAAATTGAACAAAATAGACGTAATAACAAAAACAAGGCTTCGTTAAATCATCACACGTAAGACATGACAGAAATTTCTACCGATGAATTTATGTCCAGTACATCATAAAAGCTCCAGTATACAATCAAGAAGCCATGAATATATATATATATATATATTAATTTAAATGCATTATATGAATAATGTTTTGTTTAATTTACTTATTGGGTCTTCTAAGCCTAACTTAAGTTATGTATAAAAATCATCCGTATATAATTATGATATATTTTTAATGGTGACATTTCGAAAGAAATATTGAATTACCGATATTGATTTACTAGACCCCATAAACCGTATTTGCTTAAATTATTTTTTAATACCGGTATTGAGATTTTCAATATGGGTATTAAATATGAAATACCGATATACCGATTTTAATATATTCGTCTGGTATTGCAATCCCTACTCCATACTGAAAAAAGAAGTGGATAGAGAAAAAAATATATTATTAAAAATCCTTCTGGACAAAACGACAGAAAAATATATTTTATTCATTTCGTTGCGCAGTTTTATTAAAATAATGCGATATACGAAAGTGTCGGAGTAAAATGAAAATCTTTTATATCCCAAGTACAAAAGACTTTATAACCTTCCTGTACAGTGCAGTGTATAAGTTTTGCCAGACGCCTTGAAAGGGCTTTTACGTGACTGTCCAAACTACTCACGCACTGCCCGCTTCATATTCGAAACTAATAAGGCCGTGTAGCATAGTGGAATTTCGAATTTAAGCTCAAAAATACAATGGAATGAAAACTCGTAAAATGCCGTCCGGTTTTTATTAAAACCGTATATTTATCTGCAATGGAATCAAATAACTTTTTCGATTCTATAACCCCATACATATAAGATAAATAAATAATATTATAATATATGAAATCGGTAAGCATTTAAAGGTCTTAAAGTATATCATAGACATCATACATATAAATAATATATGGCCAACATATTCTGCTTGGATTGATGGTAATTATCTTAAATTTAATAATCACTTCTGATTACATACTGATACATATATTTTATATATAAAAACAACCTTACTGCCACAAGTTAAATACTTACTATGCTTTCAGACATATTTAATGTTAGAACGCTCGTAATTTATTTATTCATAAAATCATTAGCTTAAAATGTTTCAAAGCTTTAAATATTATACAACCAGTTATAGTATATATTACACAGTCAAACACTCACACTTTCTCTATTTGTCGTGCATCAGAGTTATAAACAGAAATGCAGACAAATCAAGACACACGTTTAATATTTATATAATATACTGTCACAATTGTATTGATTTTTTTAAAACTTTCTTAGATATGCAGTCTTGTTCATGATTTGTAAGTAATGGTATAAATGATTCGCAGTGTTAATCCAGATACATGGACGGATGTTTGTAATTTTTTCGTCTGTTCAGCTACTGACTTTAACCTTTACTAAAAATTGTAACGTATCTCTTCAACAATTTTTTCTTTCCTAACTCAATACTTATATTATCATCTTTTTTGTAAAACTTAGCGATTGATTCTTGGTGATTTTCTGATTTCTTGATTTGTTGAGATCTGCTCGTATGCTTGTTTACTTACATTTTGAACGAATCTAGTTTAATATAATAACTATTATTACAATTTTAACGAGCACAGTAAAACATCTTGATAACAACATATCCATTATTGTATAATAATTTATTTTTTCTTACTTTGTTCCAGGTATGTGCTGCATAAGTTAAGCAAGTCATTTTATTTTACTGCAATCGGACTAAGATTGCATATGAAAAATGCATAGAGAAAATCTGACAGGTATTTAATGTTTTTTTTAAATATTATATAAAACATTCGATTCCTCATATTTTTAAAGCAATATAATTAATTAACATAATACAGAATAATGTACCGTTAGAGGTGAAGTGAGCCAAGTGGTATATTAGAAAAAAAGTTGTAATATTATACAGTAAGTATCTTAACCTCGGTTAATACACATTGCAGTAGTGTTATCTCCTTAAAACAAAAATATGCAATCCACCAAAACACTAAGTAAAGACGTGATTGTACTTAAAAGTCCAAAAATAATGTTTTACCATTTTACACCCTGGCTCATTTTATCTCTTGAGGGATCATAATATATTATATTAAGCTATCTTAGTCCAAACTTATAGAATATAAAGCTGCTATAACTAAACATAACGAATGTTTTTTTTTTTTTTTTTTATCTAAATGGGTAGAAATTTTCTGTTTTTTTTCCTTGAGAACGGTTAAAAAATCGTTATATGTACTCTTTCATTTTGAAGAGAGGCGGCCTTCTAAGCCTCAATCTTTTTTTTGAAAGATTATTAGCAAGTATAACAAATATTTCATAATTTTTCAAATATTAATATTATAGTACGATTAGGTAAGGTTTTGATCTGAGCTTTTTTAGTGGATAAAAACCAGCTCTATTCATACTTAATAAGTACAAATACATAAGAATGAAATTTACAATTTGACCAAATTTGATAATGAAATTCAACCAAGTATTTAATTTATTTCTTTTAAAGTGTCATTAAGACAAAAATAGAATACATTCGTATTTAAAAAAATATGGATTTACTACAAGTTTTTTTAAACTATATTCATTATACTTTTAAGGTGTTCACTGTCAATACTTGGTGGAATGCCATTATAACTTTTTCCACTTTTTACTTTTATTTCAATTGCACTGTTTAATTTATTTTTCTTATCAGTTGATAATGCTCGCGAGGAGCGAAACCGGTCCTGATCAAATAAATTTTAAGTGGGAAAAGTACTAAAAATCTTTTATTATTTTTATTATATTCATTATACACAAAATGTTTCTTATTTTTATTTTATTGAACTAAAGATCATTATAATTAAGCGAAAATGCTTAGCAAATATAAGCGAATCATAAAACAACTGTTTGTAGACGTAATGACTTTTAAAGTATACTGGTTCGTATGAAAGTACATCCTTTTTTAGTCAGACAATAAAGTAATGTTGTACTTAACTTGACTAATGAACTATATTTATTAATTAAAGGCAAGTTCGGCTTCCATGTTGCAAATACATCGTGAACTAATATGGAAACAAAGCAGAGTAACGAAACAGCACAACCGTCAGCGGTTGGTATGCCTGTCACATTTTGAATTCCGAATTCGCATCACGTTCCGCCATTTTCAATATGGCTGCCATGTATTGGCGGTAAATTGCAATAGTTGCCAGGAAGGGTGAGTGAAATGTATTTCACTGCGAATGTACTCCGGCTTACGGGCGACTATTTGTTATTTTCGCTTGAGATTGATGTGTTACGGCCGTGGGCTGTTCAATTCATTCGATTTTTATGCTAAGCGGAAAGTATTGCAATATCTCGCGCGGAAATTTAAATCAGAACAACGGACGGCCACTTCTTATTGGCAATATTAAACAGACTATTTTTCATTGCTATGAAGCATGTCTCGTTAACAACAAACATGATTCTTCTTTCTCGTGCAATTAATAATGATCTAGTGAGCTTATTTTTAAGATATAATAAATCCACGTTGATTTTATAAAATCGCTTTATATTGCAAACTTTCGATTTCGAAACGATTCTAACGTAACCATAAATATAACAACGTTACAAACAGTAAATTGAGCAGACAATTATTTTTTAATTTGAATTTTAATATATGTGATGGATGTGCGGGTCCGTGGTGCAGTGGCAAGCAGCAATGGCTTGTCAGTAGGGATTCTGTGTCGAGACGTCCCGGGACAAAAGTCCCGGGACTTTTAAGCTTTTTTGCTGTCGTAAGTCCCGGGACTTAAGACAGCCAAATTTTACCTTTTAATTTTGAAAAAACCATTATAACAAAATAAAATTGGATGCAAGCAATCGCTAATGTGACCTAAAAAGTTGTATTTATTTTAATTAACGCATACTTTCGGCGGCCTTTTTAAGTACGTACGAAAAAAAATATACGCTTAACTGCGTAAAAAACGCTCAAAAAAATTAGTTTAATTGAAACAAAATATTAAAAAACGTTTGGGAGAAATATATCTCCATTTATGTTATTAGAAATTTGTTTAAATCAATTTATATTCGTATAAAAAATATAACTGTAGCAAAAACAAATTACAAAATATTATAATTAAATGTTCATACCTGATGTTGTTTTATTTACAAATGTTCTTCACTATTTTTCAACTGTATTGTGATTTGTGAAATAACAGTCATAATTTTACCTAATTCATTGTTACTTTTTCAATACATGTACCGTTATCATCCCTTTTTAGTACATACATACAAATATTTAATTTTAATAAATTTATAATTTTATTGAAGGGGAAATAAAAGTCCCAAGTCCCGGGAAGTCCCAGGACTTTGACTTTATCACGTCTCGAGTCCCGGGACTTTGAAAAACCCGAGACTTCAGAATCCCTACTTGTCAGTGAAGCCAACGTAGTAAAATTCAATATTTCGCTTTTTGATGAATAGCAAAAAATGAAAAAAGGTTCATGATAACACAATGTCGTATAGGACAGTGCTTCCCAAACTTTTTCATGCCACATAAATCTGAAAACAATAATCTGCGGACCCCCGATTTTTTTTATTTCACATGTTCAATTTTATCACATAGAAAGAATGTCGAAATAATGAAAATTATCGCGGACCCTCGCGAAAAACCTGCGAACCTCAAGTTGGGAAGCACTGACATAGGATACGAGATATTGATTTATCAAGAGCGAAATACTTTTTTAACGTCACAGTGGTAAAAATAATTATAGGTAAAAGCAGCGGAAAATACGGTAATGGATTTTGAAAAAAAATGTTAAGCTCTTCAAGCAGTTTAAGTCCAATATAGTCAATATATTGCGTACAAAAATATACTTAGATGGGCAGCCATGTTGCAAGTTGCAAATAATCTAGAGTTCTTTACAATGCTTATGTAGGACCTCAATTAGCACTTGTCCCATTATGAATATGGACAGACGACATCAGTAGAGATGAAAAGAGGCTGGTTGTGCTTGGAAGACGGTGCTGACCTCAACAACGGACTTTAATACACAAAGTTGCCACCAAATAAACAAGACATAGAGACAGAAACACTCTAGTGTTCAATTTAAGAAATTTTTGTCAAAGAACATCTAAAGAATAATTGTGTTTTCTTTTTTTCCAAACAATATTCATTGAAGTACTAATTGGATTCTGCGATGACGATTGTCAGTTTACTTGAATTTTTAAAATTTTTGATCCTTGAATCACTCTTAAAATTATAAAAAAAAATCAAAGTTAACTACAAGCTTACAATATTATTACGAAATATACCTATAGAGTATTTTTACAAATACTTTCAATCATTATTTGTAAGACTGAATCATTTTCCCTTTTGAATGCATTTATTTGACAAACTCTTTATTTATACATTATTTAAATAGTAGGGTTTATGTTGCAGTGGTCAACGTAGTTTGCTTTCATGACAGATCTCTTGGGTTCAAGCCCTAGTACAAACAGTAGCTTTTCAATCGATCTATCATCTTCTGTTCCTATGCATAAAAATACACTCTCACCCTTCTAGTTATAAAATAACGGGGAGTAGTAAGATCGATTAGTTAACAACCATTACTGACCTAACACAGTTGTCTTTCTATCAGTACCCTCTTCGAAAAAAAAGAAAAAATTGAGCATTTGAGTGGTATGTAGTTCTCGTAAAAAAAACTTACGGTAACTCACAAAGTTAGCTAGATTTTTTTTAAATCCATGTCCGCTCCCAATGTGGAGAATATGGCTTCCTAATCAAAGTATCTTAACAAAAAAATTCTAGGAGAACTGTTTGTTACTCAGTCACCCAAACTCTCTTTTTCCAAAGAGAGTAGTAGAGATAGAACGATAAAGCTAGGACAGGACTAGTGGTTAAATAATCGCTCTCGCTACGCTCAGTTATTAAATGATTGGAATGGTGGGAGGGAATAAAAATACATCGTCATTAGTTAAAACACTAAGTATATAATGTCTGTTACTACTATAAATATACCAGGTTACTAAGAACCCGCTTCATACACTACTAATAATTTCAGTGTGTAAAAATTGTCGAGAAAAGTCAATTAAATGTAATGTTTTAAGTGGTATAATCTATATATAATTCTTTAAAGTAGTTATTTGAAATAACTATTAAATTCTATCTACAACGATTGTACTTACAATAAAAGATAACGGTGAAACGAATTAACATAAACTCAGAAGATATATTATGGGAAGACATAGGTGCAAAATGCTATAAAGTCAAGCCGTCGCGTCGCCACATCCCAGAGGCCTTCCGTTGTTGTCCGGCAACGGTTGTCGTTCAGTCGTTACAAGTCGTTATGGTCGGGCGATAGAATCATTAATACATGGTGGCTGACTTAACGGATGACCTGTAATGTCCATCGGAATAGCACTGTTGGTTTTGATTGATTTTTAGTCATACTTGTTAACAACGTATATAACGTATACATATTTAAAAAATGTACATTTATTGAACAGTATATTGTAAATATCTAGGCCTAGAGCAGTGTTTCTCGTGTTTGGCCACCTATAATAAATACTGATATTTTTAATAATGTCTTATGTTGAATATATTGTATTTGCTTAAGTAAATGCAACAGCTATTTTTATCACAACTTAAAACAAACATTTGATGCAGCCACGAGACGTTTCCATAGGAAAACTGATGGTTATCATGCGGCCACAGTAAAATTTTACGTGAGAACCACTAATATATTTTTTAAGTGCAGTATCACTAGAGGAAAATCTCTCATTAAGTAAAAAATATTAAAAAGCTACACATATGGTTGGCAGTAATCTATAAAAGATTAATATAAACTGAAAATAGAAATAATAAGAAAAAATATTAATAATAATAGTAACGCACCGTCAAACATATCCGGTTTTCGGTAATTCTTAAGTACCAAGTTCCGGTTCAATTATTAATATGTTGATTATTTGTTAGTTAATCACTCTTGGTACTAGTGCATCCAATCCCGGGATCCAGGATCCCGTCCAATTTTCTGATCCCGAAATCCCGGGACTGACATGGTCGCGATATCAAGTATAGCAAACAAGGATTTCAAATTCCTCGGTGAGCTAAAAAAACAACTTCCGGAGATAATCTGGGAAAAAAGTATACCAAATCAAGAATTTTAAATTCCACAGTGAGCTAAAAATAATAATAATCGAGGTTTCGAGATAGTCCGGGGAAAAAGTATAGGGAATTGAGGATTTCAAATTCCTCCAAATATACTGAAAAATCAACTTATGAATCTTTCCGTTCTGGGATTCAAACGTGTAAACACCGCATACGAAGCTTGCAACTATGACCAATCAACCACGGACCCGTTTTATCGTGTACATTTAAATTGATTATTATTATTTGATGTAATTTTATGAAGTAATAAACACATTACATTCAAAACAACTTAATTGATCTTTTCTTTTATCAACCACTTAATAAAAACGAACTCGTCCGGCGAGTCCAATTTAAGAAGAGTTTATTAAAAAGACATGACGCCGGTATAATTATTAACGATCATCTAGTTTAAGCAGCCGTCATATAAATCACATCTATTCGTTGCCATAAATCTTTCAAGAATCGCGATCGCACTGCCTGGGCTTGAGAGCATGAGTGGTTTATAACTCCCTAATAAATTTTCTATTAATGACCAAACACCTGACCGTTGATTTACCAATTAGCGAAGAATTTGAAGCGTGGACGAGTTTTTTTTATCATAATTTAAACCAGTCACTTTACTAATATAGATAAGGCAGACCTCTTAATGACAAAATTCAATTAAATGTTTATACACTGTGTATTAAGGAATATATAATATTTGAGATTATGTGTGGTCTGATCATGTTTGTAAATATTTGCTCCCGTTATGGGGGATATGAACTTCTAATAAAGCTGTAAACGGATTGATTAAATCAGTATTCACGTAGTAAAACTCGATTAAAATAAAGTGAAAAAATATCAATATATTTTAATTCTACCGATATTATTTTATATATAAGTTTTTCGGCTTACACCAGAATTATGTTTAAGCTTACATTAAGCTAGGTATAAATCTATTAAAATTAAATACGATTCAATTATTTACCAAGCGTCAACTCAAGTTCATCCGTGTACTTGAACGCCTGAAGATACCGAATTGTGACCCCCGTCGTTGTTAGTAACAAAACGTGTGGGAGTGTACAAAATTTGAACGATTCAAATTTATTATTGAAATTTCAACTAGTGCCTTTAGTTGATATCTTAAATTAGCGATATATACAAGCATATAAGAGATACCCATCGCGTCTTCTTTTCTTTTCTAAGATCCTTACTTACACTAAAAAATATAGTATTAATGTAAAATTAGTAAAAAAAAAATGACTAAAAACTTCCGTAAATCATATAAAATTGTTTATTTTATTCAAATTGAAACATCCGTTACGAAATCGTATGTAATTAATCGATGTAGAAATTTGGGTTAGTATTATTTTAGTATAAACAGGATATCCTGAGTAAGATTATTTATCACTTTTATTTTATACGATATCGTTTGCATACTTTTATTTAGCAATCGAGTTTTCTTAACTATTTGGTTCAAGATTAAGTCACGAATAGGGCTGATACAAAACAGATTTTTTAAGTTTTAGAAATTTATTTTATATCTAATTACTGTTTTAGTTGCAACATTGATGGACTGTAGCAATTGCATGTTGCTGGCAATACGCCCAAAAGCATTCATTTTCAGATGCGTGGGATTTGGGATATGATTTCCGGCATAATTAATAGATTTATAGAGCGAGAGAGGTACTTCATTAGCCCAATTGCATGATTTAAATACAACTACTAGAAGAATTCAACAATAATTAAATTATAAATCTGGTAGTTATTAAAAAAATCGTTACAACGATTCTTATGGTTTAGTTTATTTAATATTTTTAGTATTAAAAGTAGATTAAGTAATATTTTTTCTTATTTTCATTTCAAATAAATAATATTGATTTAATTACTATTTAAATGATTGCATTTTTGTGATCCTACACCACGTTCGGTCACCCTCTTAATCTGAGCAAGTAATCATTTTTTAATACCATTAATAAATTAGTATATTGAAATCCAATATAAATGTTCAAATAAGAAGTAGACATATATAATTATCTGGTGAATTTGCATGAAGTATTCAATTCTATGAAATATGCGGTAGAGAAAGATGCTATGCATGAAAATAATAAAATGCCGTTTCAGGATCATAAGATCAATCAATCTGCGAACGGACATTTGCAGATATTGTGTTTGTTATAAGCGTGCATATTTACGATCCTGATCCCGGAAAAAGGTACAACTTCTATGTTGGAAGTTGAACTTTACTCTATTCTTGTAAGATTATGTCTACACCTAACATTTTTTAAATTAAATTAAATGTATAAATGACGATTAAAAGAAAATCATAGATGAACACTAAACTCAAATTACTCCCATTTAATTTTTGTAACATAATCATTTCACCCTTAACTACTTAAAATATTAATCTGCTAACTTACTAGCTTACTTTAAGCTCATTTGTTTTTCATGGTTTTAATACAATATTGTTATTTATACACTGTAAAAAGTGTATTACTCATTTTTTTCAATTTGTCACTAACGGGTTCGTGTTTCGTTTTTTTTGTCTTCATGCTTTCAAGTACATTTTATGTAAAGTTATTGATGGTTAGATGCCTTCGACCTGTGACAACTATTATTGTTTATGCTTCTACTTTACCAAATAATTGAATTTTATTAATATCAAACCATTTGTAAATTTAATACAGATCGCCATCAATAACATTAAAGCTTAGTGATAATATTTTTATTCCTATAACAATAATTTTGATTGCAAGATTATTCGGAAAAACAAAATGCAAAGAAATGAACAAAATTTTGACGATTCAAATTTTATATTAAAATTCCATTAAACACATACTTAAAATCTTTTATTATACTGTGAAAAATTTGGTACAGAATAAAGCTCAACAAAATTATATTATCTTACGCACTAAATATTTTACGGTAGAAAACTATAACTGCTTCAGATACGCTCACATAATGATATTACAATATTATTTAATTTTATTACTAAACCTCTTCAAAATTATTCGGTATTTTAAAACACTCATTATCCGGTTGAGTTTTCAAAGGGAAACACATAATAAATTACGTCTATTTTATCACTTTTTTATTCTAAAATCATGAGATTAAAATACGATTGAATAATACGTATGATTTCAAATTAAAACTGTGTATATTCTTGTAACGTGTGTGGTCTCAAATTAGATACGATGTGGCAACATTATGTATTTTTTTTAAACCATAGATAATCAATTTTCTATAAGCCACAATCCACTGACATTATGAATTATTATTATTCGTAGCTTTCGAATTCATGCCGTGTGATCTTTCAATATTTTTCCGTCATATGGCACGATCGAAAAGTACTTAAAGTAGAATTTCAGCATTATTGAATATTCAGGAAAATATGCTTTGCAACATGCTACGTTTTTCTACATGAAAATTAATTAAATGCCCCTAATAACAATCCGATTCTGTAGAAAATTTAATGACAAATGAAAAATAGCTAATTGGCATACTTTTAAAGCAGAACAATTGATAATTCATGTCAAATTAATAAAAATTTCTAGAACAAACCAGAAAGAAAATAATGAAGAATTTTCTTAAAAATATTTTGTGATTCGTATAAATTGTTGGTTTTCTGAAATCCAGCGTTAAGTTTTTTATTATATACGTTATCCGCAATTAAAATTCCAACCGAATTGCATTGTTTTTAGCGGAATTTAGTAAATTTTTGGAGAGAAAAAAAGTAGTATGGTCTGTAATAATATTTGTGCAAGTTCAGGTAATAAATGTTACTTCAGGAATAGTTTTTTCAACTACGTACATCTTTCATTTGGATTACTAATGTAGCATTTCAGCGGAAGTCTTTCTACGCCATTTACGCACATCACTGGATTCCTGTTCACTATACACAAAAAACTAGTAGTGAAATAGTTAAATAAGGAACGCTTTTATCATCTGAAATGTTTTTTAAATTTTATTCAACAAATTTTCAAAAATTACACGAATGCTTGGTTAATAAGTACTTTGACAATTTTTCTTAGAAATATATGTCACCGTAGACTTTTTAACCTACCGTTTAGAACCACTGATCTAACACAGTGATGCACAACCTCTACCTTCTAGCGGGTCGCATAAAACAAATTTATCGTGGGTTCGGGCCGCAAACAAAAAAAAAATGATTCAAAGTACGCTCAATCCTTTTTTTATACAGAAAATATGTATGTTTCATGTAAAACAGCATTAAACACGTGTAAAAAAGATTAAGTGAATTTATTAATAAAAACACAATAATCCTTTGTACTTCATTCCACTTTATTTAATATGTCAGGACCGGTTTCGCTCATTACGAGCATCGTCAACTGACGTCGTGATCGTCAGTTGACGATGATCGTAATGAGCGAAACCGGTCCTGACATATTAAATAAAGTGGAATGAAGTACAAAGGATTATTGTGTTTTTATTAATATAATGCCTTTCCACCAAGTATTGACAGTGAACACCCTAAAAGTGATAAGTGAATTTAGTTAAATGAGTAATAGGTTCCATTTTATTATTTTGACCGTGTTATTTAGAAAATAAATAAGCCATGCAAAAAAAAGATCATGAGTACTTAAAAATCTAAAAATGCTAATTAAAAATCATTTCATTGTGAAATATGTATGTTTCATTTATATGTAATTCATAAGTTAATGCGTTCATGGTCTTTGATAATTTTTAACTATGTTTTTAATTTGACATAATATTTGTAAGCCTTTTTCTATGAACCGATTTATTCTCCTTCATTGAAGAAAAAGCTTGCTTAAATTTGTTTAATACATGTTTTACGTGAAAAAAGTATTTTTGAGAAAGAGATTTAAGGGCCGCCACAAAATTAAAAAAGGGCCGCATGCGGCCCGCGGGCCGCGTTTGTGCATCACTGATCTAACATAAATATATACGTCGTTTCCATTTTGCCATATTCTACTTCACTTTTAAAAAATGTATCAAAAATTCTTAGCGAAGTGAATTCAATTAACGGCCGAGGGTTAATATGAGTGGAATGAATTCTTATTGAATTTTATAGGCACTTTTTTATACAATTGTTAGAAAATTTACTCAATGATTTAATAGCATGCTTAAACACTAATAAAAATAACGACGAAAACCGTGAGAGTACACAGTACAGTAACTTGTTTATTTTTTTGTTAATCTTAATAATGAAAAAGTCAACGTTTCGAGATGCATGCAAAGTAAACCTACTTAGATGCTGTACATATCACGACTTGTATAACATTCATTTATACAACCTATCATTATTGTATAACTGATTATTAATAAAATTATACTTTAAAATATATCTGATCATCCGTGTTACATTATCAGACATAAACTTTTATGATAATTGCGTAATTTATATTGACGTGTTTAAAATCCGGTTATTATAAATGAAAATTTTTGATTTTGATTCTATTCTTGAAGAACCGTTTTTAATACGTCAATTATCTATTTAGATATAATAAAATTGTTTGAATATTTTTCAGAAACGTTTCGTATATCAATAAACCGTTTTCAAATCAAAATGAATTATAAATAAAGTTTTAAGCTAGACACAGGGCCGGCGCTACCATACAGGCGAAATAGGCAATCGCCTAGGGCGCAAATCAGTAGAGGGCGCATAACTTGACTAATCAAATATTTTTTTATAATTTAATAACAAATAATAGTAAGTTTTTTGATGTTTGTATCTGTTCATTATAATTACGTATCGTATTCTGTATACTTAGAAAAAGAGAGGTTGCGCGATTGAGTAACAAACAGTTCTCGTAAAAAAACTTCTGTTGAGATACCTCCGTTAGAAGGCCATATGATCCACATTGAAATCGGACATGGATATAAAAAAAAATCCAGTTTGTTAAAAAGGGGGCGCGCCAATAACTGTTGCCTAGGGCGCTAAATAACCTCGCGGCGGTACTGGCTAGACATCTGAGCAATGTTGTTAAAAGATGAACGCTTAATAAATAACACAGATAGAAATTATAAAGTGCTTTCAAATACACGATTTTTTTTGGAACGGACATGGATTTAAGAAACGTATTAATTGATTAAATTTATTTTACTTTTTTAAAATTTATTTTAACTCTTGTAATAAAATAAAAAATAAAGTAATATTTTCTCCCTTTGAACTAGAAAAAAGATGACAAAAACTGTATTATAGCCTAAAAATGATATATACGGTGTACTCTATTGCACTATTTCTCCTTTATTTTATACAATTATAGAACTGGGTGTATTGTAAGTATATTAACATTATATAACCTAATGAAAAGGGACAGTATTTATTTTAAGCATTTAAAATGTTTTTTGTCGAACACTACACATACACGGTTGAGAGTTTTGTGTGCCTCGATCATATTTCAAATTGAGATTCAGAGGCAATGAACATAAGAATCATAACAGCTAATTTATTGAAAAATGAATCCATGAAATTGTACTATAAGAAATCGAACCCGTGCAACAGAATAGTGCTCAAAATTATTGATCACTCGATTACAAGATTTTTTTAAAATAATTCATTATATTGGTTTAGGTTTATGCTAATTAATTGGTTGATAATCCTGACGATGAGCCAAACCACTTATAATTTAAATTTATAATATATATGGGAAACTACTACAAAAAGGAAGTTGTTTTGATTTTATTTTAAATATTTAATAAGTATTATGGAAAATATCGCAAAGTGAAATAATAAAGCATTTGTTATATGTGGTAAGAGGCACTGAAAAGCAATTTGTTTTACTATAATATAAAATATTCTACAATTTTTATTTGGTAAAAGAAAGACCAGTTTTTCTCAGTTAGTAAACAATATAAACTTATCGAAATCGAATCGAAATTAAATTACAATATATATATTATATTTATTCAATAGGGATTAAAAATAAATTGTATAAAAAATATTATATCATATTTAACATGGCAAGATGCTAAAAATATTATCTCTTTCGTTTCAGTAATAAATAATCAATCCATCACAATTAAAAAGCAATATCGTTTTTTTAGTATTATTTTATCGTTTTAACAGGCAAAGTGTGGTCATCAATCATAGCATCGGTGTTTACTGTTTAGATTTTTTGGGTCCGCTTATTACGGGACATGTTCCGGGTTCGACACAAGACCCGCTACGTAACGTAGAGAAGGGTCAGGAATATACTTATGTGATATTGCAAAAAGTTTCATTAAAGTAACAGTAAGATAAATCAAAAATATTTACTTGCAGAAAGATGATAAAATATTATACCGTAGTTTTTGTGGTTTATTAATGTGTTGTATAATAGTAAAATTATTTAATTTTGTATTTAACTATTCCACGGATTTTACTAATGTTTTGAATTTAAAAGATAATATCAACTCATTAGATAATCATTTCTTAATGTAAATGTCATTTGTATTACCATTATCGTTTATTTGTTTTTATATCATCCCCTCCCATTTTATTTTATTTATTTTATTTTGATCTTTATTATAATATATCAGAATAGTAAAATTAAAATCTTTCGTACTTAAGCAAACATTTGCGAAAGTAGTTGTCTGAGAATGCCTCTGAAAGAGGCGAAACACGTGTCACATTTTGTAACACAATACGTGGAATAATCAAAGTTATTTTAATTTTATAATAAAATGAAATTCTACAAAGTTACCGCCGAATCCATCGAAAGTATTAATATCAATACATTTATTAGCGAATAACTAGTAAAAAAAATTATATAAAATACCTTAGTGATATTGTTTAGTTGACTTTAAAAACAATGGCACATATTTTAACTAACACGTTTAACATTTATCACTTTTAGGGTGTTCACTGTCAATACTTGGTGGAAAGGCATTATATTAGTAAAAACACAATAATCCTTTGTACTTCATTCCACTTTATTTAATATGTCAGGACCGGTTTCGCTCATTACGAGCATCGTCAACTGATAAGAAATATAATTTAACAATGCTATTTATACAAAAATGAACAGCTATAAACAACAATTGGCATTGAAAAGAAAATACCAATTACAATAAAAGTGATTCTAAAATAGCACAAAGGATTATTGTGTTTTTAATAACGTTTAACATTTAACTATTATTTAACATAAAATAATCCGTTTTAAAATCATTTGAATCAAGAAAATATAATAAACTAAAATCTGTCCAAATTTTAGAAGCATTAATTGAAAACTTCATTCATTGAAATAAATCTCAAAATAAACGAAAACTTCGAATAAAGTATCGTCAATTTTCGATAAGTTTAGATAAATATATCAAGCACGTTCCAAAAGCCGATAAAAAGTTTCTAGCACAACTTCATTCGACATTGCCAAAGCGAATTTCGAAACCGTGTTTCTGCAAATGTTAGTTTTCAGATGAACAAAATCAGTAAGAATCGCTAGATATACTTCATAAACGCCATTTTTTTTAATTTCTATCTCGTATAAATTTAATACCGAGAATATTCTTTTAAGATTCACAGGAATATTTAAAAACTGAATATCTTATTTATATCATTATAAATTTGGTGAAATGAACTATATCCTCTTACTTTTTAACACGCTGAAAGTATTAAGCTCTATGTTGAGTACTTGGTGTTTATATTTCCACCTCTAGTTACTTACAAACTAAAGATTCTTTCACCGTGGGCTATGAATGAGGAATTCAATAAGGTCAACCACTTAACGAATACTGTAGTTACTTTTAAGTTGTTCACTTACAATAATTCTCAGTAATTCAGTAATAACATAATTTTTGTACTAACACTTTTTTTAATTTTAAATCATCAAAATCATTTATTTAAGATCAGGACCGATTTTGGACATCGGGAGTTTTATCATTTGACAATTCACAAACATTATCAGTTAATAATGCTTGCGAAAAGCGAAACGAATCTTGATTTTTAATAAATTATCTGTAGTTAGTAAAAAAGTGTTCTTTTTAAATACTGATATTATTTATGTAAAATGACACTTACCCATAAGCATATTTATTAACAGGGATGGGCTGGAGGGGGCTCGTGGGGGCTCGCGCGAGCCTCTTGTTAAATTTTGGCGCGGCCGGCGAGCCCCTTGTTAAGATGAGAAAATCATTCGTCTTAGATCAAATCATCACATAACTGCAATTTCTGTAGATGGTTAAATTTGAAAATTAGTTGCCCCTCACGGATTCGAGTCCCAGTACGAAACAGCATTTTTTCAATCGATTTATCTATTTTATGTTCGAAGGCATGGGTGTTTATGACGTCTTAAGATTGCCTCCCACTCTTCCGATCCTTCAATTCAACTGGGCGCTACTATTAGTTAATCACTAGTGCTGTCTTATCCTTATCATTCTATCCCTACTACTCTCTTTGGAAAAGAGAGGTTGAGTGACTGAGTAACAAGCAGTTCTCGTAGAAAAATAACTTTTATTAAGATGCCTTCATTAGAAGGCTATATGCTCGACATTGGGAGCGGACATGGATAAAAAATTGGAAAACATTTACCGAGCCCCTTGTTAAGATATTGGCAGCCCACCGCTGTTTATTAATATTATGAAAAAACCATTGTTTTAATTTATATCCACCCATAATGTAGAGCATATGGCTTCCTAATGGAAACATCTCAATAGAAGTTTTTCTACAAGAACTGATTGATACTTAGTTGCAATTGTAAAGGGTGAATGTAGGACTAGTGGTTAGCTTATCACTCTTGCTGTGCCCCGTAATGTTGAAATTGGAAGTGTGAGAGTGATTTTTGTGACATCACAAACATCCATACCTTCAAACAAAAATCGATAAATTTATTGAAAAATACTGCTTGTATTGGGGTTTGAACCAGTGAGATCCGTTATAGAAGCCATCAACGTCGACCTCTGCGCTATGGACCCGACAAATGTAACATTTATTGTTTAATATATAATTTTTTAATATATATATAAAATTATTATTATGTTGTATTCAGCACTTTTTTGTTTTTTTCATAATTTCATATCACTATTATTCGGTCTATATTTCAAAATAATGTCATAAATATCTACAGATCGAACAGTTTAAGTTTCTTCTATTTCAGTTCAAATTCGAGGACCACCCCTCTCAACTTGAAGCCGTGAGGGTCAGTTAGGGAGGAGGTGTAATGGAAAGGCTATAGCTGGACTGTTGAAAGCGATTTGTTTCTCAAGTGGGGCATTTTCCGCCAGGAAACCAGATGGCCGAAACTACCCCACTTTTTAGTTAGTGTTATTGGGGAGCATTGCACCTTGGGGATGACTCGTGACGGAAAACGGTAATTCATTGAAATACATTTGACTCTGATGACACGACCTGCAATAAATCTTTTTATCGTTCTTTATGGTTTGTTTTCAAGATCAAACGTCTCATGTTGGTATAGTTACTGTTATGTAATAAAGAGTATTTGGACTCTAAATGGAGTTAATCTTAACATAAGTATTTCTACGAGAACTGTTTGTTACTAAGTTGCTCAACTTCTCCTTTTCAACAAGAGTATGGATAGAAAGATAAGACTAAGACAGTACTAGTGATAAGCTAATCGCTCTCGCTACACTCGTTTTTAGGAAAGGATGTGTGGGAGGGAATTCAAGACATCACGTTTATACCATCCATACCTTTAGACAGAAATCCATGAATCAATTTATAAAAAATCTCCATATTTCAATTCGAACCCGTGATTTACGTAACCAAAGTCCATTAACCACTGGTCATTTATAAGTAACTTTTTAAAAAAAAATCTCAGTTTTTATTTTTGTTAAAAAAGGCGCGTTCACAAAGTTTTTCATTTTAGTTATTTGGTAATATGTAAAACGTATTATCAAGTTTTTTTCACAGTATACAAGTAGTATCTTTTTTATCAATTCGGTTGTGTAGTAAATGGCTTTAGTGCGTTTATGAACACAGTCATATATCGATTTCTAGATTTTTTTATCCTTAAAAACGGGCGCACCATATATTTTTTTTAGGAGAGGTCATATAAAGAGCGATTGTTTTATAATATTAATTATTTAAAGTGAAACATGATGTTAGATTTATGATATTATATTGATAGTATAAAAAAGAAATATGGTATAATTATTAAAAAATATAAATCGCTCCCACAGTCGCAAGATCTTACATTTTTCGGATAAGACAAGATAAAAAGCTATACACATACTCATAATCTTAACTATTAAATGATTAAGGTCTGCACTATTGATTCAAAACCAGTTCTCATACAATAATTACTCAGATGAAAATTAAATAATAACTCTAATAGTCTACATAAACCAAAAAAAGAAATTCGTTATAATTTATCGAGAAATGAATCGTTAAATGTAAGGTTTATACTTTGATGGGGATTAGCTTGGATGCTAGATTAGGAAAGCCACTGCGCCCTCCAAGAATTTGACTCTCGAAAACAGTGGCCGATTTCAGTCGATAGATTACGACATCCGGCGCTCAGGTGGCGGTGCACCCCATTCCAACATCCGACGACTATTACTGGGCCGAAGTCCTGGCGCCTTGTGCTGGTCGCCAGTTCTGTTTCATTGCCTTTTGACCGGGGATTATTGTAGGGGATAATCAGTTGTATGCGAAGTAGCAAATATTAGATGGATTGTAACATTTGTTAGCTAATGGAAGGTATTTTCATAAATATTTTATAAACTTCAAGATTCAAAAAATAAAACGATCTTTCGTGTTAATTTTGCATTTATTTTAAATGATCTGTGTCAATCTTGCTTTTGCAGTCTTTTGCCGGGTCCTATGGCAAAACGGTTAGAGTGGTTGGCTTCCGTGTCGGATCTCACGGGTTCGAGTCCCAGTACGGACAGCATTTTTTCGATAGATTTATCGATTTCTGTTCGAACGCATGAGTGTATGTGTTGTCTAAAAATTCCCTCCCTCACCTTTCCGATCCTTTAATAACTGAACGTAGCCAGAACGATGAATTAATTCTGTTTTAGCCTTCCTTATTCTTCTATATCTACTACTCTCTTTTTAAAAAGAGAGTTTGGGCGACTAAGTAACAAACAGTTGTCATAGAAAACTTCTATTGAGACACCTTCATTTGGATGCCATATGTTCTACATTGGGAGTAAAAAAAAACAATTCGAAAATCTTACATTCAATTTTATCTAATAAATATTTAAACCTTATTTATATCGACACAATTGGTAAATTAAATCGTGTTTTATGAAGTATCATATGCACATTTCAAAGGAATACTTCATTTTAAAAATGCGAGTAGTATACGGAACATTTGTATTGATAAGTGAATTATTAAGTGCATTCATACAGTGCGTTCTTATCGTCTGCTGTTTGACTAAAAAAATAAAGTTACATAATACATTTAAAACTAGATTGAAATCTTTTTAAGTGCAGACAGACAGACAGACAGAGAAAATAAAGTTCAGATAAGAAACGACGTGTCCACAATTTAAAGTTTTCGTGAATGAAGCACGATTTCGGTTGCCGTGGAAACGAACAGGTGGTTTGAGGTGATGTGCTTTATCGATTCAAAGCGGACATCGCAAAGTGCAAGGAACGATTTTCAATGTATGAAATATTCGATGAAAGTAATTAAAACTTATATGCAGTATTTGGTGTACATCAAGAGTTTGGTCATACTAAAAGCGTTATTGATTTTGAATTCAGAAATATTAAACTTCTATCGATTGATAAAATTATTTTTGTTCTAGAATTCGAATCCGCGAGGTCTGGCATGGAAGCCAACGACGTTGATCACTGTCTTGTGGAACATAATATCTTACACTATTATAATACAATTTTAATTACTCTGAAATAATGCAAACTCAATCAAATACACAACATTTAAATTTGATTTGTTGAAATATCAAATTGCTCAATTGTTACTGCAGCTTACGTAATCTTTTACGATTTCTGTTTTTTACGCTTCTTTATAAATTTTCAATTTTTTGTTGTTGTTATTATTGAACAACTATTTTTATCTAATTCTTAATAAACTCAATGTTTAAACGTTTTATTTTATATTTTTTAAGGTGCTGACGGCTATAATACTTGATGAAAAGGCATTATATAATATTTAAATAGTTAAGCATTCTTTTTAACTACACATTTATTTATAAGCATCGGATTTACTCATTACAAGCATTTTCAACTAACAAGAATAAAAGTATTATTTTTAGAAATACCTTTTAATTTATTGTTCGTGACCTTTTTTACTTGATTTTTTTGTTATTACAATTGCGAATCAATAGCATTAATTAATTGTAAGCTGTATTAAACATTATAAGTACATGCCATTTGTTCATCATTATCTATAAATTGTTTTTTTGTTCTAATTAGTATTTGCTTGTTACACCCTTTTTAGTTTTACTAAACATATTTATCATAAATAGTACTGTAATATACATATATTCTTATCAGTTGAAAATGTTCGTGATGAGCGAAATCGATCTTAATTTACTTTAGTTAATGTGGAATTAGTATTTAAGAGTGTCTTTTTTTATTTAGGATTTTTATGTTTTCTGATAGTAATAGTCCATTTTATTCAAGTACAAACGCCTACGCCATGACAAAATCTGTGATATGCAAAAATAGCTTTGATATTTTTGATAGATTTGGCTAACTGTTCATTAAGTTAGAAAGTTATCATTTTCAACAAAGCTTTTTATAATGAAACAACTTAGTTTAAAAAAATAACTTAGTTAAATTTAGTGGATTGTCTTCAACGGACGATTGAAAATGCCAAAGAGTATGTTTAAAGTCAGCCATAGTGTGCTTACACAACGTCATCTTGTATTTAAAAATTTGAACATGTATTTATGTTTTTATTCATCATATCATCATATGTAAATATTATGATAAAATATTTGTTTTTAAAATAAATTCTATGTTGAAATAACCAAATATTATTTATATAACTTGATTTTACGTTGCGTGTGGTTATTGTATATTCACCCAAGCTGGCAACGATTAACACATAATGTTTTCTGATAGTCAAAAACTTTTGGCTATCCTTGTTCTTCGATATTATCAAAGCCCCCTATATTCAAAGCCATGCTATTGAGTAGAAAACAGGTACTTTTTTCAGATGAGCGGGCCGGCGTCATAATTTTCAAAGTAATATCACGTCATTATGAAACCATTTATTACTATTATTTTGAAGCAAATACATATATATATTGTAATTATATATCTTTTCAATTAAATCATTTTTTAAATAAGAAAAAATCACATTTTCTAAGGTTTTTTAATAAAAATCTCTGAGAACAAAAACAAACAAAGATGCCAAATCATTTTATTTAAATTATTTTTTTTACAATATTTCAATACAGAATATGAGGTTGGATAGTTCATTAAAAAAACCAACGTCATTATTGGGATTTTAATCAATTAATATTAATCTCGAAATTTATTTGTGCAAACTGGTTCGTCACTCAATCTTTCCATAATATATCTCAAGTCATATCATTAATCAAAAATCAGTAAGTCAAACCAGGATAGCACAACTCACTTCATTATTTTTTTTATATTGTTATTGATTAAATCGTCATTTACTTGGTATATTGCCATCATTATATGATAAAAGACGCAGCATGTATTTCATAATATCACAATAGGCGTCAAAATCTTATATAATATTATATGAATTCCGCTTGTTACCGTCGTTTATGTAATTTATAATTTATATTCTATATAATTGTGATACTTAATAGTGGAAAGTTAAATTTTATTGGTTTTTACCATACATCGCATATCTTGCCATTCGCTATATTTCTTACAATCATTACTTAATTTGCATATATGGCCCTTCCGATGTATCGTAAATTGTAAATTAATAACACCAACGAATCACAGAATATCCATACGAGAAATCTTTCAAACATACATGTTACATTTAACGAAAAATAAGCTCACAAATTGGAATTTAGAGTTGATGTACGTATAACCGCCATACAATTTGTTAGTAAAGGCAGGGATTCAACGGCCAGCTCAGAATTTGCTGCTTTTCTACAGCACTGCTTGGAACTTAAGACTGCTATGATATTATGCATCCCGCATACAAAGTTGTTCTTCTTTGGTGTGGGATTAGGCGAGAAAAGCGAGAACAAGCGTGGCGTGCTGAATAGTGATCGCCTCCGGATAATGCACAACATTTTATACCGAAATATCTACACGTATAACAATATTGACTATAATCTCTTCGAGTAAACTTAACAAACCTGTGTGCCTACGTAATAATAAGTCCTCCGTTCATGACAATGACTAAATACTTACAATCTTTCGATTTATATGAACTTACTTCGGTTATTATTCAGAACTAGATTTAATTTACATTATCAATCATATACATATGGCTATAAATTCAAATGAAACGTAATCTATTTAGATATCTTCATATTGAAAGTGTTTTACGCTTCAATTAAACTTCAAGTCGTGTTTTGAGTTTTTTTTAAAGACTCTTTCGACTGGAAAACACAAATATGTATTAAAACAAATCGAATACAAATGTTTTTCAATTTTAACTTAGTAATTTAAGTCACATACATTAATCGTAGTTTATATTAAGCACACAACATATTAACTAACCCAGAAATCCACTTTAATAATTAATATTTCGACTTCAACTATATTGTTATATTGTACGTGTCAAATACACATTTTTTGTACTGACTTCAATTTTTTATAAAGATCAGTACTGATTTGAAAAATCGCGAGAATTATCATCTGGTGTTTGGAATAAATAGAAAACGATGTTTTATTTTTAAAATATAATCAATAAAAGTAAATCGCTTGAAATGGTTTGCTATTTATTAATGTCATTATTTGATTATGCCTATTAATTTTTTTTTTTTTTTTTTTTTATTCCATGTCCGCTCCCAATATGGAGCATATGGACTCCTAATGGAGTTTATCTCAACAGAATTTTTTCTACGAGAACTGCTTGTTACTCAGTTGCTCAACCTCTCTTTTTCCAAAGAGAGTAGGAATAGAAGGAAAGGGCAAGGACAGGACTAGTGGTTAGCTAATCGCTCTCTATACGCCCCGTTCATAGGATAGGATGGGTAGGAGGGGGGAATTCAAGACATAACATACATCCATGCCTTTGAACAGAAATTCATAAATCAATTGAAAAATCAATTTATAAAACTGTCCGTACCGGGATTCGAACCCGTGCCCTCCGTAGCGGTAGCCAACGATGTTGACCACTCGACCACACAGGCGGCCGCCTGTGTGGTCGAGTGGTCAACATCGTTGGCTACCACTACAGAGGGCACGGGTTCGATTAATTTCTAGCGGTTTTAAAACATTAGATTTAAGAACTTTACTACAAAGATGTCAATATACGGGTACATGATCAAAAATTATGCCATACGATTCTTTTATGAAGTAGTTTGAAGATTGGATATCAAATTATTATTTTTTAAAGTTATTCTTATCAAATTAATCATCGTCTACTAAGGGTTAATTTTAGGTAAAAAAATGTTTACAGATAATCGTATGCGTCACATTAAATATCAGATTAACACTAAGAATTCGAAGTCGAGATAATATGAAAGATGATTCACAAAGCTCTTTCCGAGAAAGCTTGACTCAAAAAACTTTTGGTAAAATTTTCGCTTGTCTGGGGATAACGGGAATCGTAACAGTTATTCATCAAAGCATGCGGAACAAAAAAAGTCGGACGATAATAATGGGATGCGCACTTTTAACTAATTTTGGCATGGAATAATTTGAATAAAAAGCAAACCTTCACAACTGAACGAATTTAAACGGATAACCTATTTGCATCGAGATCAAATGTCGGTGTCAATGCATTTTATTCTTTAGTGCATCTTAGCTGACTTGATATGTTTATTGTAGGAAATATTATCTCAAATAGTTTACAACTCAAAACGCATTGATACTCGGTCAAAATAATAATTAAAATGGTCTTTCTGTATAGCTCGAATTTAAATTATGCTGAAATTGAAAGTTATATGTATTTTATTGATACTTTTTAATATTTAGTAAAAATGGTCAAATTGATTACACTATTTAATCTACTTTAACCTTTAAAAGATAGATGAGTTATGTTATCAATTTTGTTTTTTACTGTTGTTGTTGAAAAGAATATCTATACAAAATAATTTTTGTCAAATATTGTAATAACTATTTAAAAAATAAATACAAAGCTAGCTCTGAAGATGGCGTGATGCTGAAATAACTATCGACTGTATTACAAATTCATGTAGATCTTAATATATAATGCCATACTATAAGACGGGTCCGTGGAATATTGGTCAACGTCGTTGACTTCAATGATGGATCTCACAGGTCCGACTCGCAGAAGGAACAGTATTTTTTCGATCCATGACACGATTTCTGTTTGAAACCATGAGTGTTTGTGATTTTTTAAAATATCTTTTCCACCACTTTTCCAATTCCAAAAACTAACAGAGCTTAGCCAGAGCGACTATTTACCCAATAGGTTTGTCCTAGTTGCATCCTTCTATCCCTAATCTCTTTGAAAAAGAGAGGCCAATTTAGCAGCTGAATAACAAACAGTTCTTGTCGAAAAACTTCCGTTGAGATACCTCCATTAGAAACAGACATATAATAGATACAAAAGTTAAGATGACAGTTTTGAAAATGGCATACTGAAATAATTATCAAACGTAAATAATTGACATTGATGTGAAACTTAATTTAGGAGTATTTAAATATTACGATATTAATATCGTATATAGGAGAGGCCGGCAAAGTAGTGATCCCTAAGAGAATTTCGATGTCCGTAGAGAAATGTGAAACCATCTTTAACCTTTTTTTAAAAAAAATTGAGCCTTAAAAATTACGTTCCAAATAAATGGTAATATTTTATAATCTAGCTGCATTTTATGTGTTCTTTGATAACTTTTCCTATCCATACTAAAAAAAATAAAAATACCATGTATTTAGTGGTCCGTGAGGTTCTAAAGTTTGCCGACCGCTGTTATATAGCATAGATATAAGAATTTAATTAAGTAAGTAGATTTGATGTAGTTTTCTAGAATTACTGTCAATTTCTTCAATATATTTAATTTAAATATTCAGATCAAAGCTTAGATCCCACTTTAAATAAGCACTTGTTTGATTCTAATAGTTATCATGTCAATTTACAGTAATTTAACGAGTCACATTGAAAGAGTACAGCTATTATTTTATGACTCAATTGAAACTCTTCCTTTATTTTGTTTCGTTCATAAAATACAAAGAGAGACAAAATAAGGACAGCAATTTAGTCGCAAAAAGTTATTTGGAATTCGAATCACGTGTTCTGGTTATAGCTAATATTGTTTCCCCAACAAAATAAAACGACCGAACAATATAAAAGTAAATTCATTCAAGGTTGAATACCATAAATATAGCAATACTCTAAACCTAAACATATAAACTTAACACTCATGATATGATTTCATATAACATTTTATTATAAATGTATGGAGTGCTTTTTTGAAAAAAAATATATGGGAGAACTCACTTTTTGTAAAGCTTTTTTATATAATCCATGTTTGTTACCAATGTGAAAAATATGACTTCTTAATGGGGGTATATAAACAGTTTTTTTTACAAGAACTGTTTATTACTCAGTTCCTCAACATCTTTTTTTTGAAAAAGAGTAAGAATAGAAGGATAAGACTGCGGCAGACCTAGTAGTCAATTAATCGTTCTCGCTTTGCCCTATTTATTTTAGGATTGGATGGCTGGGTGAAAATATTTTAGACATAACAGACATCAATGCTTTCGAACAGAAATCGATTGAAAAAATTATGTTCGTACTAGGACTCAAATTTGTAAGATTCGTGACAGAAGCCTCGTTTTCCCCATATTTTGCCTCGATTGACCACCGATCGACGTATTTTAATAGATTGAAAAATGTCGAAGGTGCTACGAGTTAAGTCGATGGCTATAAGTAAATATTTTTTAATGTTGAATAGTTTGTGATATATGTGGACTTGCATCGGCATAATATACAATATATTACATGAACTGCACACTCACACTCACTCCACCGTGATCGTGAGGGAATGAGAAATTTGTGATGGAAAACAAGATAAATGGAGCCCGCATGACGGATCGAACGAAAGGAGATTGTGCTTTTGACGTTACGTTTATGTAGATTGTAGATGTAAATCATGATTATATTATATGCATTAAATACAGCACGCAATTTATATGGATAGCTTACGCAACTATTAAAATAACAAAACAATGAATTATATTATGAATTAAATATTGTCGCAGTTGTTTTACGAAACAAATTATCGGAAATATTAATGTATGCGGATATGGTTTTTTTGAAAACCGTATCCTCTCTCGATGTGAATATATTGTTACCTCTTAATGGTGGTATCTCAACATAAGTTTCACTCAAAGATCTGCATGTAACTAAATTGCTCAACCCTTACTTTTTTTATGAGAGAAGAGATTGAAAGTACAGATGTATGATAGGACTATTGGTTACCTAATGAATAAAACAGTAATCATTTTTACTATATTTGAGTATACTGCGTTGTATTATTTTATAATATTCTATATACATAATACATAGATGCAGGGGTGGGCTGGAGGGGGTTCGGGGGGCTCGCGCGAGCCCCTTGTTAAATTTAGGCGCAGCCGGCGAGCCCCTTGTTAAGATAGAAAATTATTCGTCTTAGATCAAATCAGCACATAATTGCAATTACTGTCGCTTGTTAAATTTTATTATGAAACAAGACTTTGAGTCGACCCTTCATTTTTTTATTAAGCGTTGTGGGCTTCCGTGCCGGATCTAACGAGTTCGAGACAGCATTTTTTTGATCGATTTTATATTCGAAGACCTGGGTGTTTGTGATGTCTGAAAATTCCCTCTTACTCTTCCGATACTTCAATTCAACTGGACGTTAAGTGAGCGATTAGTTAATCACTAGTCCTGTCTTAGACTTATTATTTTATCCCTACTACTCTCTTTGGAAAAGAAAGGTTGAGCGACTAAGTAACATGCAGTTCTCGTAGCAAAAACTTCACTAGGAGGTATCCCATATGCTCGATATTGGGAGTGGAGATGGATAAAAAAAAATGGATAAGGTTTACCGAGCCCCTTGTTAAGATATTGGCAGCCCACCGCTGCATAGATGTTTGTGATGTCTAAAAACTACCTCCCACCCTTCTAATCCTAAACACGGGGCGTAGCGAGTGCTATCATGTAACCATTAGTTGTGTCTTAGCATTATACTTCAATTTCTTTGAAAAAAATAGAGGTCACACTGAGTAACAAGCAATTCTCGTACAAAAAAAAAACATACTATACTACGCATTAATGTCTTTTTTAGAGCAACCGTATACGCGGTCGAGAGAGTAATCTCGGCCGAATACAAAACAATCTGAACGCGAAGAACGGGATTTGGCCTAAGACGCACGATCGCGTAAACAATTTGTCTAAAAGAGGTTTGAAAACGGAAAAGTTGTAGGCAAACATTGACATGTTAAATTTTCGCATCGCATAATAATTGAATACAGAATTGATAAATTTGAAAAACATAAAAATAATTTTGGTATCGAATTAACAAAACTACACTTTTTAAAACGTCACAATACATAATTATAAGCTAGAGTTTTTTTTTGATATTATATAAAGATGTTTTCAAGATCAGGTGTTTTACAATCAGCTCATTAAAACTACAGCAAATTCAGATAATTATTTATATACAAAAAGTGCATTAGTGATGAGGTTTGTATGATTCACGTGGTCTTATAAATTTTATAACGTCCACCGAGTAGATAATAATTATACAAATTATAAGCTTTTTTTTCTTAAATAATCTATACGATGGTAAGCACATGTTATTTTTTTACCTTGTTAATCTTGTTCTTTTAAAACTCGTTTATCCGTCAAATCTCGTGATCATGACACGGTGTTCCTAAAAACAGTACCTCATTAAAAAATATCGACGGTAAATCACTGGGCACTTATCTCATATTACAAAACTATGTTCATCCGCTTGATAAGGTCCCGTAATTATGTTGTAAAGCGTTAAGTATAGTAATTATTTTGTCTTGGTGAAGGAAAACATGTGAAAAATAAGATGCTTAAACATCGGTACATCGTCACAAGTTTGAAACCATTATATAATTGCTGACGTAATTATACCAAACACGTTTTATTTGTAATCGGATTAAAACGAAAGCAGAATAATGTACTTATAGAAAATACTCAAAAACATAACGAATAAGGCATCATATCCAGGACCATTTTTATGATGTCGGGATTCACAATATTTCAATCCCGAGATACTGGGATTGATCATTTAACATAAGTTCATGTTTTAATTTTCACTCTATTCTCCTATCCATACTCTCTTTGAAATAAAAAGAGAGTTTGAGCAACTGAGTAACAAACAGTTTTCTTGTGTTCAGGTAAATCTGTTAAGAAGCTATTGAGAGACAACATGGATTAAAAAAATAAATAATTGTCATTTAAATCTTTGGTAACAAAACATATGGAAGTGTACGAAATATGTTCGGTTTCAAATTTATATTGAAGTAATATCAAGCACTATTAGTCAATTATTTTAAATAATTATACATTTGATATATTTCATGAAGAGATAATGTGGGCATACTTCGATGAAATACAATATAATAAAAGACTACCTGTACGCAGGGCCGGCGCCATCATACAGGCGAAATAGGCAACCGCCTAGGGCGCAAACCGTTGTGGGCGCATAAATGGAGTATTTAAATTATTTTTTTGTATGTACTCTAATAATAATAATATACAATAGTAGGACATTTTATTTTATTTTGATGTTTGTATTTATTCGTTGTAATTGTGTATCTTTTTCTATATGATCCGAAAAAGAGAGGTTGAGTGACTGAGTAACAAACAGTTCACGTAGAAAAACATCTGTTAAGATACCTCCATTAGGTGACCACATGTTTCATATTAAAAAAATATATTTCTAATGATTCTCAATTGTTTTTTTTTCATTATTTCGAAAAAATAATGGGACGTTTTTTCAAAAAGGGGGCGCGCTAATAACCGTTGCCTAGGGCGCTAAAGAATCTCACCCCGACACTGCCTGTACGTTTTACAAGTCTTCAATTTTCTTATCTTAGACATTCGCCATAATTTGGTTACAGTTTCTACAGGTTCGAATCTACGTAAAGACAATTTCTCCGTTGAGTTTTGGACTTCTGTCCATAAATACAGTAAATAATGAAACCGAATGATACATCGTTATAAAAAAAAGTTGAATTACTAAGAAGGTCAATAATAAATTCAGTTTTTTTTCAATTTTGAATTGAGATCTTGAATACAAATATTTTTAATGTTTTTCTTTTCGTGTTTATCTTGAATGACTAGTCTGTCTATTTTATTAGTAAATTCTTTCTCATATTAGAAACCATATAGATGTATCAATTTCTCCACCGTTTATTTAATATCAATACAACATTCAACTTGAAAGCTCTATGAAAGCTTTTTCGCTGTGTGTATAGATATAATATTTGAAACCATATGCTTTATTTGTCAGTATTATCTTTTACAAGATCGAATATTGTAATATGCAGATACTCAGAATGGCGGCTTGGGGGTATCAAAGAGACAATGTTGCGATATCGATCGACGTCCCACGTACGAATAGTTCTATGATGGAGCAGAAAATAGCATGGATGCCAGCCCTGACATTTTTTTTTTACCAATCGTCTATTGAAGAATTTCAAATCGGTCTGTTATTTATGCGGTAGTCAGTCACATATGAAGAGATTTATTGCAAGATGTCGTGTAACGTACTTTTTATTATTATTTGCACTCTGTCATGTCAAACTATCAGCTTAAGAATACCTCATTGTTGGCCCTGAAATTGTTATAGCTTATTTATGTATTCATACAAAGTATAGTATCAAAAAACCAAGAAATGTTCACTTGTATGTATAAAAAAATACTGTATTCAGCAATAACTCAAAATGCTTAGCAAAATTTTAAAGCAGGAAATGGCACGAACAAGAAAGTATGTATGTATAAATTAAAACACAATAACTAATTCTAATTTTTTTTTATATATTCAGGACGAAAGATAGGTTGGAGGGGGCTCGCAGAGGCTCTCGCGAGCCCCATGCTGAATTTCACTTAAGTCATCCAGCCCGTTTGGAAATGTCAATTAGAGCGCAAAATTAGAACCAATATCTGTATCAATCTTGGAACGTTTCTTTATTTTTGCAATCATAGGTAAAAAAATAATTCAGTTATCAATGTTAATAAAATTACGTTACAATATGTATGTAACATAGTAACATTTGATAGCTTTAATAATTATTGCGCATACATGTATAAGATTGGTAAGAAAATGTACTCATTTCTCGGAGCACCAGGAGTAGTTTTGTGATTTATTTGAAGCCCTCTTAAACGCATTGGCAGCCCATCACTGATCAGTACCGATTTGCTTATGACAAGTATTTAAAAAGTTGATAGCAGTAGAGGTGATAAATGTCTGGACAATAAAGGTTTCATTGTAATTTTAAGCATACTGCTTTTTGTGTTAGCATATTTTTTTTAATGTGTCTTAAAGACTTTTGCATCATGCCATGCCAATGTTTCAATGAATACATTATATTGTTTTTTTATGTCGTTGAATTTTTAACGTTTGAATTATGTTTCGATCACAAATGAACCATTCACCTCATACTGTTACTGTACGGATCAACGTTTCTATGGTGTACGTGTGTAAATAGCATCCTCTCTAAATTTGAAATCAGTTTACTTACGTTGATGTTTATATACTCGGAGAATAGAATCACTGAGTCAGTCACTACTCAATCTTCGTACAAACAGTTATATTTTAATGATCTGATTCACTGTGATTGAAATACAGTTGGAAACTTTCGAGGAAGTCACGGAATACAAAGATGCAGCCTTTGTGTGGCGAAGATTTCTCATCGATGCACCTTCGGATCGCTGTTCAGATATGTAGGGCGATGATCGTCTTTTTGCCCGTTGCGAAAACCGGTCATGAACCTGCGGGCTATCAGTCGGCCAGGTGAAGCAGACGCCGCCCGCTGTGACCAACTTAGTGCGCGGACGGAACTCGACTGAGTCCTGGCGATTATGGCACTTTATGCCATCGTGCAATTTTAACCGAAAGGGACCGGTTTATGAATAATAATTATTTGAAAAAAATAGTTTTTAACACTTAAATACATGACTTTCTACTCTTAAAATAAAAAAATATGTTCATATATAAAACAATTAATGGGTATGATTACAGGAAAAATAATTTAAAAAAAATTCGATAGCTTTTTTTTTTAAATATATTTTTATCCAAAAACTCTTGAGAAACACCTAGGCGTAAGAGGCATAAAACATGATTTTCATATTGTTTATGAAAAGGCAACAATTATAATTTAAAATCAACCATATAATACACAATTGAACTATGTAATGCATTTATGATGAACCATTTTTTTATTGTGAAAATTGTATTAAAAATGGTTGAAAATCAATGGCCACTAAAACTCCAGTTTGCTCTGTTCGAATGAAGTTTATAATAGCTTAGCACGTGTAGACAAGTCTATTAAAACAATATGAAGATTAAATATGTATTTTATCATTGGGTATAAGAATAAAAGGTAAAAACGATTTCTGTTTTGCGAAAAAGCCAAATTGTACTTTTCGTCGTCATCTATGCATTAAAGGGTTAAAGTATGTACTATCTTACAAACTTAAACTTTTCAATTCTGCTATTTGTTTTGTTAAATATTTGATTGCAATCGCTTAGTTACAGCTAATCTCAAGGTGAATTTTATCAAAGCCACTCACGGTTAACCAATCGACTGAAGGTTAAAAGAGAACACAGACACCCATGGTGATATTAAAAAAATATTACAGTTAAGTTTTTTAAATTTACATGAAAAGTCTGAACGATTTCCTTAACTGGACTTTCAATAAAATTTGAGTATATAGCCAGTGATCATCTTACTATGTATCTATTACCATCGCCATCATTATATCCTTATCCGTCTGATTAAAAGACCGAATAACAACAAAGTCTAGTTTAATCACTTGTTGTTGAAATTTTCCATGAGAATTTCATTTGCATACAAAATGGGCATATATGTAGGTAAAAATCATTAATATTAAAAGATTGTAAATAAATCTTTAGTTCAATCAACTTTGATAGTCATTTTTTTAATAATAATCATAATCATTTTTAAAGTCTTATTAACACTACCACCTCTTGGAGTTGATCTAATAATTAAATATTTTAAATAGATCTTTTTCAATTTTCAATGATCTCAGCATGAGTCCCAATTCAGAGGTTATCAATTTCATTGTTATTATTTTAATACGTTAACCACAATAAGTGTGTGTAATCTAATCGAATGATTATTAATTTAAAAAAAGCTTGACAAATCATATTTATCATACCATTAAACTTATTTAATTTAATAAAGCTTTTATAACATATTTTTATTTGTAATTTTGTAGCATACAAAGTAAATGATTGAATCATTATATAAAAAAATGCTTTACATCAAACGACTTTTACTCAGATAAAAAATAGTATTATTGTTTTCATCTCATCATAAGCACCTTTTTGATTCTTTAAATGTGACATAGAAATAGTGAAAAATCTAACCTGCAGTTTCCATTTACTCCAATCTGCTATCTTTACTCTATTCGAAGATAGATAATGTGACTTACAACCAGTTTTCATTCAATATGACAAAAAAAAACATTGGTTGTTGGAAGTATGGATTGCAATATTATGTTAATCGAAAACAAGAAACCGGGATCAAGGTATTTTGGGTATTGAAATATACTTTTTAATAAATAGAAACAATCACATATTTTTATAAAATTGCTTTCGATGAAATAAAATAATCTTAATATTCAAAGCGTTATTTGAATTTTGACAGGTTCAAAAATTGATGGGGGTTTTAATGACTTATATTTACTTAGAAACTATAAGCTATTTATTTAAATATCTTGTTTATGATTATGATAGATTTTTTAATAGCGGTATTTAATATGAAATACTGAAATATCAATTTTTTACTCGCCTCGTATTACGTTCCTAACTGGCTTTATTTTATAAAACTATTATTGATAAAATGATATTAAATTTGATTCTTTTATTACTCCACTGTTTCGCCTCTTTAAGGTTTACGGATAGAAAAACAAGTCTTAAGTTATAAATTACAAAATGAAGGACTGGGTCTTATCTCTTTCTACTGGACGCAGAGAGGAAGTTAGATACAAAAGTACTAATTACAAAATAATTAATTTTATAAGGTACGGTAGACCCCGATGGAAATAAGTTCGACAGTTGTAAGCCCACCCAATCACTATCGTATTAAAAATGTTTTAATTTTATTAATTTTCAAAAAAAATCCAAACCGTGAATTTTTAACGCGTGCCACTGTTTGTAACCCAAATGTTGTAACAAAGTAACATATCAAATTTAATTGCATATTAAAAATTAATTTCCACAAAGTTGCCACCAAATACATCGAAAACTGTTAATTATATTTGCAATACTGGTCGCTTGATCTCTTTTACAGAGATAGAAAGGATAGTCAATATTGGGAGAGATCGAGTAGCTGGTTGGCTTGTAACTCTATTCTACATTCTGCTTAATGAATCAGATATAGATGAAAAATTAATATTGACATATTAGAAAAATATTAATTGGTTTCAGTATTAATGTAAAAAAGCGTCCAGTAAAAGATTTCAACTTTTTCCACAAAATCAAATATGACATGAACGTCTGAAAGCGTATAATTTCTAAGCTAAGCCAATGCCAAACATTTGATACGAAAATGTTAATCTTCAATAAAGCATAATAAAAAATATCACCTTGTACAGCTAAGTCTTATACCATGTAAAAAATATATTATTTAATAAATTGATTGCGGTCCAGTGATTGGACACCGTTTTTTAATGTAGAGTCCATTATAATATCGATGTTTTAACAGGTAACGCTGTTGTTAATAACGCATCTTGTATTACGGATGGCAACGATGAAAATCTATTATCTATTAAATTGTTGTATAATAGATTAACACTCCATAGGTGAGATTCACGAATCTGAAAAGATCCATTGTTAACAGGTAGCTTTAAAAGTGTTAAGTATATATTTTTTATCAATGAGCCATGATACATAGGTTCAACTACAATTTTTTGTTCGCATTTTAATACAGATCATAACTTTATAATATTTATTGTTAAAACCTTAGGGATTTTTTGAATCGCTTGAACTTTTATTGAAATCGAGCTCTTTAAAAAAAAAAAAATCGTCATCAGCTTAGCACATGCTAATTTGATTCATTTAAAGAAAAAAATACTTCAGACTGAAAAATTCAAATATTAAATTTTTGATTGATGCGCCATCAATAATGATTTTAAACATATTCATAAGAATTTTTTCATATATTATGTCATCTGATTTCATAAAAAAATACAAAAAACCCTGGGTTGATTGGTCAAAGTCGTTTGTTTATCTTGCGGTGCTCACGGGCTCGATTCCTAGTATGGACATTTTCATAAATTGTTTTTAAATTAAATTATGTCGTAACGAGAATGACTAGCTAACCACTAGTTATTTTCTTAGCCTTATCCTTCGAATACCCAATTTATTCAAAATAGAGTATGTAGTTTAACAACTTAGTAACAGTCCCATTTGATATTTGAAAATAAAGGATATATATGCCAAAAAAAAAAACTTTATTTTCATAAATTTTTATCACCCATTTTACTGAAACATTTTTCAGTAGAACTGTCATATCTCATAACCTCAAAAATTAACATTACACACCTAGTTCAATAGAATTTTTAACATATTTCAGGCTTTTTGGATATTTTTTTTTAAAACCAAATAAATAATTGCCATTTGTGACTTATAGAAATAAAGTTTTACCAATTATATGTCAAACCAATTAACCATTTATGTGTTTATAAAAATCTTTATTAACTTTAGAAGTGCCAATATTGTAATACTAATTCCATTATTGACCGTTATTGATGTGATTTCCAAAACTCTCGCTGTAATATCGCCGTTAGCTTAGGATCGAGCTGGTTACATACAAGATTTGTTGTAATAAATTTGTCAAGTCATCGCCGAGGCAATTAACCTTTCGGCGGCCTCACTTCTCACTCCTCGCGGCATGTTAATTCCGGAGAGACCTTTTTGTTCCGCGAGCGAACCGAACGCCCAAAACAAACTTAGCGTCTAAAAGGGTTTGTACGGACAGCGTTACATTATTAAACTTGAGCACATTTGGCATTTAAAGTGTTAAGAACACTTAATTTGAAATCTTTTGTTTTTGATAGATATCGATGTTTTAACCTTGTTTGAACCTTTTGGAAATGATGCATACACTTGACCTTTTAGGAAAAAAAAACACAAATCAGGGTAGCCAATAATTTAACTGAATTGTATGTATAGAACATCTTAAAAATATTAATTAACCCATTAACATCTAGAAAAAAATAATGTTTTTTGTCCTGTAAGCTATCAATTTTCTAAAAACTAATAAAGGAAAACTTAATTTTTATTTTGTGAGTCCTTAAGAGATGTCGGACCCTTTTTTAATAATGCAACCTCTAAAAAATATTTATTGACGTCGTAATAATGACAACACACTGGTGGGTAGCGTGAGTGGTTAGTAGGTATGCGACATACCGGTGGGTCGTTAGCTTTAGAGTGGTTAAAGAACACGTTTTTTTTAATAATATTTTTTTGGATTTTCGACTTTGTAATAACAATTTCTCTGGTTTTTCTTATTTAACATATTTACCTTTAAATAATCCTTTTCTACTATTTGTGCACGATTTTCAGTAACATAATATAGTTGTAACATAATATGTTATGAAATTGTACACAAAGTCTTTCTTGTCAATCTTTTTTTATAAATGCCAAAAATATTTATTAGGTACGAGCAATATCGATCTTTACTGTCGATATTAAATATATTACTTACAGAGGTTTGAAACGTAGACCACAGAAATAAATCGAATGTGCTTAACAAAAATGTTTGGACACATAGGCGAAATTTCGTGGTATTTTTTTAGCAATCTAACACAACAATTCGAATTTTGAATCATAACAACATCGTTCGTGATTCATTTACGTAAGGTATACATAAGTAAGATAAGCCATCGCTGGTCCTAACGCTCCAATCAACCGACTCGTATTGCTTGGGACGTTACGTGCAATTTGAATGTACTCTGATTTGCAGTGTACCGGTATAACTAGTGAATAATCAGTATTCACAGATAGCTGTCTGTTTTGTATTGTGGTAAAGGAGTGGACACGCCTCTCTTTTGTGTTGTAAAGGGAAAGTTGGCAGACTTGAAAAATTGCATAGGAACACACCTGTTTTGTGGCGAATTTTAAAATGAAATGGGATTAAGTGCGTTGTGTAAAAATAATAATGAACATTTGTGAATTAAAATTACTCAGTGGTCTTAAAAAAATTGTTTCTAAACAATGTTGCCAGCTTTCCAAAATCAAAGACATTTACTGTTTCGAACGATAAAAAATGTAATTAAATAATTATGGAAAAAATTAAGGAAATATACAAATTAAAATTTATGTAGATAAGTAAATAGTATGTTTACAGAAAAAAGCGCAAAATATTAATAATAATCCGCAGGAATAACAGTAATTCAAATAATTTATACGGATTTGATACAACTACAGGAATTACACTTTGATTTAAATTCAAAATTTATACAATCCTAACAGTTTTATTAAAAATATTTTAGGAGCTTAAAATATGCTTACCATCTTTGATCGATAACAAATTCTATAGTCATTACAGTTGTAATCAAAAAACTTTGCTCGTATACGTGTTATTACATTTCAATTTCAAATTTTAAATTAATCTTTAATTATATACCTTATACACTACCTCATAATGGCTATGCTTTTCAGTATCATTAAGAAATATGCAAAATGAGTACATTCAATATTCAGCTGATACTATTATTTTAACTAAACTGTAATAAGTTTAATTCAAGTGTAATATTTTCAATACAAATATAAGACAATTTTTTTTTTGTGGGGACATTTTTTGTAGACGTGTTTTTTTTTATAATGATTACATAATTATAACCGTCAAAAAAAATATTTTATTATTTCATTTTGTAAATCAAATTATCACACATTGGTCGTCGTGTTCATTAGTCAGATAACTCATAAAAATAGAATATGGAGTTAAATAATTAAAGATGTCGACTGAAGTTCCTTGGTCGAATTTCAATATTAAATTTGAAACGTTCAAATTTTGTACATTCTCACATGTTTTGTCACTAACGACCAAGGATTCGCCTTTCGACATTTTTAGGCATTGAAGTGCTTGAATGACAGAAGATGGCAAAGGCAAAACATAGGTCGTTAGTGAAAGAACATGTGAGAATGTACAAAAATAGAATAATTCGGAGTTGAATAATATTTTGTTATTTGTAAAAATTTGCAATCTATTAGGCCTAGTATTCAGATAATTCGAGTCTCGAAAAGCTTATTAGTGTTTGTAAGGAGATAACAGAAAATTTAGCTTAAAGGGAGGCCACAGGCTCAAAAAACATTGAGAAACTATGCTCTAATCAACAGTGAAAAGGCTACAATTCGAAAATAATGGTTATCCTGTGCAATATTAATAAAACCACACCTGATTTTGCAATATTTAAGATTAACAATATGGCACCATTAGTACTATGTTATATTAAATGTAGAATAGTTATTTCAAAACGTAACAAATAGCTTTGGGCTAAATTAGTGAATGCGCTGCCATATGTTACAAGCTCAGACAACCTTATAGGAATGCAAATAATGGATCTATCAATATTTCAAATGGCTAAAAAAATCAACTTTTAATCAACGGAATAGCATATTGTTCATATTTTTTGCTGCAGTGATATATGATGGACCAGCTTTCACTTATCTATTGTAGTTTCTTTTCATTATATTGTTACTCGTTTGCAAACACTTGAAGCGATCATTATTTATCATTGTGTAGATTATTTAAAAAGAACGACAGATGTACGTGTTATCGATACAAATTGAAAACTGACTGATTTATTTGGAAAAAGTTAGTAAATACAAACAATCTCTCCTGTCAATTCTTAATCTTTAAATGGTAGAACTATATTTTAGTAGTGTGACAAACATCAATGTTTTTTAATAAAGAAGTTCCAAGACGTAGATGTTTACATTTATTTCCAACCAACCAATACTCAAATTTGAGCTGTCAGAATAGTAATATCTTACCACCAATAGTTTCTCATTGATACCCTCTTTCAAAACTACAGGATTCAGGACTTAATAAGAACCAATCTTCGCTTAAGCAACTATTGTTGAGTTGTTATGTAAGTAATCTATATGCATACTACATTGGAAGTGGGCGTAGTTGAAAAGTAGTCATTATATGATTTTTTTAATCCATGTCCGCTGCCAATGTGAAGCATATGGCTTCCTAAATAAAGTATCTTATGATAAATTTTTCTACGAGAACTGTTTGCTAAGCAGTCACTCAACCTCTCTTCTTTCATAGAGAGTAGTAGGGATAAAAGAATAAGGTAAGTACAGGACTAGTGGTTAACTAATCGCTCTTGCTACGCATCATCGCTACATCACTAACACCCATGCCTTCAAACAGAAATCGATAAATCAATCGAAAAAATACTGTTCGTACTAGGACTCGAACCCGTGAGATTATTGAAGGACCAGATACATAAAATAAATAACATTTAAATTTACGAAAAATAAACAACATTGGCAATTTATCAGCTAACAAATTCAACTGAAGTTGTTTTAAAATACGAATTCAAACGATTACTTGAAAGCTACTTGGCTGTTATAATATATCAAAGGATAATTGCATGCAGTGATAATCCTTCGAAAGTGGCAATCGATCCTAGACTGTGTATCGGTACTAGAATGCATTTCCGGCACCCTTTCCATTATTTTACTTCCCGCCTTTTTAAATCCCGACAGTCATAAATCTTTCCGACGACGGGGCCATTGTAAAGAAAAGAAAAAATCCCTCTAGTTTTCACCCCCTAAATACGTAGAGAGCTTAACTAAAAAAGTCGATATATTTTCGCCTTAAAGATTAGTTATGCGACGGTGTTTGATAAGTTTTTTTAAATCTCAATTTAAGTGCATATGTATGTTTTAAATTAGAGTGAGTTTTTTTCATCACCCCCGCTCAGAAAGCATATTTTATTCTGGTTCCAGAAAAAATCATTTATAAAAAAACAGAACTATTAATATGATAATTCAGAACAATTAAAAAATATTATTTTAGTGCCTATTTTTATTTAATTTATTACCTAGGATAAACATATTAGATGTATATATACGTATATATTATATATGTCCACTTTTAATTTTGAATATATGGCTTACTAATGGAGGTATATCAACAGAAGTTTTTCTACGAGAACTACTTGTCACTTAGTTGTTCAACCTCTTTTTTTAAAGAGAGTTTAAGGATATAAAGAATAGGATTTAACTAGTGGTTAGCAAATTGATATCGCTACGCCCCGTAGTTTTAGGATTGAAAGAGAATTTTTTGACGTCACTGAAGCTATCGACGTTGACCACTACACCACTCCCCAACAATATTGTGTTTTATACATAACACTATAAATAACCTAATCCAATTATATCTAACGTCACCTTAAGTATATGGGCCTATTAGTGGTGAAGTGAGCCAAGCAGTATTTTTGAAAAAAATAAGTTAGGTGCGTTGTAATATTCTACGCGTCTTAGAGTATCGTAAAAGTGAAGTAACTTCACTGAATACACTTTGCAATAGTGTTACCTCCCCTTAAATACAAATTCGCGATCCACCAAACACCAAGTAAATACGTGATGGTACTTTAAAAAAGTCCAAGAAAAATGTTTTACTATTTTACTAGTTGGTTCACTTCAATTCTCGAGGGTTCATGTATTGTGCACGTCTTTCATTTTTTTTTTATCAATAAATAGGTACATCTAATTTTATTCTGAATTGTCATAGTTCTGTTGATTGCTGTTTTATTTTGTCCGGTTTACTTTTTTTTTAACAAACGTTGTATGCTCGTTTTTTTTTGGGTCGACGAATAAACAGTGAAAAAACGTAGACTGGGGATATAGATATTTTCATATTTCTGTGTTGTAAAAATATAAAAATCTTTCGAATAAATAAATTTATTTGAAGGTTTATTCGTGTACGTCATCAACGTTTGTAAAGTATATTTAAAAGCTTTTAATTTACTTTTAAATTTTTATAATTTTAGTTAAATGTCTAATATTTCAGACCCAAATGGCGGGATATATATATATAAGCTTGAATCGGGTACTAAGCATACAAAAAAGAAACGGTATTGTAAAAAAGGTACTTTTGGGATTTAATTTGACTTTATGTCATTGTCAAGTGTTTAAAGTTTCATCGGCTTATTTAAAAAAAAATTTAAGAGAAGGTATTGAAAATAATATTATCATAAATACATATTAAATTAATCTGAAATATTAAATTTTATTTAGTTTAATTGCATTATTTAAAACACAGTAATGTAGTTTACTAATCGTTTATTTTTTATTCACACCAGGGCTATATCGCTATCGTTTTTAATTACCACCTGCAAAAAGCGGTAAAAGCTCCCCTTGAACAAAGCACATGAATGAAAATTCAATTTATCCGCAAAGGTATTTCGCTTGTGAGGTTCGTTAGATGTTGATGGCGTCTTTTGTCTCTATCCCATTTTAGCTTTAACCCGCACAAAACAAAAGGCTTAACCTTACGTGTAAAGCCTTTATCTAATATGCAAGCAAACGCTATAATACTTGAGTAATAACACAGTGGCGCATATCGATGGCTAAGAACTAAAATATTGCATCTCCAATTTCGGTCAAAAATGAGTTAAGTACTGAAGCTTATATTTTTACTAGTTAAAATATTGCATCTCCAAGCAGTTTCAAAAATTATATACAATATACTTATCTTTATACTAAATGAAAGTTTTTATTTCAGTGGAGAGAGTTCATTTATTTTATTTACTGTGTACAGCGTGTAAAAAACTTTTTATATTAATTCGAAAGATAAATAAACGAGCTTTAAATATAAAACTAAAAACTCAATTTTATATCACGAAATCTTACTAGCAAACTTTAAAATTAATTTTTCTTTATATTATGATTTATGGATTTACATATTAGCTCTAAGTCATCGATATGCATATGTTTTAATTTTTTTGTTCAAGTGTTAGAACGGTCTTATATTTAACGTATATTTAACAAAAAATGATTGCTATGAGCAAAAATGATCATTATTACGACATTAAATTGTGTAATTATTATTTAACAAGTTGTATTTTTGGTACGGGAAAAGTATTTGTTTATATGTATGCCAGAAGCATAAGCGCCAAATATGGTTTGATAATATATTTTTATTCTTTTCATTGACAAAGTAAATTTAAAGTTTTTCAGACTGTGTTTACCGCCGCCAACACGTACTTCAATTCCATATTATGTTGTACAGTATAACTGAATTGAGTATGTATATGAATTAACAACCATCTCTTCAATATATGTATATATTTTAAGCTTTTCGTGTTAGCGATTGATCGACGCTTTCGGACATCCTTTTTATACGGTTTCTGTGTTAACGGATTTGAACGGTATATTGCAAGTGGCTTGATTAATCAATATTTCTTAAATAACTCGGTAAAAAAATAATTGTCATTGTACAATTCGAAAGCTTTAAATTCTATAATGAAGAAAATATATTCTTTTCTAAGTTTGTCAGGCTCCAGTAGAGCTGTCGACTCGTTTGCCAAATAAGTCACCGTCAGTCACAACTTACTCTATATTCAAAGCGACGAGTCTCGTTCCGTGAAAGCCTGCCCACTTTTCGGAAAAAGCTTCACTGCCTAGAAAAGATCATCTGTCTGAATAAAAGCTCGTTTTTGAATGAAATTAATGAACCGTCTTGCGGTTGAAAATGACAAATTGTTTTTGACCCAGAATGCTAATTTATTTTACAACAGTATCTGCCATCAAAAGTATTGTACATTGAATTAAACATCATATAAATTCTAGAATTTATTAAATCTTTTCAAATAAGAAATGTGCAAAATAAAATTTGTATCCTAATAAAGTTTTAAATAACCGTAACTTGTGATTATTTGAGTATTTGTAATGTCAAACCAAGTCTCACGAATAAAAAAATATAATTGAATTCACTTAGAAATATCAAATATAAAAAAGCAAGGAAATATCCACTTGACTTTAGCAATTTAACAATAATATATTCCTATATTTTACTTTTTATCGTAAACGTGTATGACCTATTTTTTGCAGTAAGTAAATAGTGCTTTTATTTGAATTTGTAGGTAAATTTGAAACGTTTTTTTATTTAAAAAACTATCAGGGATTCATACCATAACTTTCGAGGCAGTATATGTAGGCAAGCCAACAGCCCTTCGCGGCTGCTTTTATGTAGAATTTATGCTAATTCAGCACATATGTCACCCTCGGAGGGCAGGGAAGCTTTTCATTGCTACAAAGCACGGGAGTGAGAGCTTTTCTTCACCCTCTCGACGGGCACAAAGCCTTCAGTTTGAATATGTCGCAACTGCAAGCTAGAGATATATAACCTTTAAATGTTAGACATCAACCAGACTATCATACTGTTCAATGATTTTATACCTATATTGGAAAAAGCTAACGTGACAGTTTACCGAAATGATGATATTGTTCATTCAATTTAAATATGAAGAGTATTTTCTGTACGAGTTTGTGTAAGTTGCGAGAATCAAATAAGCATTTTTAACACAGAAAACAGATCGAATAAAACATATTGCAATTTCATATTAGCGTTGCTGAAGCAAATGGTCAGTGTCAATTTTCAGAGGAAATACATTATATTAAAAAAAAAACACTTTTTGAATCAATCTCACAATTTTAGATGGGACCGGGACTGGTTTCGCTCACCACGTGCATTATAGTGTGATAATTATAAACAGCAACTTAGAAACAAGCAGATCAAAGTATTTAGATGTTTTCAGTACTGAGATATCACAGTTTTACTGACATTTACTACATCTTTGGGGACAAGAATTGTTGAAAATAAAGTAAAAATATTTTTTAATAAACATGTTTACTTTATTTATAGCTATATCCGTTACCACTCATTATATATATATTAACATTTGCTACGGTTTTAACACAATATTATAGTCACCCCCTGTGGTCAATTTGGTAAGGGTTTTGCCCCAGCAATCAGGCCAGCTGAGTTAAGTTCTCAGTAAAGTTAATGATATATATTTTGTTTCAATTTAAATAGGAAGTCGTCATATGGGTCTTTATAAAATCTTTTCCTTTTGAGTTGATCTGATGATAATGCATTTCCACTAAGTATTGTCATTGAACACTTTAAAAGTGATCAAAACATTTGGCGTCTTGGCATTTATGCGTAATATTGTTGATATCTTTCTCATATTCTATCTTCTTTTTTGCTTATGTTTTTTTTTTGTATTTGAAAAATATATATTGTCGGTTTGATGCAAGAATTTATTAAAATATAATTCACAAAAATGATGTAATCTTATCAATGATGCCTTTAATCCCGGTATTTTTATAAAATACAACATACAAATTTAATTTATTAATGTATGTCATTGCAAAATATTTGTGACTTTTTTTAATTTAGGAAACATTAAAAAATAAGCACTTTTGTTAATATAATTCAGTGTTGACCAAATTGTACAATAATGACTTCTTGCAAAAAATTGACTATAAAGAATTTGCAAATGATTCAATTCTGATTATTTTTAACACTCTCAAATGGATATCACAAAATAACTATTCCCGCATTTCTCACCCCCTATATAAATGTCTTATAAAGCCACACCAGTGGTGCATACAGCAAATAAAGTATAAAATGGGTGAACATTTTAAATGAATATTATTTATTTATAACTGTATAATTAGTGTATAGTATATAGAGGATTGAAGAATTTTAGTTCTCAATTGCATAATTTACTTGATTTTTTTACAATTCAACTTTATTATTAATGATTCTAAGACATTAATATAATCATCAATATTTTGAAAAATAATATTAACTATTTATCAATAGCATTCATTTTATAACTATGCTGTTTGATTGATCTTCCACCACTTGTCGTGGAAGACATTTGAAACACATTTATTTATCCATGTCCGCTCCCAATGTGGAGCAATTGGTCTCCTAACAGAAGTTTCTCAACAGAAGTTTTTCTTCGCGGACTTTTTGTTACTCAGTCGCTCAACCCCTATTTTAGTAGGAATAGAAGGGTAAGACTAGGGCAGGACCAGTGGTTAACCAATCGCTCTCGCTACGCCCAGTTATTAAAAGATCGGAAAGGATAGGATGGAATTTTTAGACACGCATGCCTTCGAATAGAAATTGATGAATCAATCGAAAAAAAAATGTTCGTACTGGTACCAACGTTCCTTCTAATTTTTCTATTGTGTGTGCGGACCATCAACTTCTGTGAGCAGTAAATTTTCAGCAAAATAAAAAGTGTGCGCAAATATAAAAATTTGGTGAAACAAACTTATGTTTACAATATTTCTGTGTATGGTCTTGTGCGGGGATGAAAAAGTGTGTGCGGGCATATTTTGGAAGGTATGCGCGCGCACACGCGCACACTTTAGCGAGAACATTGACTGGGACTCGAACCCGTGAAATCCGGCACGGTACCTCACAACGCTAACCGCTGCGCCATAGAACCCGACAATAATATTAATAACATTTACCAGCAACAAAATCTAATAACTTTACAGTGTCGCTTACTATTAGTACATATTAAAAATATACAATTTGTTTTCTTAATTTTCACAAACTTATCGCTATGTTTAAGGTACACATTTAAATTATTCACGTTTCAGAATTCTTTTTATATTACTCTAAGTGATATAAAATTGACAATGACACCAAACCTCGTATTCAAGCGTATTCCACACCCACCACTGTTGTTTACCCTGTGAGGTTGGATTGAGGCTGGCTCACAGGGTAATTCCATTTGAATAAATTGATGCACCTTGTTGCTGAGCTTTTCACAAAGGTTCTATTCAGGCTGTGATTTTGTTAGACTTCCGGCCACCGCAGAGTGTTTGTATATTTCCCTCAGGTTTTCACCACCACACGTACGACAATTTTTCATCGTCTACGTTGAGTTATTTTTGTACCGATTCTCTCCCTGCTTATATTCATTGTGTTTTTTTTTAAATACTAAGGGAATATAAAAATAAAAAAATTGTGAATGTAGAACATATTGTTGTGCATTGTTTTATTACGACAATTTCGAACCGTCATATTGAAGTGATTTTTTTCCATTCAATCACTATTTCAAATATTTTCCCTTTTAACCCCTTTAATCCCAAACCATTTAAAAAAAATCCCAAGGCATATTTTCGTTAAAACGGTAGTCTTGAATAATTATATTATTTATCTCGGCTGAAGCGAGAGGACACACAGTTGTACTCGATTAAAACCAAATGCCACTTATTCAACGCTTGCATTCTGCCGGTACTGCTTTACGGTTGCAAATCATGGCACCTGACGAAGACTGAGCATTGAGAACAGATGCTTGCGTCGGATAATGGGGGTGAGGTGGTTTGATTTTGTGAGGAATTCAGAGATAAGGGAGCGTACAAGACAGCGTCCCGTCACGTCAGTGGTTATAGAGAGACGTTGGAACTGGCTGGGTCACGTGCTGCGGATGCCTCCTCTCAATCCTGCCTGTCTTTTCTTTCAACCGGTGGGATTCCGGCGTCCCGGACGTCCGTCGGGTACTAATCAAAGAATGTACTCGGCGGAACTGAGGGATGCTGGCATGTCATGGGAGGAAGCAAAGCAATTGGCGGGAGACAGGGAAACATGGAGGTGCTGCGTGGTGGCCATATGCTCCACATAGGGAGCGAATATGGCCAAAGAAAGAAAAAAAAAAGCAATTTTTGCGGTGTTAATTTTTTAATTATGTCATCTTTATGACGTATAGTAAAATAATTAATTGTTTTATATAGGTTAGAACCAAATAAATAAAAAAAAATATATTAAAATAATAATTTTTGACCTTGCATAAATTTAAATAATTTATTACAAACATTTACTCACAACTTGTTTTAGGGATTCAAGGTATTCGTGCTTTGTTTTGGTATTAAACTACTTACATTGACACCTTATCCGACATATTATGTAATAAACGTTCATCATAATAGTTTCATATGGAATACTCAATCAAGCATGATTTGTTTTCTTAATTATATCGAGCCAGATTCAGTCAATAAATCAAGTTAGCTAAGCTATTAACTATTTAGGTATTATTAGACGTGCACCTCAAATTACTTGCATTTGATAAACTTACGTTTGCTTCATATTAAGTTACTGAAAACCTTATTTAACTTGAGCACTTCAATTGTTACACTTGGCATCACAGATCATTACATAGTTAATAATTAATATATTGTTAAATAAACCAGCTCTAAGTTTTCGGCCGTTACCATCACAAGTTAACCATCATAAAAGTCTAAAAAAATATCAACCTTAAACTGAATATTAATAAATATAGTATTAAATTATAATGATTTAATATGTATGTATTTATTTATTTTAATATCGTTTAATGGAATATATTAAAAAATATTGTAGTTAATAATCTTTCGACCGATCATAATATTTTCTAGTTATAAACTAATATGGGTCATAAAAATGCTACTGTCGTAAATAGAGAATAGGAAAACAACATGTTTATAAGACTCTTCCGAAAAAATCATTTCGTATCTATGTACATAAAAGTACATTTTATTTTATAATCCCGAAAACGTCAAAGCTATGCGTTGTCAGCTTTTGAATATATTTTTGCCATCCATACATTTTCCACTGACTAGAAAAAGAGTTTAACGGATTTTACATGATGGACGAAACGCGCCAGTCAAATAAAACATCACATTTTCCATTAATAATTATGAGGTTACTGTCAAAAGTTTTTAAGCATTTGCTTGTTTTTGATTGGGGTATTTTTTTTATTAAATTATAACATAATAAGACACAAAATCTTCATATGTATAGCTTTGAAAGCGGGGATCCGTTTCTTGGTTGACTTGGTGTATTTCATTTTCCCTAACGTATTCTAAATTGGTAACATTTAATGATATTCAAGATTTCAACTCAAAACTTAAAATGGAATAAAACAATTAAGGAAAACCCTTTACGAATACTGATTGTATTTTTTCAGTTAAAAAAACGTTTAATGCTTTTTTTACTATACAAAAAGTTTTGATGTCTTAGTATTTATTACATTACTAAAAAACTTATTTTAAAAAATATTTTAGTTTTTTTATTAATACGTAATCACTATTGGAATGGTATTATGTAAAATAAATAAAACGCATCTTTTTTTATTATTGTAATTTTATCAAGGACATTCCGATACCATTGATTTCAGCACTGGGTCACCCAGAAGGTCAAAAGTTTGGCCCCCCATGATATACAAGATACTTTAGGTAGGTACAGAATTAAATGAATCTTACAAATGCAGCAAACTGCATACCGGTTTTGACATGATTTTTTAAAGATACATTTTTTAGCGTTTAATGCTGTTTTAAATTTCAAATCATTTTTTTTCATTATACCGAAATGTATCACATACAACATTTACAATGTACATTTACATATACTATAGTTTGTACATATATATAGGTATATAATATAACATATGGTTATCTTGCTGAATCTAATTTCACTGCAGCTTATTATACATTTGCCTTTTTAAGCAATATGATTTTTATTCTTTTAGTATTAAATTTTTAAAAATACTTGATTCAAGTGCCACAGTCTTGTATAGGTGCCTCAAAATCCGTGCGTATAATTCTCATATGTTTCATAGCACTCAGTGTGCAAAGGCAAATATTAATTTGTTCGTAAAAAGCCTCACATGTCGCGTTTAATTTAGACAGATTTAACCGGAAAACCAGTTGCAGCTGACCCTTTTGTACGGTGCCCGTAATAAATTGAACCGGGTCTAGTATTATGACATTCCACGGGTTACGTTTAAAAGGTTATAATATGATGAAATATATTCACGAAACATTATTTACTTATTAAATACATGCCTTACGGTGCTGTTTCATGGTTTTCAGTTATGAAAAATTCAGATAAAAAGCAGACTTAGTAGTAATAACACTTAATACGTCTAAAATAAAATAAAACCTTGTCATTAGGACTTCAAGTCAGATAGTTCAAGGTTTGAATCTTGAAAGAACCGTGCGATAACCATGACGATGTTACGAATAGGAAAAATAAATATTCTTCTCTAGTTGTCTGACAATTTCAGCATCGTAATCTTTCATACATCTCTTTCAGCCTACTGACTTGGTGTCTTATATTTTCGATTTCATATTATTTCGATATTTCAACTATTGTTTTACAAAAATATGAAACCTTGTGAATGGAAGTTTGCTTTTGATGCTAAAAGCCGACGAAGTGTCATTATTTTCTGTTTAATAACGCTATTTAAATGAAAAAAAATAAAGCCTGTGTAATACTATGTAAAAGGAGACTGGAATATATGGACTACCATTTCATGTATGCAAAAAATAGAATATGTAGTGGAAGCAAATAAGAAAATAATCTTTTTCCAATTGCATTAACGGTTAAGGATTAACCTAACGTCTAATTAAAATGAATTATATATTGAAAAACCACTTTTGTATATATGAAAAAGATAATCTACACACTTTTTTAACACTTTATGGAAAACTAGGATAATCTCATCTGAAGTTTAAAAGAAAACCATCGTCACGTATTTATTAATAATTTTACAGTAGCAATGACAGTTGAAAACATATTTACAGCTAAGCAAAAATTAAAATAAATTTTAACAAAATGTAGTACATGTACAAAGAATATTTTCACATCTTGAAACATTGGGTTTATATTTTTGGTCTTAGTAAATTTGTATGATAAAGGTATTATAAAAATTCTTCTTAAAGAGGAAAAACATGCGTTACACATCCGGTGGAATAACAAAAATACCAATTTTATTTTATTATTTCTATTTTTAAGAAAATTATTAGTAAACATAACTATACTAGGAGTAGAAGAAGAATTCGTCAAAAACCTTTTTAAAACAGTTTAAATAATATTTATGAGACGTTAACTTATGGAACCACTCATAAAATATTAAAGAAAATATCAAAGGTGTTTTTTTACATCAAATATGGGAAAGGAAAATAATATTTCTATTGCTGAATTGAAAAGCAATTTTCAGTTTATTTCAATTCAGTATCCAGGTTAAAACTTTTCTATATCTCTATAAAACTTTTAGAAAGCTTGAAGTGTTACAGCAGTTTAAGCTGCAATGCAAGTTTAAAATTTAAGTGCTACCACGATTTATACGAGAGGTTAGTGGATGTTACGAAAAGAGAAGATTTTCCTTAAACATTTAACTATTTAAAAGTTTTCAAATTAAAAAAAGTGTAATGATACTGCAGGTTTGTTTCTTATTTATTTTGCACACTATGGAAGATAAAAGTTTCATTCAAAGCACTGGCTTCTTTTTTTTGATTTTCATACGTATAAAATCAAAAATAATGACAATCAACTACTCAGAGTGGTCATTATTTAGTGTTCAACCCTTAGAACTTATTTTCGGGTCACAGAATAAAGGCTATGACTAAATATATTTTTAAACCGATTATCAATACAAAAAGAAATAATGTTTTACTCTTTGTTATCAGGATAGAGTGGCGTTAAATAGTTAAATGAATATATTTTTAAACGTCTTAAAATGAATTAAATTAAAATTTCAAAAAATATTTTAGGTAATTATTTGTTTGCCTAGTTGAATAATTATTATTTGATCGTAACATATGCAATTCCAAACAATGCGACTCAGCATCCGGAAGCTGTCTGAAAATCATTACATTTTAATCCCGATACCTGATGCAGGAATATATTATTCAATCAGCTGTGTAAAGTTTGCCGGTCGCAGGCTGTGTGCAGTAGATGCACTTCGTCGGCAGTCGCGTCCCGACGCCTGATTAGGGCGGACGCCGAACGACAGACGACGCTCTCCCTCTTAACAGCGGCGTCGTTTACGAAAGCTGCGAAAGAGCTTTCGTGATAAAAATACGTTTTAAAGTGACATTAACATTCATTACTTATCAAAATGTAAATAAACTCATTCCCATTTATGACAGTGTTTCATCATCATACAAATGCTACTAAATGTCTTTTTTTTTAAACATATATCTGTGATTACATTTTGAAAAATATTTAAAACATATAATTTAATGTCAACTATGAACAAACTATTATGTTAAAAAGTGCAATATGTTATAATATATACCATATTGGCCTACAATTTTCTCATCACGTCGTTTTTTTATGTTAGAAAGTGATATAAACTGTGGACAAAGGTATTTTGAAAAGGGTTTCAAAGTATTTCAAAGACATTGTTTTACCAAAGGACGAGTTTTCCAAGCGATTCTACAGTTGATTAAGGTAAACAACTATCCCCTTCGTTAATTGTTTGTTTCAGGTCAAAAGAAACTTTGGAGTTGTATGTTGACCCGAAAGTTTTCGGTGTGTGTAGAAGCACTAATTGTTAACAAACGTGAGCTTTCACAATTAAATCTTTACCGAACAAAGCTCAGTTTATTGTTTTCATATTGCAGTAGAAGTCAAATAATATTCTTTCAATAAGGCGCTGCGCTTAAAAACACATTTAGGGTTGCGTGTTAAAAAATCATTAGCAATTTCTCTTATACAAAGAATTACTAATATCGTTGAAAATTTGTTAATTTTCCATATTTTAAGGCAAACAATCTAAGGTGTATTTATTTTTACCACGTTATGAAAACTGAAAACTTAATATCTTGTAAAAGTTTAATTGGATTCAGAGAAGTGAAATAATTAATTATTTTCAGTTGCATTGTTACAAAAGAAAATGATTTCACAGAATAAATTTGAATTATTTTGCTTAGGCTCGAAATAATATGTATGTGTTATCAACGTACAAAAAAGATTCTTGTTTTATATTTAAAGAATTTAGTTAAGACACATTCTTGTGATTAGTTGGCACATGGCTTTATGGCTTATTTCGCTTCGTGAGATTTGAATAGGCCGAAAAATTTACTGATTATATATTTTTTTAAATAGGAAGCACGAAAGTAATCCTTTTATATCGAAACCGTTTAGTGAAACATGAAGATAAAGTAGCTTATACTTAAACAGATCAAATAAAATGCACGATTTTTGTCAGCGAATCAATAATAATATGTGAAAAATTATCATTCTTTTTCGCTATTCGAGATACTTATTCTAGTATACATAACATTATCAAAAGAAAATAAATGTAAAAAAGTTGTTGGCAAATAAAATCACTGGTCTAACAATTATTGTAGTAGTATTTTTATGGAAGAAAACGAGTGTTAAAACTATATCAGTTTCAAACAAGTAGGAATTTTACAAGAAAAAATAGTATTAGTAGATTTTATCGATCTAACGGTCATATATAAAAATAGCCAATTAAGTTCTTGATAAACAGTTTAAGCTAAAAACTTCCATGGCTCAATTAAATATTCAAATCTACCTTATAGGTAGCAGTCTATTTAATTTCATAAAGGTAAGATTATACATAGTTTTTCGATGAAATATATGTTTCAAAATAAAGAATTTCTAAAGCGAAAGGTAAGAGCAGTAACAAAAAGTATCGAGACCGAATAATAAAATCATTAAAAAGTGCATCGTGTTGAAATTTCGTGATTCACCATCCTACTTACAGCATCAGTTGTGAAATAAAATATTGAATATTGGCGTGGAAACAAATGATTAAGTTGTTGTTAAATTTTATTTGCAACAAAAGATTGCCGTGATACATTGCAAACCGTTGTCAGTGAAAAAAACTCGCCAAGTGGAAGTTCGTTTCTCGCAGCTTTCCGGACACAGCTGCGGTCGTTAAGAGATAACGTTCTGGACCGCATTAATTGGGCCCCAAATTGTTTCCGGACGCGGCAAACCTCCACCGGAAGCTGGAAAAGGCTTAGCCGGATGTCTAAGCTTAGCCCCCGAAAGCTTTTTTCGAAGACATATCAATGACACGTATATAGATGCTCAACTCATTTGAAATATGAAATATATTAATGTATTAATGTTTATATGATTTGGTGGTATCTAGTATCTACCTGATTATATAATATATCTTCTGCTTTGCCATTTTGCACTTGACATGAAAAATAAATAATTTTAATTATAATTTATGTAAACTAGCTGAGATGCCGAAAGGTATTGAAGGTAAAAGAAAGTTATACGTATTTTATAAAAAATTAAGCAATCTGTATATTTACCGTATATTAGTTTCACTTTTAGGGTGTTCACTGCCAATACTTGGTGGAAAGGCATTGTATTAAAAAAAAAAAAATCATTCCACCAATTCTAATTTTATTTAATAAGATTATTTAAAAGTGGAATTATTATAAATTGTATTTTTTGAGTATTTATTTTTTATAGTAATTTATTTTTTATTGGAAATAGTTTTTTAACAGTTCAGAGATGCTTTTCACACGAATGAACTGTACATGAATCAGCCAATCAGCTTTTGTTCTTCCTTGTGGTCAGCTTTGTAACCATACTAAAATATTCGGTTCGGCGAATAATATTTTCTCAATAGATAAACAAAGTAATTAAGTCATTTATACAATAAGTAAAGGTATACAATGCTTTGATTAGTTGTTTGTAATACAAATATATGAAATAATTTTGTGAAACTTTCAAATTTAATATCATTAAATAACAGAAATATCAATGAAATTTATTTTATACAACAAAAACCTTATCTTTAAGTAATAGACGCATCAAAATACTGTACAAACTGACTTACTTATAATCCATAAAATGTATATATTATACAAAGCGATACTTCTTGACAATTATTCAAAAATTTGATCTCAAAACGTAAATGTATTAATTATTCTTTATTATATTATCTTTTATCCAATCCACATCGTTTTATTCTTACCATGCCAGGGAAAAAACGTTCAACAATTGACTAACAGCCAAGGTTTTGGAGCGAATTGCCGAGCTAGCAAGGAGCAGAACTATGGGATAAGTGTGAAGCTAGAGCATTGAAAAATTGTAATGCTTGGTGTTTATTTTATTATTATTTAAATTTCACCCCCAAGTCTAATTAAAATATAATATTTGACATTAGATTTTTTTAAATACAGTTACACTACCACGCGATAATAAACACGACTATTTGTTTAATCTTTGGAGAATTGAGTCACATCCAATAAACCCACTACCCAAGCTTTTATCCAGAGATTCTTTCCAACTATTATTTTTAAGTGAAATGAAGCAGATAATGAAAGTAGATTTTTTTTAATATATATAATTCCCAATTCAACTGAATTATAGATTAAAGCAACTCATGAAATAGTTTTCTCCAGTCCTATAAGTGAAAATATTGTAATTATTGCAGTAACTCCGTTCGACAGTTCGTTATAAGGATTTGTAATTCTTCATACAGAGAAAAAAATTATTAAAAAATATTATGATTTAAAAAAATATATACATAACTTATCAACATTCAAATAACGAGTAAACGCTCTTTTTATTTTTCACAGTATTGTTGTCCGCTTCTTCATTACAGCCAATGTGCTTGATATTTAATATAATTCACATTAGTCAAATTAGATGACCATTTAAACTCTAGACAAAGTAAAAGATATTACAAAAATTCAAGCTGGGTTTCTCAAATTTTATATCGAAAAAAAGCTTAATTTCATAAGAATCTTCCTGGGATATGAATCCAAAATCATCCGATTAATATCCCGAGTCCCGTTTTTCCCTCCCACATACCGTTTATCGAAACTTTTCTTACGATAAAACACGGAGATTATGCACATTTAGAATATTTTCCGCCATATGGTCGCTACTATGTACGGGAAATTTGATCGTATCTGAACACTGAAAATACTGCCTGGAGCTTTGTCTCTGCCGACTACCTTCCTGAACGTCACTGAAGTGGGCGCACCGCGGTCGTTTCGATATCAGCTAGCGGGAGATAACGAAAATCCGTTTATACCCGTTTAAATCCGTTATAAATGACCAAACGGTGGGCTCTTGCCTGCATTGGTTCACAATGACCAAACTAGGGATTGCAATGGTTATTTCTCAATACCGGTATTGCATATTACGAAAGCCGATATAAATGCTTTTGATTAATTGTGATCGTAATATTGGACGGATAAATTGACGAGCGTATCAAAAAATATGTAGAAGATAATATACTGATTTTCATTGAAAGTGTTTAATAATTTATTTTAATTTAAATTTCACCTTAAAAGTATTTTTTAAATCAAATTTATTTCAAATATCTTTTTTTTTATTGACGTGACAACGTCTTATAAATCGATGAACGTCCGTTGCACGCACGAAAAAACACGACTCATTGTCCGGATTGTCTCGTTACGCAGAAGGCAAGCGTGCGAGCGAGCGGTATAATATGCATTATACCAAATATATAATACATTTGTCAAATATATATAAATATGTATATATATATTATATATAAATTGTTATAATATATATAAATTGTATATACATATTTATATATATTATTATACATATTATAAATAAATAAAAAATATATAAAATAAATATATACAATAAAATTAATTTATTGTATATATTTTTGTATAATATATACAATAAATTATAAATCAAATATTCAGTATAAATATATAAAATAAAAAATATATATTATACAATAAATTTATTATACTATATATTATGCAATAAATTTGTATAATATATAAAAATATATATTATACAATAAATTAATTGTATATATATTGTATAAATTTGTATAATATATACAATAATAGATTTTTTATTTTATATATTTATAATTCTGGAAAGATTAATATTTAAATTTATTGTATATATTTATTTAATAAATAAAATAAATATATACAATAAAAAATATATAAAAATATACGTCAAAAATTGTAGATTTCATTTCACTCCTTCTTCGTATCCATACAAAATAATGATAATTCAATAAAAATGATTCCATTTTATTCATAAAAGTATGCAATCATTTCATCAATGTTTTCTTATGACGTTGTCACGTTAAACTATCGTCCGTAAACCGACTTTACAGACAACCAATTTCTTTTTAGTAAAAACACAATATTCCTTTGTACTTCATTCCACTTTATTTAATATGTCAGGACCGGTTTCGCTCATTACGAGCATCGTCAACTGATAAGAAATATAATTTAACAATGCTATTTATACAAAAATGAACAGTTATAAACAACAATTGGCATTGAAAAGAAAATACCAATTACATTAAAAGTGATTCTAAAATAGCACAAAATTAAATTTCTTAACACATCTAACATATAATTAAAAAGTCATCTCAGATTAATAAATTTAGAATGGGGATTGAAATTAATTACAAACATAATTAAAATTTGGGAATTCTTTGACAAAGTGATACAATGAAAATAATGACATTAATAATGACATTAATAGAGTGAATAGGCTTAATGATAGTTTCCTATTTTTCCCCGCTTCCAAGTAGTTGGTGAGTGTACATACTTAAACAAAATCGACAGCCAGGAAGATTCTGAAAAAGAAATTTTTCAAAGACCATATCAATTCTACCAAAGAAATATATATATATTAAAATTATATAAAAGAATAGTTAACAAAGGTTTAATGCAATGGATAAAGTAACGGGGAACTAGCAAATATTATTTGATCGTTCAAAAGATCTGAATCAGGTAAAAATTTGAATCTTTATTTTTTTATTCGATAAACTTTTTTTTTCCTTTCTGCATCACACCGAAGATGATATCTCCTCGATGATACAGTTAAAATACATTTTTGTAACAATTTGATAGGTAACAATAAATATTAATTAAAAATATATAGATATTAATAAAGGTTTAATTGAATACATATAATTGGTATAACTACAATTAAAAAAATAACTAGGTAATAATAAGCAATAATAATTCACATTCAAATTATGTTGCATATTTTTGTTTTACCTTTCTTACAATGCTCTCTTCTAATGGGAAGCATATGGCCTTGGAATAAGGATAAAATTATAGGGCTTAGGACAATACAAGTAAAAAGCTCAAAGTTCTTACTACGCCTCTTTTTTGGGATTGGATGTGTGGGAGGCTATTAAATACACCACAAACATCTATGCGTTTGAACACTATTCCATTATTCAATTAAAAAATGAAACTGTTTGTACTGGAACTCGAACCCATAACCACTGATCAAAGACCCGGCTTTAATTTTTGTTGAGATATTGATAAATTTTGGATAACAAAATACCGGTATTTTAGTAATCAAAGCGCCGGGATCCTGCCGGATTCAGTAATATAGTTATTGCAATCACTATTGAAAACTGAATATGGAACTGCAAAGTACTAACGAGCATGCATATAATGCATATAAATTTGTATATGTTTTAATGCATTTTCTTGGTCCTGGTAAATTGCAATTAAAATAATGTAAAAATTTTTTTTTTTTAATTCTGCGAGAATTTTATGTTATTAAAAAAGGAGACTTTATAATAAAGTCTTCGGTATAAAAAAAAATAATTGTAAAACCAGATATTGAATGACATAAAGCGATTTATTAAATGCATTTGTCAAAAGAAATTTTATTGACAAATTATTGTTTATTCTTCTATAAAACCACTATAATTAAAATTAAAATATAACGATGTTTTAAACTATTAGGGCATCAAAAAGGCTGAGATGTGGCAATTTCTCTTGTATTAATAAAACAATCTGAAGAATTCTATCATCACAAAAAAGGATTTTTAATACCGCTTCTAACATTAAAATCATGATAATATTATATATATTGTATTTATCTGAAAAATTAGACGCTTTCATTTACTAAGAAAAGTAACTTTTTTAAGTTTCTTAAAAGAAAGTTAACTACGTCAAGTATTTAAAAAAATAATATAGATAGTAAACTTGTATTTACCTATCTTTTTATTTTTATTTACGATGTACATAATAGTGTGAATGAATGTTGAGTGAATGTTAAAGAAGGTACTGCCATTAATATTTAATATTTTTTAAAAGCATTTTCGCTCTTAATTTAACAAGAGTTTTTCTACAATAACTGCAAGTTACTAAAATGCTAAATCTAAATCTTTTCTGAAGAAATAGTATCCGACTAGGATAGGAATAGTGGTAAACGAATTGCCTTCGTAAGACTCCTCTTTAGGATCGGATGAGAGGGAGGGTATTCAAGATATCTTAGATAGTTACGTTTTTTTTGTGCAACTATTGGGAATTGTGTTTCGTCTCTTGGAGAAGCATCTTCAGACAAACTTTTGGAAGGTTTCAAAGAAGTGAAAGTCCGTATCACAAGTTGATATACACCATGTGGAATAACAAAATTAATTTTATATTAAAAATTCTTAAATTGATCGATAAATAAATATATAATTTTTCTCGTACTGGGTTTAGAACCTGTGAGTATAAAAACCAAAGCCAACGACGTTGACCAATCGATCACGGAACCGTTTCAAGTAATAAATTAAACTTAAATTGGTTAATAAGAAAATATTTAGAAAATAAAAACATGTAATACTACACATTTTACAAACATATAAGAGTGACAGAAAAAAAATAATTTAATAATAGAAATGCACGAAAGCGCATTTCATCGAATAAAACCAGAAGTAAAGTCATGATAATACAAAAGTATCAGGGCATCAGAAAAACAATGAGGTGTAGCAATTTGCTCAGGTTTAACTTGAATCCGTGCTGGTACGTTGAACCAGCCAGTATGCAGCTCCAGAACTATAAAGTTTATTTTAGGACTGCCTGCTCCCCACATGTCTTGTGTTTTGTTTACATCAATGACTAGCTGTTATTTACTCAATACTAAACCGGATGCAATATAGCTAATGCATTCGGAAATCCAAACGCGTACTTTTTTGTTTCAAATGCAATGTTTTTCATAGTATTTCAACATAAAACATTTTTATTTAAAATTACATCAGTTGCTTATTATTATTAAGTCACGAGGTCAGAATACGTACATAATTTTGAAGGACTAATCGGTTACAGAGTATAAAATGTCTCGAGCAGGGGTGGGGAACCTTTTCTTCTCTAAGAAAACGAAGACACGAAGGCCGCAGTAAACATTGACTAGGGAATTTTTGGGCGGAAACAATTTCATGTCATTTTCTAAAGCCTAGAAATTTGCAGATTTCCCGAAATTACCAGCGTACGACCTTTTTTTTAGGTCCCAAGAATTTACGAAATTGAAAAAAATACAGAATTAGAGAATTGGCCAGAAGGCCGCAGGTTCCCCACGCCTGGTCTAGAGAAATATTTTTATGTAAATTTTTCTCGTGGTATAATACGCGTTACATTTAGATTAATTGATATTACAGACTTTTATCACTTGATTATTCATCTTCTCGATTATTCTTCATCATCGAGAGGGTTGACAGCTTCAGATACCTCGGCGTACTTATCCCCGAAGACGGTAGTACAAAAAAGGAGCTCGCCATTCGTTTAGGAATGGCTGGAGCAACATTCAACTCAATGCGAACTGTCTGGGACACACAGCTGTACTCGATCAAAACCAAATGCCACTTATTCAACGCTTGCATTCTGCCGGTACTGCTTTACGGTTGCGAATCATAGCACCTAACGAAGACTCAGAAAAACCGTATACTGAGCTTCGAGAACAGATGCTTGCGTCGGATAATGGGGGTTAGGTGGTTTGATTTTGTGAGGAATTCAGAGATAAGGGAGCGTACAAGACAGCGTCCTGTCACGTCAGTGGTTATGGAGAGACGTTGGAACTGGCTGGGTCACGTGCTGCGGATGCCTCCGGAAAGCCTCAATCCTGCCTGCCTTTTCTTTCGACCGGTGGGATTCCGGCGTCCCGGACGTCCGTCGGGTACTATCCATAGGATGTACTCGGCGGAACTGAGGGATGCTGGCATGTCATGGGAGGAAGCAAAGCAATTGGCAGGAGACAGGGAAACATGGAGGTTCCCCGTGGCGGCCATATGCTCCACATAGGGAGCGAACATGGCCAAAGAAGAATTCATCTTCATATTATAAACTAAGGAAGAGAGAATTTTATTGTTTGCCAAGAAATTAGAGTAAAAGATATCAAGAATTAAAATAACTTAGTGAAGTATTCTTTTCGAAAACACAATAACTAACGAAGAATGAGAAATTGCTTTTATTACGGATTTTTTTTTATTGAAGGCAACTCATTATCTTTAAAGACAGCTTGAGTGTGGTGATGCAACAAAATTTTAAACAAGACCTTTCACATCAGTTCGGAAACTTGTAACTAAAAAACGTAACATATTTTTTTTTATATCCCCTGAGAAACTTGGTTTAGGTCAGTTGTGAGATTTCTAGAAATAATCGGGAAGATTCTTAAGAAAATTATTTTATAATATGCGTCACTTTTGATATTTTAAATATTTTCTATAAAAAAAATCTTGTTGTATATCTTTAATTTATTTCATGTTAAATAAACCATTTTTAATACCGAATAACTGGTGTTTTTTTTTCATTTTAAAACCCGGTATTTTGATATTGAATATACACCTTGAAAGCTAAGATCTCGGTTTTACTAATACCGGTATTGCAATCTCTAGATGTGTACTGTTTACGTTATCTTAGATGCATGGCGCACTGGCGACAGCTGTATAGCCATGTGGTAATCAAATAAAATATTGCGGTTGACACATTAATATTAAAGTGTCTGATTGCCATATGTATAAAGTTTATTTAAAATGAATAATGTTACCATATTATTATTTTCAATCAAAATTGTTTACATTTTTATGATTAAATAAAAATTTATTTATTATTTTGCCTTGAAAGTATTCACAGTTTTTTTAATAATACCCTGACTAAGATGTCATCACAACGAGTTTTCTGTGTAAAATTTCATTAAACATTACAACTGAATTAAGTCAACTTGACAAATGATGATCACATCTTTATAACCCTACTGCAACTCGAATTGGCATTTGATGCAACTGAGTGCTCAGTCTTCAAAACCGGACATATTGTATTTAAAACTTCATTTTAATCAGTTAAATATGTCCTCGAATGGAATTTATTTTCAAATTGTTGATGGAAAAACAAAACATGATATAATTTAAGATTTCGACTGAAGGTGCTTGGTGGAATTTCAATATTAAATTTGAATCATTCAAATTATGTACACTCCCACAGATTTTGTCACTAACGACCCGGGTTTCGCCTTTCGGCATCTTCAGGCGTTCAAGCGCACGGATGAACTTGAACTGACGCTTAGTAAATGGATGTTTCGTGTTTATATATTAAATAAATGTATCACTGAGTCTAAAGCCATCGCTGGCGAAAAAGGGTAAGCTCATGGGAATTCCCAAAGATTTGAGTAGTGAGTGGTTTTTAGAATTATATTTATTTGTTTGTCGGCAAAGGTTTTATGATATTATTTATGATATTATTTATATAGGGTATAGAAGTGGAGACCCAGGAAGGTTTAATATCTCGTTCAAAATCGGAAGACTATGTAACTGTGCCCTATTAATTTCTAAAATTTCCTGGAAAAAGAGCTTATGACTGTGTCTAGAAATTAATAGGGCACAGTTACATAGTCTTCCGATTTTGAACGAGATATTAAACCTTCCTGGGTCTCCACTTCTATACCCTATATAAATAATATCATAAATAATATCATAAAACCTTTGCCGACAAACAAATAAATATAATTCTAAAAACCACTCACTACTCAAATCTTTGGGAATTCCCATGAGCTTACCCTTTTTCGCCAGCGATGGCTTTAGACTCAGTGATACATTTATTTAATATATAAACACGAAACATCCATTTACTAAGCGTCAGTTCAAGTTCATCCGTGCGCTTGAACGCCTGAAGATGCCGAAAGGCGAAACCCGGGTCGTTAGTGACAAAATCTGTGGGAGTGTACATAATTTGAATGATTCAAATTTAAAACATGATATCTCAGTTATTTCGCTTATTAGATATAAATATCCGGGCTTGAATACAATTTTAAGTTCTACATGAAAAAATGATTTAGAATACCGATCATAATAAAAAAAGATAACAAGCATCTACTGAACCTTTATTATAAATGTTACTCTGGTGGGTACTTCTTGCAGTTTACTCTCGTGATGAAATATATATTCTACGTCCTGTGCGTGCCATTCTGTTTTTTTAAGGCGCGGGCTTAGACCATTATAATAGAATTATTCGCAGAGTAATTAACTATTCTATCCATGTGTTTTGTTGCTCTCGTGAACAGAACAGCACGCATACAAGCACTAGGACCTTCTTGTGTATATCGACTGTGAAAAGGAAAAAGGACGTAACCTACAAATAACAAAATTTGCAGGAGACACAAAAACGTTTTTTGATGATTTTGGGCAAATTATTAAATATATACGACCTTAAAGTGCACGGTGATTGATAAACTGGTTTTTTATTTACTTAGCCTAATATTGATTTCATAAGATTTCATTGATTAGATTAAGGGCACTAACGTACCGATGAAATCGGTATACTCGTAAATCCGGTGTAGTAAAAAAAAACAATTGATATAAATGACATAATTTTATCAAAAACCCTACTATTCAGTCTATTTTTTGCAAAAATGAACGTTACACGGTAAACGGATTTTTCCCAACAAGTTTCTTCCGAACATGAATTCTCATTGCAAGGAAAATACGTAAATCGAAACCTACAAAATAGTTTCGTACATAGAAAATTCTCAGTTATATACTTTAACATTAAAAATATTATTGTTTTATTTTGTGTGAAATGATTTATACTAAGATTATCATAATGTTTCCATCCAATCTAAAACCAAAAATATCGGCTCTATTAATATGACACATTTTTTCGAAAACATGTAGGTATCAAAAAAAGGATTCTGAAACTGTTCATGTACATTATTTTTTAAATTTTTGCTTGTTCGCAACCAAAAAAGTATTTGGCTCCTTTGACAAAATACAATAAGCATTACAAAAATTTTAATACTAAAAATAAATTAACGAACATGCGCGAAATATTTTGTGCACGGTAGGATCACGTTCGGAAAAAGCTTTGTACTTTCGGAGAATTCGTATTCAGAAGAATAATATTATTCCAAAAATTCACTGAAATAAAAAAAGGAGAGGTAATAATCATCATGATATAATCTGGGATGGATAGTCAAAGATTGACATTACTTTTATTTTTTACCAAGATTGTATTTCAACATAACGAAAACAATTAGTATCTGAGTGTGTATTATATATACATAAACTATTTAAATGTTTTCTCATATTTAGTATTTTAATGACGACTCCTTTTTTTCTATCAATTTTTAGTATTATTTTATTTGATATCTTGATAAATACATTCTTAGAAAGAAACACACCACACTCGTAGTTAAAATAAAAACATATTTACACAATAACAAATTCAATATATAATTATTTCCAGCATTGGATATTCAAAAGGTGGCCGAGATAATATTTTTACATGGAATTAATAACCATTCAATGGTTCTAAAAACAGTTTTTACAAAACAAGCTTTCTATTTTTCCTTTACAGCTCTTACGATTCTGAGAAGAGAATCTTTTCGGTTAAGCAAACTAATGATGTATATTTTCGACATTCTTTGTCGATTTAAAACATGTGCTCGCGAAGAGTTATGTATCTATAAAAGTATAAGCATTTATTTCTATGGGAACTATATTGCGTAAAACGATTGCTGAACACAATATATATTTATCTTTAAAAAAAATATAAAAGAACCGCTAAGTGTCTTTTGTAACCGCGATTGTTTTTATATATTTGATTCGGTTATATATTTAAAGAATAAAAATTTAAAACAAATTTTCATTTGCTTGAAAAGCTTTATTTTTGTATGACAGCTTTCGAAAATAAACGCTTTGCAATATGCATTTAGCAGCAATCCTTTTCACTCATGCAATCTGTCAGGTGTTGAATTAGCGAGCAAAACCTTTCGGTAAATAAAATGTAAAAAAGCACAGCACAAGGTCAAATAATATACCAGTATTCATATTAAGGTTTTTGCATGAAGCTTTATCATAGCAAATATATTTCGAACTGTCTACACTAAAGCTCATCAACATTTCCTGTTAATTTAAATGTACATTTGCAACAAAAGCTCAATTTGAAAAAAGTATATTTAAAATAAAAATTGTTTTTAATTTTGTATATTCGTATGATAGAAATAATTGAAAAGTATATGCTATATCCTTTTTTTAATTAATATAATTTATACTGTTTTTAAATAAGATTTATATTTTTCATTTTCTGAGGCTTGGCATAAAAAAAATTAAAAGCATTTTATTTTTTAATTTCAGGTAAGCAACGGACTTGGAAAATGGATACTCTTTAAGCCGTTCTTTATCATCAGAATTTGTGAGTTTTTGATATTCAAATATTTTATTACCAGTGGTCGAGTGTCAATGTCGTAGGCTTAGAACACGGAGGTCACGAGTTCGAATCCCAGTATGGACAGTTTTTATAGAACGAATTTTCTTCGAACTAATTTCTGGTCGAAGGCATGGATATATTTGATGTCTTGAATTCGTCCCTTCCACCTATCCTATCCTTAGGACTAGTAGTTATCTAATCGAGAGCGATTAGATAACTACTAGTCCTAGTCGCATCCTTCAATCCTGTTGAGATAAACTCCATTAGGCGTCTATATGCTCCACACTGGGAGCGCACATGGTAAAAAAATATATCTACTTTTCATTATTATTTTCATAATTGGAAACATATGTAGATATACAGATTATGCCAATGCAACAAATATTTTGAAATTAGAGCATTAATATGCCAAAAACGATTGAAATTGACCTTATCGGAACTTAAGCCCAGACTCACCTGACTGCTAAGACAGTGCTCTAACCACTAAGCCAAAGAGACAACGATCAACGATCTTACAGGAAACTATTTAAAGATTGTCTTTGTAGATTTTTAAATGTATTTTGACTATTTTTTTTGTTAGTCTATATATTAAGCTTATAATAAAAAAAATCGTCAAAAAGTAGATTTTTTGAGTTTTATTACGTTTTATTTTATACAGATTCTTATTCAATCCAATAAATTTATTTTTTTCATCATTTTCAACATCATTTTTTGATTTAATCAGTAATCAAATTATTGTTCGATAATATTAATAGAGGAATTAATACTACGATAATTTTTGTTTAAATAGCACTTTGTTATATGATAGAATCATTGAACTTTTGGCAATATGAAGCCATTTCAGCTATATCGATAGATTAAACCAGGAATAGGCAGCTTTTATATTTTTTGGAGTCAAATTATCATATTGTTCCCAACTGAAAAAGTGGTCTTAATAATTAAACAAACAAAATAATTTTACAAATAAAACTAACTTCGTTAATTATTTATGTACATCGAGGCCATAAAGTAACAGTGAGATTGAGCGAAAAGAGTTGATTTATAAGTATGCCAATCGATTGCTGAAAGGTCAGAAAAAACACTGAAATATTTTAATTTATTTTATTTATAAAATCAGGAAAGTACCATAATTATTAATTAAATAATATTATAAAAAAGCGTTAATTCACAAGCACACGTATTTTTTGTGGATTAATCACATGAGAGGCCTCAGGCGCAATAAGGTTTGGAGGCCCAGTTTTTCAGATAATATAAAAACGTCAAAAAGTTCCACATTAAATAATAAAAATAAATTTAAATCAGAAAACAGTAAATGGGTTATATAATATGGGCTATTTTTGAGGTTTCAAGCGCGCGCCTCATTCGCTAATCCGCCACTGACTATTGTCAGTAATCTCTTGAATAAATGTGAGTAAAATATTTAATAAGAAATTGATTATCTTTACGTAATGTTTAATGCCATAAATCCACACAAACCCATTAAATTAATTGACGTTTTAATAAAACGCATCATCAACGATGATTCCAATATACAAATAAGGTAACTAGATAACAAACTAACTGTTGCTAGGTAGGTATAAATACGCATCGTATTAGCGCGACTCGCACCGCCATCTGTCAATGTCTTTACGCATTAGCCGTGCATCGCGAATGAGGCAGAGATCGCACCGCATCAAGGCAGGTGGTTTTTTTGTATTATTATTTACTAAAGCAACAGTTCACAGCATTTGCAGGGAAGACCAACGTTTTTAATAAGTATAATTAAATTATTTTTTGTACAAAAGGAATCTTGTGTATGTCATAATTGTGGGGTTATAATGCAAAACGTACTATTTCCAAAATGAGCGATATTGAGTAAGTTATGCAGATAGGGTAATTCAAGCCTAAAGAATCGACTGGTCCTATTGGTTTTAAGATTAAATGTCTAAAACATTGTCGTTTTTCAATTTTAAATCGTATTTTATGCAAATGTTAGTTTGTTTGTGGTATTCGTTATAGTTTTTTGACTCTAAAGAAAAGTTTGATTTTTGGAAATAGTACGTTTTGCATTATAGCCCCACACATTGTTTGTCGTTTTTTTATTCAAAATAAGTGAATTGATTTTGAGGCAGGGAGATCTGTTACTTTTATAATTATACTATTACACTAACCGTTAGCTGTATATGTAACATAGGGTGTCAGTGGCGTACAATACGATTGTCTAATTCGAAAAAATTTGAACCTTTTCATTCAACTTTAAATTTGAGAAAAAATCGTAATATAAAAATATCACGTTATAAAATTTATGTGTTAAATTATTTTAAGCATACCCGATCTAATGTGGACTAGACTGCTAATTAAGCATCTTAGCAACATTTTTTTACTTGAAAACTAGTTGTTAATTAGTCACCCAACAAGACATTTTCAAATAAGCGAGGAAAGAACTAATAGTTAGCTAATAGATCTAATTACAATCGTCTTTAGGAACGGATATCTGATTAATAAAATTATATTAATGACAGTTTCAATATGGAATTTGAGCCAATGGGCACTAAGGAAACTGGAAACGTCGGAAGTCTAAGACCGTTGAACGATCGGCTACGGGACGTAACATAATCCATATGACAATAAATATACTTTTTTTAAAAAATATTTTAATGGCAATTTCTAACAGAGGGTTCACTACAATCGATAGAATTTGCATGAAAACCCAACAGCGACACAGACGTTCAGCATATTATTGAACAAAAACAAGTTTTGGGTATTTATTATGTGAGCCTCTTTCAGTAACCAGATAAAATCATGTACTTGATATTTTTTAAGCCCATTGTGACTAATTGCCAAAAGTAACTGTTACATATAAAAAATACAAAATTCTATACAGAATTACCTTTTCTTTATAGCAGCGTCACTGTATTAAAAAAAATGCGAGGTGTCCGTGAGAATAGATGGCATCAAGAATTTGAACTAGATCATTTAAGAAATTGAAAAATAGCAACTTCTTAGAATTAGACACTCTTTCGTGTGACCAAATTTACAATCTGTCTTACAGATTTAAAAGACATTTCGAAAAAAAGTGTATTGTTCTTTACTTGTAAGTAAAAACTACATCATGGTTAATTCGTATAAAATATTATGCTTAACAGGCTTTTTTTATCTTCCCTATTGGTTACACACCCCTGGCTCAGGCGGTAGCAGGTGAGACAAAACAAGATAGTGCATGGGGTTATTTTGTATTCACTATACATAGAATGAATGCCGACAATAGGACTATTTCTTCTTTATAAATGTTTTATACAAACTTGTTCAATAATACAAACCAGATTGTGATATAATTTACATATATATTAATTTTGACAGTTTCAAATTCTTGAATCGGTTGCCATAAATCAATAATAATATGTTATGAAATTTACTAAAAAAAAGAATTTGTAAATTCATCTGGTTTACTTTTAAATTTGGCTTGGAGAGAATAACAAAAATACTTAATTACGATTATTTCGGAGGCATAAGACAACATATTTATTTTTATTAATTATGGCACATACATATGAGCAAATGAAGTGTCTTCTTTTTTTTCATAAGTTAAAAACTTTATTCCAATTTAATTAGTTTGGTATCCGATTATAGGTGACGTTTTACAATATCTGCCATTTTAGCCATTTTTACTATTTCGGGTTTATACGATATATTTTGAGTTGGAGAGCAGTTTTGATGAGCTCTCTAGAGGTGAATTGAGCCACGTAGTAAAATTGTAAATCTTTTCTATAGGATTTTTAAGTACAATCACGTTTTTATTTGGTGTTTTTGTGGATTGGATATTTTTATTTTAGGTAGATAACACTATTGCAGTGTGTATTTACTGAGCTCCCTTCAATGTTGTGATACTTTAAGACTATTGTAAAGTATTATAACGCATCAAACTCACTTGATAGTAAACGTCTGAAAGACGATCAATGTTATTGTTTTGTATAATATAATAAAGTACGCGTATTAATCTTGGTATGGTGTTTGTTAGTTACGTTTTTTTTTGTATTTGTCCGCTGAGCGATGTCAAAAATTTTCAGACTCGCAGTTCGAGTTTCTCTACCTACAGTTATTAAATATGTTCAGATAATTAATTAATTAAAATTGTTTAAAAAGTTTGAATGTTTTATTATTGAACTTTAATTGAATTAAGTGTTTTGAATATTGAATGTGAAATTACTGAACATCAAAGAAAAGACAACTCAAATTTTTGGTTTCATCATGAACACTCCGTTGATATTGTTATTCATTATTTCTGCAGGTGTTGTAGCTAAGTGATCCATGCTGTTGAGTTTTCGGTTTATTGGTTGAAGAATCAAGGGTTCTAATTGAAAATTTTCATACATTGATTCTTTAATAGATTTAAGATTTGTTTTGACCCAAAAACCTAAATGTCTGAAATGTTTAAATACCTCAACAAAATCTCACCCATCTTCTAAATCTATCTGATCATAAAAAAAAGGTTTAGAAAAGGCAATAAAATTTAAATAATAAAGGATATACCATTTTTGAAAAGTGAGGTTGAACTACTGATATTATATTGTAACATGTTTTCGTTTGAAAACTGCCGTTGAGATACTCCACAAATAATTCTTATCCTAATTCTTATCCTATCCATGTATCCTGAAAAAATGTTGTTTTATCATCATTTTGTTGTGAAATAATAAAAATAAAAAAATAAAACATTGATACTGTAATGCTCAATTTAAGTTTAAAACTAAAACAAAGCACGAATAGAATCAATGAAAAGAATTTTTCTAATTAATGGCAAGAATGTTCCAACCCTACGAGCTATAAATACCCTATGTAGATAAGCAAGAGTGAGAGTGTGTGACGCATTCCTCACTCCAACAGAAGGGTAGTTATTGTACATGTGCTATGATACGTCATACGGCGGGGGTAGATCAGGGGCAAGTCACGTGAGCTCGATACAGAAGAGGGTTTCGGATCAACAGTCTTCTACCGATATAAATAAACCCCCTTTGCCGAATCAGATTCGCACTACTATTGAACAGCAATCTTGCTTTAGGATATATTTGGGTTTTAATGAATTTCAATAAAAAATATAACTTTTATTTTATACTCCGTTACTTTACTTTTTATAAGATCATCACTTAATATATTTTTAATATGTATCTATTATTGAGCTCATGATATAGCGGTCTTTCGTGGGGGCCGGCTTTCATGCCGGACCAAAGTACGAACAGATTTTTTCAATCTCAAAATAACGAGATGTGGGAAAAGTGATTAGCCAACCACTAGTCTAGTCTTGACTTATTCTTTATATCTTAACTATTTTGTAAACATAGCGGTTGAGCAACTTTTTAAAAAATATCTCTTGTAGAAAAACTTCTGCTGAGATACCTTCATTAGGAAAATTCTAAACCAATACCTGTAATCATTTAAGGGATTTTTAACAAAGCCAATCAGCATTAAAGTGAAAAAAGTTATTGATAGTTTTAATATTACAATTTGTCAATCCATACATTTTTTCGGTCACTAATTGAAAATATCGCACCATTAAAACAACACTTTCACAATCCAAAATATCGGGATTTATCAGGGAAAGACAAATCAACTGCACTATTTGCAAGTTGTACGAATTTTTGCTCTATAACAATTTTAAAAGTTTTCAAAATATCTGGAACAACACTGTTATAATTAAAATGTAACTATGTTACTAAAATATAATATTATACGTGATGGTTTGATTCGGTTCAGATTTAATTAATGATGAGCCAAATAAAATTAAAATAATTAAAGTTCAAAACTCTAATCGGAATTTACTCATATAAAATTAAATTTTATTACTTTGTTAATCCACTTGTTGTGTTACAAATTGTGACACACGTATTTCCTGCAAAGTGAGATTTACTCAGTTTAGTTGTTATTAATTTTGAGACAAAGAAATAAGGAAATTTAAGATTTCGACTGAAGGTGCTTGGTGGAATTTCAATATTAAATTTGAATCATTCAAATTATGTACACTCCCACAGATTTTGTCACTAACGACCCGGGTTTCGCCTTTCGGCATCTTCAGGCGTTCAAGCGCACGGATGAACTTCAAGTTTTTCAAATTTGAAATAAGGAAAGTTGAAAACTTCAAAAGGGATTTACTCAAAAAAATATGACGTTTAGTCTTATATTGGTGTTGTTCTAGGGGTGCGACTGCGATATCAAATTATATTTATTTGAAGTTAGTGAAGAACAACGCGCAACTTTTTTTATCAAATGATAATTAGTTAAACGTTTCACGTGCGTCACCGAATTCATAATCAAAAAAGCAGTACGACAATATTTATTTTTAGTTAACGATATTTATAACCACTTGACATCCTTGCAATATTTACTCTCATTGAATAGTGGAGAAGAAATCACTTGATATCTTCCCTCGCCAGATGTCCAAACGCATACACTTACAACTAGTTTTGATCCACCAACACACCCCTAATTTGTTTGCAAATATTGGGGGTAGTGCTCACCAACACCAAAAAAAGAGTACACTCCTTAGAATTGTTGAGCATCAAAATTGAAGCTGTTGTCTATTCACCGAGGCAGAAACAATACTGGCCAACTGTATTCATGTAATTTTATGTGTATTTTATTAACGACCGGCTATGACACCTATACCCTGATCAAAAAGTTTCATCATATCTCACAATTATTTTTTTATTCAGGATTATATATATATATATATAGATATTTTAATATATTTCTTCTCCCAACACGGAACATATGGCCTTCTATAAAGGTATATCAACAGAAGTTCTTTTACAAGATTTCTTTGTTACTCAGTTTATCAAACTCTCTTTTTCGAAGAGACTTGTAGGGTTAGATGGATAGGGCTATGATAGTACTAGTAGTTCTTTGGCCATGTTCGCTCCCTATGTGGAGCATATGGCCGCCACGCGGCACCTCCATGTTTCCCTGTCTCCTGCCAATTGCTTTGCTTCCTCCCATGACATGCCAGCATCCCTCAGTTCCGCCGAGTACATCCTATGGATAGTACCCGACGGACGTCCGGGACGCCGGAATCCCACCGGTCGAAAGAAAAGGCAGGCAGGATTGAGGCTTTCCGGAGGCATCCGCAGCACGTGACCCAGCCAGTTCCAACGTCTCTCCATAACCACTGACGTGACGGGACGCTGTCTTGTACGCTCCCTTATCTCTGAATTCCTCACAAAATCAAACCACCTAACCCCCATTATCCGACGCAAGCATCTGTTCTCGAAGCTCAGTATACGGTTTTTCTGAGTCTTCGTCAGGTGCCATGATTCGCAACCGTAAAGCAGTACCGGCAGAATGCAAGCGTTGAATAAGTGGCATTTGGTTTTAATCGAGTACAGCTGTGTGTCCCAGACAGTTCGCATTGAGTTGAATACTAGTAGTTAGCTATTGGTTTTCTCTAGGCTTTATTATATTAAATATTGTAAGGGAAAGGTGGGGGAGAGAATTTTATATACTACAACCAGCCAATCAAAAAATGTTGTTCGTACTGGGACTCGAGACTATGACATCCGTCATGGAAGCGAATGACATTAACTATTACGCAACGTCAAAACATTATCAGTTGAAGTTGAATATAATCATGTTTACTAAAGTTGTATTAATTTTCATTCTCCACTAACTTTGTTTTTTGGATCTAATATTACTAGTAGAAATCACGCGGCATTGTCGTGAAGCGTATCACTGACCACCCTTTAGTCGAATCCGCGTGCATAGGGGGTGGTATATATTTAACGCAAAATGGGGTGTTTCAACCCTCTGCCCTAGACATTGCGTCTACTATATTACTTTCGACTGGCAGCGGTGCCATGCATGCGCCACAACACCGCCAGTATGGCCACGATTTTTCGAAAAGACAACACTGGTCTCAAATATAACGCGATAAATAATTTAAAAAAACACTCAAAACGTAGTCGGTTCATAAATCAAACGCAACATTTATTAACTCAACATTATTAATAATAAAAGATGTTTGAATATTGATCAGTTTTGTGATAAATTGTGGTTTTCTCGCGAGGTTTTGACAGTTTACAATGTAAACAAGCATGTATTCCAGTGTTTCTTATATTTTAACGAGCGCATTGGCCAACTTTTATCGCTTCTAAGACAATGATAAAATAAAATAATAGTGCTAATTGATCGAGTTGATGGAATAGCATGATAAATAATACAGTGGTGTACATACCGATTTATATATTTATAAAAATAATATAAAATAGGTGTTTCAAATACTTTTTCATAGATAAGAACCGATTTTACTATATGAAATTTTATTTCTGACTAATAGGATCACATCTTAAAAATTCGTAGAACCGGTGCTGTTGATAGATTATTAGTATTACAGATTAAAACTTATTTTTAAAATTAACCTGTATATTTGATACTGTTAAAATGACTGCATAAAATTCAGACATTATTGAATTTTTTATTATAAATACATTTTTCTTTTTCATTTAATTTATTCCGTATGTTTAAAAGTTAAAAATTGCCTTTTAATCAATTTTAAATTGTCAGTAATCAATATTTTATTAATACACCAACTGAAATTAATTTTTTTGTTGTGTATTGTAATTGCTTACATCTAACGATGTAATAAAACACTATTTGTGTTTGATAAGAGTCATTTGTAATTGTAACACGTGTTTCGCCTTTTTGATTTGTATTTAGTATGTACGTATTCTAGATTTTAATGCATTAGCAACACAATTCGATTAATGTTTAGAACATGAAAACATTTAAAGAAAAATAATATTTCGTTTTTAATATAGAATGGTATTCATGGAATTAGGGCTTTCAACTCGGGCAGAACCGGAACCGGGTACTCGTACGTTTTTAAAAGAACCGAAAACCGGGTAATTTTTATCGGGTACTTTAATATCTTATTTGATTCTTCCATTTTATATCATATTCTATACTATATTTATATTTCCGAGGTCTATTTCTGCTAATAGGAAAAATAATTGTTAGCAAACTTAAAAATTATTCCAAAAATTAAATAATTTACGAATTTTCTGCTACTACGAAAAATAGTTGTTAGCAAACTTAAACATTATTCCAAAAATTAAATAATTTACAATTAAAATAATACAGGGCAGGGCTGTCGATATATGCTCCGAGATATATTTATTTTATTTTTAGAATTTCTGGCTTATTCAATAAATAGGTTTGTAATTTTCTGACTACTTAAAAATGCAACAAAAATCCCCCCGTTGAGGTCAACGGGCTTACAGCTAGTCAGTATTAAAATCACTATTGTGAATACAATCTATGAAGGCAAAACACCGTCATCAAATATGTTTGTATGTGTTATATATACTCGTGTATTATAAATTTTAAATCCGAATTATTAATCCACCCGGTTAATTACATAATACCCAAAAACCGGATAATGCATTTGGGCGGGTATTTGGATGCCCTACCATGCATACATACATTAAAAGATTGTTTGCTTTTGTCGTGCATTTATAATAATTTACTTATTTAATTAATTATTCGTTGCAAACAGTTTGAGAATCATTTGAATTTAATTAAATAGATGATTAATGGTTTTATAATTTTCTACATTGTAGTTTTTTTTCATGTTGAATCAGCGCTCTTGTGATGTCATTTTATTAATTTATGTAAATTTGTACATCAGTTCAAAGTTGATAACGATTATGGATACATAAATTTGTAGAAGCCTTAATTCCATTTTTTTATTCATCATAGTTTTTTTATTAAATAAAATAATGGCATGTATTAAGCGTTTCTTTTTTGGAATGACAATATAGAAGTTTAAATATTATATTGAGCCATTTTTTTTTAAAGTTTTATACTTAAATACCAGCATTGTTAAATAAAAAACCTTTTAATGCGAATTTTATCAAATATAATTTACAACAGAAGTTCAAAAACAAAAGGAACCTAATCATATACAGCAAATAATGTAATATAATGCTGCGCTTGCCAACCTTTTCGACTACACACGCAATTTTAGATCTACATTTATTAAATAACTATCATTAAAATTACATATTTTATTACGAGTTGGTAATAGCCAGAGCTGTAGAATCGGAGATGCATTCGAAGGAAAAACATTCCACTCCGATTCCGAAAGATTAAAATTACTAAAAGACTATGTATATGTAAATATTTTGTATTTTTTTTATTTAGAAGTCGTGGTCTGGGTCGCAGATTCTTTTACGACTCTAAATTTCTGGAAATATTGGTTATATTAATTAAAATGTCAAATGATTAAGTGAGATGTTTGTTGCTGCATGTTTTAAATTTGCTCTAGATATATTACCGCAAACACGTACCACCGGTTGGCGACCGCTGCATCGTGCATAAAATATGCAACGGAAAAAAATTCTTGAATGAATACTTTACGTCGTATTGTGAACTATGTACCGACTTTTACTTATGATTTTTATTTAAAACAGCCATAAAAAATGTAAAAATTGCTTATAAAATAGAAAAATGTTAGAAAAGTTATTTGATATTGTACCATTCTTAAGGTGTTTACTGTCAATACCAGGTAGAAAAGCATTAATTTCATGAAATAAAACACTGGCCTGGTTTCTCTCACAATAAGCATTATTGTGTATCACGAACATATATAACAAAAGTGAAAGTAATACAAAAGAGTGTTATGTTTTTTGAATATTTTAACCTGTAAATTCAAATTTAAATTGATTTAATTAAGTCAGAAGTGTGCACCGGGAATACAAAATTTGATCATTTTTAATGGAGAAAACAGCGGATATATGCTTTTAAATTGAACGCCACTCTACTCTGTCCGGATCTAAGATGAATATATTTAATGCTTAAACTGTCATCAGGGTTGTGGAGTCGGGTAAAAAAACAACTCCGACTCCGAATTGATTTTTTCAATATTTTTTTATTTATTTTACATATCTGTATCAATCATTCAAGTGACTAGAATTATTCTAATACATTGCAACAATCAATCGAATTATTTTTTTACGATTTTTCTGATTCCGACTCCGTCTCAGGAAAAACACCCGACTACGACTCCATCGCCTCGAGTAACATCGAATATAAAAAGCTGTAATTATCTTGCTTTTTTGGAGGGGGGGGGGCAATTATTATTTTTTACCTGCAAACGGAACACATTGATAATATTTTAGTTACGTCATGAACTCATTTATAAAAGAAGTTAATATATTCGCTATAGGAAAAGATAGACAGTTTTTTATTTTTTTTAATGAATACATATTTTTTAATGAAAAATATTTAACTTAAATAAAATAAAAAAATAGATTACAATAAATGCAATTTGTCAAGCTGAGATTCAATAAATCAATCTGACAGAAATGATAAGGTAGCAAAAAATATATATATTATACAATGGCTTGGCTTATGAATTGATAAATAACTTGACTTTATACTATTCGCAATGCAATCAATAGTTATGGTTTGTTTTATCTTAAAGAAGCAATTTGTATAATATATAAAAATATTGTGTACACAAAGATTTCAATACTTGCAGCCAACTTAATAGAAGGATGTAATTATTGCTATATTGTTAGTAGTTTGCATTATAAAGCTGAACAAAAAGAACGAATAGCACGGCTATAGATTAATAATAAAATAGAGTTACTTTTCTGGTAAAAACAAGATTATCCATTACATATCATAGCAGAGAAAACGTTTTATCGCGCAGTTATCTTAACAGGTTACATGGCATTTTGTTTATATTGTAATGGTTATCATTACAGATATTATGTTCTCCATTTTTATTCATTTATTATTTGAGCTCTACCTGGAATAACATCTTATTAAACAAATATTCATTACTGAAAATACAACGTCAAACGATTAAGTCATTGTAATTTATGTCCTATGTAAAAAGTTGTTATTGATGTATACTTTACCCTACTTTACAATTGTTTTAGTTATACTAGTCAAAAAGAATAGTTGTGCATTAATTTAACACGCTTTTTTATCATTTGCTTATTAATTTTAAATATATTTATCAACTTAAATAGTTTCAACTTATTTTTAGCTTAGAAATCTCATATGCTATGTTTTATATGAAAAATACATTTAAACCCCAATACTAAGAAAGTCCACCGCTTAAGTAAATTTGCAATTAATGTTTTCTTTTTCTTTTCACCATAAGCTTGGTCGGTACATACTTAAAAACTCATGCAAACTTTTACTTTATACACATTTTATTTTTAAAAAAAATAGCATGCTTCGAGATGATTTAACTAAGTGGCAAAGAACGTCAATTTCCCGGGAATGTATACTCGGGTTTTATCGACACAGAATCCCTAGTATTTTAGCTTCTTTTAGTACAATCCGCTTATGAGAAACTTACCCACCGTACATATCAACGGGCAACTGTTTTCGTTTTGAATAATGTGTAAGATAAAATATCAATACCTTAAATATTAAACATTTTTACAAAACAAAACATACTGCTTTAAATTTATTTGCTGACTCATGAAGTCTAATTTATACGATACATGCAATATTACCTAATGAAAGCTTTCGTGTTTTGGTTATTTTAAACGTTATTACGTAAAAGCGCTCGGTTAATATATGATACTTACATTGCATTCAAATAAATAAAAAAACAAATAGTGGTCACTTCTTTCATTATTGTAAATGCTATGTTTTTTGCTTAGGTTCATACTACTCGTATTTTCATGAATTTGTTATGAGTTATTTTCTATGACGTTATTTGGTAGACGCTTTGCGCTTAATTATATTAAAAACGTGACACATAGCAAGATAAAAAATCATATTGAGAGTAGAAATTTTACCGTATAATGTGTAAATAATGATATAATTAATTGTGTTTGTAATTTAGAAAAGTTTAATCATTATTACTGTAAGCATTTTCATGTTAAAAAAACAGTATATTTAAATATAAAATTAAGCACTTTGTTATTCTATTAATTACTTTGGTTATCAATTTTTAAATTTAAATAAACAAATGAATTTCTACAAAGCTACCATCGAGTCCATGGAAAACTCTCGAGTTATTTGAGATGTTCATATTATTCAAGTAGATAAATTAAAATTCTTCTAAAATGGTTAAAACAAACACTTTTTTCAACGAAGATCTCAGTGTTTTTCAAAATTAAAATCGCACATAGATGTGTAAAGAAAAGATATGCACAAAATAAGCCCATCCACATTATTAAACTACTCATTGACTAAAATGGACAAATCATATACGTTCGTACTTTACATAGAAATATTCCTTCATCTCAAATCAAACCGTCATTCTCTGATACGACTTGGAGTGCATTTTTATATTTTTGTTCATTCACTGTGACAAACCTAATTTCCGAAAGTGAATGTATGGCAGCCAATCTTACTGAACATGATTTCCCCTTGTTTACCAATTACCTAGTGACGGGGCCTTATCGAATAACTGTAATCATAAAATGACATGGACGTGTTTGTTGAACTTCTTTTGAAACAAATCTAATTCGCCACTTTCTTGATTTATTCAACGAGTCTGAGAATAAGTTTTGTGAATCATATATACATATGGCATAACGCGATTATTAAAATTCAACATAGCTGTGCTTTCAAAAACAAATTTATATTACGATTTCCTTTCTCATAATGATATATATATTATATTCGTGACAAAGTTTTCATTCAGTCTATATGAATTGTTTGAATTAAAATCTATGATAAACGTACACTGAATCGTGTCATTAAGATGTTAAAAAAGTCTTTTATAATGAAACTTATAGTTATATAGCCTTAGTATTTTTTTTAGAACTTCATAATTAAAAATACAGAAAACAGCTAGATATCTAGATATTTTAAAGAATTTCTTTGCTTAAAAAATAAATGTATACCAATACATAAGAGTATCCTTAAGTCATTGCATTTTTATCAATCTTAAGAACCTTTTTTTATGGATCTATGTCCACTCCTAATGTAGAGCACATGGCTTCCAAATGGATCTATCTCTACAGAAATTGTTTAATTTTTACGAAAACTGATTTTTATTATGTTTTTCAACCTCTCATTTTTTTCGGAGAAAGTAGGGATAGAAAGCATTGGGCGAGGGCAGACCTATTGGTTGGCTAATCACTCTCGTTACACTCCCTCTCGTGAGGTCTTACATGGAAGTGAGCGACGCTAATCACTAAGCCATGGACCTGACTAGATTCGATTCTCCACCATTCCAACCCTCCAATTTTAGAATCTACTGTTTAATTAATTTTCACTTATCACAGCAATCTAATCCCTCAATTTGATTGCTTATAGATTTGTTTGTGGTTTTCGGTAAACGAAAATAGCATTTGAAAACATTTATACACTTGATCCATAAAAAAACCAACATGAGAACTAAAGAAAAAAGTCATAAAATTCAACAAGTTAATTGCCGTTGAAATAAATTCTTTTTTTCTATCCTTCTAAAACTTTTAGATATATTTTTTTGTCGAACAACTTTACCATCCTCGGGCCAATTGTGACTGAAAGCTTTACTCTTCTGGGCCTACTTTAAAAATTAGCATATCCCACATAAACATATTATTTATACTGTTTTTTGATCATTTTTGTATCTGAACACGCTACTGGTCGAGTGCGACGAAGATAAATTAGGGGCGCGACGCGAACACCTCCGAGAGCACTTCGTTACGCTAATCCAATAGTTATTCGGGGTAGGTCTTACCACATCGCGTCGGGTCGCGCCGTATCGTCAACGCAGGGGGTTGATTCAATTCAGCGCACAGTGGGTGAATCACCTTGTTTCCATTATTGTGGATATCACATTGCGAAAATTTATTATGTCTCGCGCATTTCCATTAAATGTTTTCCCCAAAATAGTTTTTCTCATCAAATCGAATTAATCGGATAACGCCTTGTATATTGTATTCATTATATAGAATACAATTATTTCAGATAGACGGATTCCTCAAATTTTAGGGATGTTTTCTGGAAAATAAGTATTAGTATTTCAGGCACAGTCTCCATATCCGAGCTGGATTTGAATCCCTAATATAATCATTCAAATATTTAAATTTCGTTAAATTTATATTTTTATCCAAAGGCATGTGTGATAATATGTTCATACTTTCCCAGCAAACTGTTTCTGAAAATTGTTGGTAAATTTCATTTCATTTCATCATTTTACTCTTCATTCGAAATAAAAAAAATCAGCTATTGAAATTATCAATAAGAAGTATATTTGCTTCCCATTATCAGGCACTAAAAAAAATATTTAAATTATTATGCAAGTACATTAAAAAGTTGTTCACAAGTTCATTCCTGTCTTACATTTTTTTTAAATGTCAATACGCACTTTATTAAATCGATTTGCTATGTTTTCGATTGCAATATATAATTATATCAATAATTAATAAACGAACAAAAATATATTTTTGTAATTATTTTTAATTGAATACAAATATATAATTATATTTTTTTCTCAATCCTCGCTAGTAAATCAATACAGAAAGCTCTTTTATTATCATAGTAAAGTAAACATCTAAAACTAAAATTATTCCATCAGATATAATATGATCGATTGCTCATTTTCAGTTACGCCATCTAGGGAAAAACGTCTAAAGATCTATGTATCAAATTAAAATATAAAATTTCTAGCGTAATTCAATATTTACTACGTACAAATGTATATAGAGATTATAAAAAAATATATTACTATTTTATATTGAATCATACAAATATTATATTTAATCAGTTAACAATGCTTGCCGTGACTGAAACCGGTCTTCATCTTGGTAAATAAAAGTGAAAATAAGTACAAAAGAATATTGTGTTTTTCTTAAAAATATATTTTTTATTTCACTCACTTTGTAGGATTATTTTGTTTGTCCTTTGTGTCACACCGAAGATAAAATCTCCTCAATGATACACTTGAGTTACATTTTTATAGCAACGTATTAAGCAAAAGTAAATAAAAAAGTATTAGCAAAAGTAAAGAATTATTTTTTTTTACTTTTTTCGATCCCATTCAATATAACATTGATTTTACGATGCAAAAAGACTATGCTTTCATATTTAAGTCTGCTCGTAAAAAATACAAATTGACTTTATACATAAGTCAATATAAGAGTTATATAAGCTTTTCTATATTTCTTCTTTTGTTGCTGAACTGAATAATAAAATAAATTAATCCTTTATCCAACATTCGTTCCTTAAAAATAATATCTTACTTAGATTACAAAATGAACTAAGTGTTTTGTTTAGTTTAATGGTTAATTTACCAAGTAATAATATTTTACAATAGGATAAACTATATTAGATTGCAAACAGTCTATTAGCTAACAACGTAATTAAACTTTGAAGGAAAGCTGCTGTTAAGTAACTTAGTAATCACTTAACGAGCCTGGAACTTACGATTTAACGCTTTGGTATTAGTAGATGTACAATTCCAATTATCTTGATAAAGCGAGTGATTAAAAACGACAGTTACTTCGGAACAAAACTAATCTGTCTTTATGACTTCTCATTTGGCGTGTTTTGTTCGTCTTAATTCCTTTGTGACGTCTGTATACATTAGTTTTATTATATCAAAGATTTTACTTTGCTCACATACACACAAGGACCTCCTTACTGCTTAGTATCTAAATAACAAAAAGTTTTGTTTACGAAAGTTGGACATAATTTTGAAAAGAAATAATATACACAGAAGTATGATCAAAAGACAGGGTAAAACAATATGCATAATTGGTTTAGTATTTTTGATGAATTCAACGGTAACTATGCAGAAGTTCGTTTTGATTATAAAATTTATTCGTAGTTTTTGCGATATTTTATCTAAATTCTGCTTTTTAAAAAGGCGAAATACATTTCATAAATTATATTACAACACGTAGAATAACACAGTTATCAAAATCAATTTTATATTATTTAGTTAAGGTTGAATATAAATATTTTTATATATGTATGTAGAAAGTATCAATCGTAAAACTAAGTAAACTTGCTTAAATAATATACGAAACAAAGAAACAGGTGTAATTTCGTAAGTTTTTATTATGTAATTTTTTCAGTGATCTTACTTATTCCACTCGAAACGAACAGTACTCTTTATTAAATGTTATAATTATTAAAAAATATATTTTGTTATGATTCTAAATTGATAATAACTTTGATAGTTTACAGAACTTTCCTGAAAAACAAGAAGTATAAGAAACATCATCTAAACACTTATCTTATTAATCAAAATTATAATCAAACTCATTTTTCGATAATTTATAGACCAATAATATTTATTAAGTTGAATAAAGTCGATATAAATATTAAATAATTTAAAAAAAAACTCAATTCAAGTTATAATAGTAATTATTGTGATCGGTTATGGAGTGCTATAATGAATACGAACCAGTTTTTGGATCGCCTCCATCTTCAGAGTACGTATTCACGTTGGCGCCACCACCGAGGGGATGGTTTACGACCCCTCGTCCCACCATTAAGTTCGCCATGCATAGCTTGCTGAATACTATTTCAAGGTTTGGATTTTGGTTATCATAAATTTATTATTGTTATAAATATTCTAGATTCGTTGATATAAATATGTACAGTTATTCTTATTTCTTGTTTTTTTTTGTTTTTGTTTTATTGATGTGTGTACTAATATTAATTTATAATACGATTTAAAACAGCAAAATTTCTTACTCTGGTGTCAAGATCCATAAATTATTTTTCATATTATTTTTAAATGCTGTTCTGTGAAAACTAGGTATGATATAGGATCTTGAACTCTCTTCGGGATTGAACAGGTAAAAAAGGACATGTAGTAAGATAATCTAGGAGGAGTAAAATGGATTGATAAACATCACATACATGTATCCATAAATTTATTGAAAAATCATTTTTTTTTATGTATCTGTATTAGGATTCGAGCTCAACGTGTACAAAAATAGTGACGCTGGTCGACTCGACTTGAGCCTGAAAAAATAAAGAACACGAAATTTTATAAAAAATAATTCAATATACGAATTTTATGATATATTATAGTTTCCGGAAAAATGAAGTTTTCTTTCCGATGAATTTCCAGCTACAAATCACTTTTCATCATCCTAGGCAGCATTCTTTTAAAGCTACTTTAAAACCAAAACTATTCTCCCCACAACAAACATTTAAACTTTAACCATTCTAGATTGTCTTGAAAGCGGTTTTTCTTTCCACCCCGGCTTAAAGATAAGTTATTCAAATCACATATCCTATTACACAGTCGAACGATGCCATGAACCCTAAGCACCCTGCTTGAAAAGCAATATATCAAATATTCTAATATTTACCTGCGCAAGAATTTAACATGGGTACTGAAAAATTGCATTTCCACTTACGTTGCACCGTGCAAAGGAATTTTTAGTAAACATTTTTGGCATTGTTTCACACGTGATGTCTCTTATATTCCGTTAAACTCGTTGAATATGTACAGTAAATTTTAGTTATACTAAAATATTATTTCTATTCATTTTTTTACTAATTCGAATAGGTACTAAATAAGTAAAATAAAAATCAATATGACGAATTATACAGAAGCATTCAGGGTTATCACTTTTTGTCATCGCACAATTATTGTAAAATTTAAAGTGTGTGTGTAAATGACAAAAATATAATTGTAAAATACAGCACATTTTCAAAAACCTCATAAATATCTCGAAAACGAGAATATTTTTGTATTACAGTATTTATCAGTTTTTTAAATAAAAAAATGAATATATTTTAAACAATTATTTTTAGTGTATTTATAAAAGTATTCAGATTAAAATTGATATAAAAATAATGTATTATATTAGATTTTGTATTGATTTCAAGTCCTCATATTATGCTGCCTAGCGAGATTAACTCAGCTAAACGTTTAAAAGAACATTTTTTTGTTGTTGTTAAAAACTGATTATGAAGTTATTTGAATTATTTTTTTTGAGACGTAAATGATAACATGATAGTATTTTTTATCTTGATAAAAGCTTAACATTTAGCTAATCGATTTTATTGTGCCCATTTGTAGGGGTAGGAGGAGTTTAAAAATCACAAACATCACACAATCTGGTTGTTGATTGTTCTACCACCACCCGGTATGTTTATGCAGCTGCTGTTTTAATGCCGCGTTCCATATCTCAATAAAGATCAAGAAGTGAAACGAATTGACTTCTTATATTCTTGGTCTAATACTGCGCTATACAAGACCCAAATTTTAACTATGCACTATTGTAATTAAAAACGATATAGATAGAAAGAAAAAATAAATAATTGCTCAGTCATTTAGTTTAGGTAATATTAAGTGTCGTGTGTGTTCCCGTCCACAGATGTATATTTATGCGCTCAAAAATATATGAACTACTTAATTAAGAAATGAATATATATATATATATATATTAAGTGAATACGATTCTGTGGACATCAATGCCCAAGAGTTTTAGCAATGCGGATAAATAACTATTAATGTATCATGACTATTAATTTACATGCTCCCAATTTATTTTCACGTGGGCGAAATTATGAGCGAAAACTTTTATTTCTAAAAACTTATACCTCGCTTAGGAGGTATGAGTCTCCAGTTCCTAGGGCCGTTCGATTGATCAACTCATTGCCTAGTGAAGTGGATGTTTTTGGTGATAGTATTTGTGAACTGTTTGTGAAATTTTACTATTTTATTTCTTGATTTTTTGTGTTGATTTTTATGTATTATGTAATTTTATTTAATATTCTGTGTCTTTTATGTGTCAAGTACATGGCGAATTGGCGTAAGCTGTTATGCCATGTACCATAATTTTAATTTTAAACAATAAATAAATAAATAAAATAACTGTCATTTATTTTCATTCTAGTATCTCTCAAAAACATTTTGAATAACCAACTATAAGATATTCCATAAGGAGACTCCGTGCTCTTCAATTATTTTGAGAAACCTTGTCACTCGAATTGTCCATATTTTCATATTATGATAAATTGTATGTTTCGACTGTTTCTTTATCCCATGTTGAACAGGGGCAACAAAAAAAATGAATAAGCTCCATTGCCGAATCGCAGGGGGCGCGAGTTCATATCCTGGTCGTTACCATTTATTTTATTCCCGTCCAAATCTTTTCCTCGTCATCACAGGGGACTACCCTTATTTCACTGATATGACCTGCATCATAATATACGTATCTCTTTGAAATGGACATGGATTTGATGTGTTTTTTATTTCTTTCTATGAATTCTAAGATAGGGTTTTTTAATAGAAAAAATATGACAAATCCGTAACAGACTGCGCTTATTTTAGTTTCTTTCTGCGAATATGTAATATTTTGCGTCCATTTTTTATAACCACATGCTATTTTACATGCTTCATAAATTCTGCGAATGAAATTCTTTTTTATTTGAGATGGTAAAAGTAGTTTTTCACCATTCTTGTTGCTGAGTTGTAAAACTCAGAGTCTATCTTCAATATGCTTTTACTCTATAGTCATCACTAGCCATCAATAGTCTCCCACAAATGTTTATCAACGATTACTAGCCCTTATGTCATAGTTGTAGTCGTTTCATAATAGATGGACTTCTCTGAATAAAACAACTAACTGAAGATTAACCAAATGTGAAAAATAGTTATTTTGGCGTAACTTTATCATCATTAAAATAAAATAATATATTTTCGTTTATCAATATTATGCCATGCTTAAAAAAGGTATAAACCATGATATCATTTTGTTTATTCGGACATAAAACGAAGGCAGTAAGAATTTAAGAGTAATAAAGATGATAAGATTATCTCCGTCATTAATTTAAAATTTGCTCAAATAAAGTTCTAGCCAAGTCGTTAATCCGAAATATAATAGCTTTCATTTATTTCTATAAAAAAATTCACGAACTTGACAGGTTATACTTATTCAAACAATAGTATAATTTGATTTAATAAAACTATCATTAACTGTTTGTTTATTGATATATATTTTTTTTCAATCGTTAAAATTAATGCAAAGTATTTAATTTAAGAATTATACTAAAATAAAGCAAATCAACATTTTTACGATATAATTAGTCCGAAGATGCTTATCAAAGAAGTGAAAGTGGCACACCTAGAAACACAATCAGTATGATAACATGGTTATCAATGCATATTTAAAGAAAAAGTATTTTCACAGAAGTATCGTCGCCCCGATTGGAGATAATTAGAATTAATTTTGAAAAAACAAACAACAATTAACATTTTAAAGCAAAGTATCTAAATAAGGATATCGATTTTTAAGAGTACTTAAAAGTTTAGCCCTGTTTGAAAACGAAAAGCGGAATGCCCAATGTGCAATCTCAAACTTCTACTTGAACGCATATCAACTTTGCCTTTTCTAGAATTCAGAAGTATTATATTATTCGCTACTTCAAAATTCAACCATGTATAAACTTAAAGATTACTAACCGAACATAGCAACTATTGTTTTTCGTCCCTATATTTAAAAAAAATACATACTTTTTATAATTAAATTGAAAACTGCAAACATATAACAATTTGTTGTGACAACGGCACTAGACCGATAGTCAACATTTTTAGACTGGCAATAGAATTTTTTTTAGTGATTTCAGATTTTGTCAGGGAAAATATTTTCTCGAGCTCATATTTATATTTTTTTTCAATTGTAGTCAAGTTTTATTTTCGAATTTTACTTGCAGAACGTATTTTTATTTAAGTTCCGTCAACTGCCTTTAAAATATCTTATACATATCTAAAAAATAAAACAAATTACTCAAAACTGCTTGTAAACAATTAAAATAGTATGCTTAATAGAATCGTAATATCATCATTGTTTTGACTAACGATTAAGACATGTTAAACGATTTTTACATGTACATACATATATTTTAAACATAATTAAAAAATATACAATATTAATTCGGTGTCAACAATTATGTTTTTATATCTCATACACATTTATGATTACTTCAACCTTTTGGTTTTTCATTTATTTATCGACATAAAATCACGAAAAAAAATCAAGGCTTAGCATAATAAATAACTGTTATATTGACTTTGACTCAGACTTTTTTGTTTAATATATGTAAATATTCATTATTTATTTCATATTGATTACACAATCAACATTTTACGCAAAATCTCTATTGAATACCAATAAAAACCTTGAGTCAGTTAGATAATGTTTGTATGTATTTAATTAATGAACACAAGTACCTATAATGTTAAATCTTTTAAAATATGTACACCACTAAGTTAATATAAAATTAAATTTGGTAACTTTTTTATTCCACATTATGTGTGAAATCAGTGAAATATCAAAGTCACCAAAAATTGATAAAAAGTACACAGAATTTTTAATTGAAGGAAATTAAATGGTCAGAATTTAAATATTTTTTTGGTCACAGTAAAAATATTAAGCAGTCAGAATATTTAATAACAAGGTAAGTAGGTTAGGTTAGGTTTTTTTTTAAAATTTCATTTAAATTGTGACTATTTATTCTGACCGATATTTTCTGACCATTTAATAAAAATTCTGACCAGTGTTATTTAAATTCTGACCAGAAAAATACGAGCCTTTTTAATTTACTGTTTATGGTATATTTTTAGTGATTTATTTTTCAGTGTATAACAATATGGTTTTTATGTAACCATATACATCTCTAAAGTTAAGCATGTGTGATCCAGATGGAGCTTCTTTCTATAGAACTTTTCTACGAGAACTGTCGGACACTCAAGGACTGCTTAATTTATTGAGACAAAGAAAATGGGGCTGAAACAAGATTGGAATAGTGATTAGCTAATCACTCACGTTTTGTCCCATTTTTTGAGGATAAGATAGGTGTGAGACTTAAGAAAATCACAGAAATCTTTGACTTTGAATATAGTTTTATCAATCGATTTATAAAACAGTCTCTACTGGAATTGAAAGCCGTGAACACGTGGTCAGTATGAGAGAAGTTTTATTAGAAGTGATACAAAATTTCGTTAAAATTGGAAGCATAGGATTGCTATCGAATTCTTTGATAAAGTTTCACAAAATTATACACGTTTTATGCTTCATTAACGAACACGAGAAAGGTTTTTATTTGTATTTAGTATTTTTTATCCATGTCTGCTCCCAATGTGGAATATGTGGCTTCCTAATAAAGGTATTAACTTCTCAAGCTCTCTTTTTCTCGAAGAAAGTGGGGATAGAAATGATAGTTAGTACAGGACCAGTTGTTAGTTAATCACTATTACTACATCCCGTTATTTATTTTTGGTTTGAAAGGTAGAAAGAGAATTTTTAGACATCACAAACATCCATGCCTTTGAATAGGAGTCGAGGGGTTTCGAACCCGTAAGATCCATCACGGAAGCCAACGACGTTATAGAAAAAATCAATTTATATCGCGATCTGAGTACTGCAAGGTTCTATGTGAATTTTTTTTCCGTAACAGAAGTAACAATACGGCACTCTTCCACGTACCATTATTATTGGTTTATGGTATATGTACATTGTTATTTTTGTTTCGTGATTTTTTTTTACATATAACCTTGTAGTACTCGGGTCGCGATATGTGTTATGAAAAAAAAACTGGATCAAAGATTGCAAAAATAGTGTGAAGTGTGGAACATGTTCCAAAATAATGTGAAATTTTTCAATGCAACAAGCATTGAGTATTCACTTCAATTTCGAGGAATTGGTCTTTCTACCCTTAAGACACGAGTCCATGAAGCCTTTGTATTCCAGCTCCCTTTCTTCAACCTTCACTTGGCCACCATCCATAACTTACATTCGATAAAAAAGCTGGAAAATAAATGCGTTTCCATTCCATTGTTGTGAATGTCGCGGCATTTACATTTTTCCCTTCTTTTGCAGCGCATTTTCTTCATTCTCTTCACGTAAAAAATGGATAAGAACCCTACACGCGAACGCCCACACTGTCAGTGAAGTCTCATGTAATTTTGAAAAAGGGGATATAAAATAAAATAACAGCTTAATTTTTACTTCACGTAAATCAGTATTATTTATTAATCATAATAAATTCATCAATTCTATTACCAAAGTACATTAAAATAAAACTGCTCTTTACTAACTTTATAAATAACTTTTCGCAGAAGAACTTAGATACTCTATCAAAAAAAAAAATATGAGTGCTCGTCACACAACCAGTGGTGTAGTGGGACTAGGTCGGTCCAGGTCGGCGACCTGACACCTGAAAATGAGGACGGCGCCCTGCCACCTTTTTGACTTGTAACTCAATTTTCAAGTTCATACATATATTAAAAATCGTTTTTTTTTTATTTAATTGTTTTTTTAACTTCAGACGGATATATAAAAAAAAAATAAAAAAAATAGGGAACAAATCAATGACCGACCTGGTACCTATTTATTTACCACTTCATCACTGCACACAACTATTGTCAAATATGACTTATTTTATCGTCGCAATATGCAATTTTGCAATTGCCTACACACAGTTCAGCATCATACACTCAGAGTTCAAAATGTAAAAACACTACGCATTCCTTAAAAAAAACATTTATTTCAACCTAATTAAAAAAAGGGCAACGAACATAAGTAGGCGCATGGGAAAAAAATGTGAAAAGAAACAGTAGATAATGACGTTGTGGAAGACGAAGATTAGATTATACATTGCTATTACATAAGTTATTTAGTTATGAATTATTTAGCATACAGTTATAAAAACTTCGCTTAGTAATGAAAATTTCTGACTTTATCGAAATAAATTTTATTTATTTTTTTACCTCCACAATCTCCGTCACTGGCCTTGTTTCACTAGACGTCTGGTACAAAGAAAATCACAATATAAATACAACCGTATGATTTTGCCTCAATATAAACAAAACAGTGCTGGAAATGAGACATTTTGGGGAAATATTATACGTCAACTTATTCAGTAAAAAACCTACAACGATTATTAAGAAGAGGAAAAAATAAAAATAAGTAAAAAAGCGCCACGTAAAAATATTTGTTTAATCTGTATAAACAAATGTTACACATTTAAAGTTACTGGTACACGTTTTAAAGAATACAAGTAAGATGGATAGTTCAGTTGCTCTTTCTTTTCATTATTTGTATTTTGAACTTTTATTTGTAAATTCTTTTCAATACCCATTGTTTTTCACACCGAGGACTTAACACAGAGGAAACTGACTAAAAATATTAAAAATATACATATAAAGTGAAAAAATAACAATGGAGTTCTACCACGAAAATACTATTTCAATCAATCAAAAAAACATTTTAGAATGAATGGGTATACCTATATATCTAACAGCAATAGTAAAATTATTTTTTTGTTGATTAATTAAAATAAAATAAAATTTGTAGTATTTATTCTACCATTCTCTATACATAGATATTATAAACATTATAAACACTGGTTATGCATGGAAAGCAATCAATTTCAACTGTGCTTATGATTGACTTACTCACTTTCTAAAATAATTGAGAGTGTCAACACTGTCAACGCCACATTAACTGAGCCATGTGTTATTAATTATTTATACGTGTCTTGATTAAAATGTATGTTCTGAATTTGGTGTGATGTTGAAATACCTTTAAATAATATGAGATAACTAACCTCGAACTAAGTATATTGCTATTTGTTCCTTTACCTTTATGAACCGATGGTCAATTTTTGATTTAACTTTATGAACCATTCTAATTTATTTCACTGTGTTTGCACATTAAAATATCGTTAATATTTGACATAAAATCTTCCTTATTACAAATTTTGCAACTGTTTAATTTAAGGGACAGACTCGGTAAGCTTTTCATAGTTTTAATATAATTGATTCAATTAATATAGTTTGTATAAAATTTGATAATAAAATGAGACAAATGCACCTACCCATTTATCTAGTTATATTGCAATTGTATACACGGAATAGGCAAATATTTGATTGAAAATGTATATATGAAGACATCGTATTTCCTTTATAAGGGAAGTGCTTGGGTAACATCTGCTATCTGTGAATATCGATAAACCCTATGACAATATTTTTTATGAAGCTCTGCATAATGTAGTTACCGCATATTAGCATACAAATGCTTTTTCAACCTCTCGAAAAATGATCCAGTCGGCTAGGGAATTTTCTAAACATCATTTTTTTGAATAACTCTTTATACTTTCGATATCGAAGAAATCTTTTGCCTTTGAAAAATCATGAAAACTTCCGAAGCATTTTTACAATAAGTCTGGTCGCCGATTGCTTAGCTGAGTGATAAGTATTTTCTTGTATATACCTAATATGTTAAAGGCTTTAAATGAAAAACAATATATCAATCAAGGTGGCTTTTGTCACTTGAGAACAACTCAAAAAGAATAGCATCATAAACACCGATGCTCAAGATGTTTTTTTTTTTTCAAATTCGATACTGTACTTGTCGGCACTCAAGCAATGCATAAACACAATAGCATAAATTCATTTATATAACATTCTTGTAGTGTTTTCTTTTAAATCTTAACCTAACACCATCGTTCTCTTTACAAAATAAAGTTATTGGACGTCTCACCGTTAGTATAGACTGAATTTCAATTATTTCGAATTATTAAAAAAAAAACACTAAATTTTTCTGTACAATGACAGTTTATGTTTATTTTCAGCAATATATTATTCAAAGCATTTTAATACAAAAAAATACACAGAAAAGAAGATTTAAGGTTTTGTGGTGAAATGTAGTAAAAAGAGTGGTTTAAATTAAACAAGTTTGTGACGTTACTTTTGAGCGACTTGTTTTAATTAAAGGAACTTGACAATTAATTATATTATTTATCTTTAATTAGAGCATTCTTAATCAACTTAAAGTTTAATTTAAGCAATTACAAAATCCACTCGCTGTTTCGAATTACAACAATATTTTTAACATAATCAAAGCCGATTTGGACCACAATAGCACACAAGACAAATGATAAATTTGAATAGTGTTAGTTTTTTATTTCACTTCATCCATGTTAATTGGTATTTATAAAATAGTCGCACGAATGCAAACACGAAATTCAAACATTTGTCATTTGAAAGTTCAGCAGACTTTTCGTACTTACAAAGGCCGCATTAAACAAACTTTAAATTGGCTTTAGTACTCTAGTATTTGAAATATCGCGTTCGTAACTTTTAATGTATCCATTGGAAACATGAAAGCTCTCAAAAGCTCGCCTCTGTTATTTAAACTTTATGACTTATCGTTTAGCGTATTGTGCCAAATATTTCCAATTTAAACTATTATATAATATGAAGCTTCTGTTAAATTTTGCTGGCGGTTCATTCTAATCCCGCAGATTTCGGCGCTCTATAGGCTTTGATTTAGTTAAGTAACCTTCATATCTTGCATTGAATTTCGAACTACAGATGCTTATGAGTTAAATATCCTAGCAAATTTAGGCAGCTACCAAAGTTAAGGACCCAATTCGGGCCAATACTAAAGTTATATTCAGTATAATACCAGTATAATTATATTAATCCATACTTATTAGTTAGCAATCCCAAATTAGTTTAAATAGTTTAGTGAAACTTATAACATAAACTTGAATACCAAATAGTAAAGGAATATTTAAGCTCTTATATTGGTTAACGTGTGTATATATAACGATATTGTAATTTGAGAATTGAATTATTTACTGAGATTATGTCGTTTGGTTTAATTAAAATATGACATAATTTAAAATACTTCCTCATCTTTCCTGGTGCTACAGGCTCAACCCTTACCATTTTAATACATCTTCTCCGTTCCACACGGTAACCTGACTTCCAATGCCAATTACTGACCTTCATCACTTGAAATTTATGTGACACCTTGTCTATTCAATGAAGTAGCGGTCATCCAACACACCTTTTTCCCTCGAGGGGAGAAAATGTGAGACGTTTTGTAGATTCTCTTTTAACCATTTCAAGACTGTCACGAAAGAAAACTCATTAAGACTTTTGTTAAGAACCATCTACGCTGTCTATAATCTGGAGTCTATAGACTCTCAATGGAGCTTATATTGATATTTTTTTACGACAGCTTACATCACAACCACCCATGCCTTCGAACAGAAATCGATAAATCGATCAAAAATGCCATTCTTACAGGGACTCAAATCCGTGAAATCCGGCACGGAAGCCAACAACGCTAACCGCTGCACCATAGACCTAACATATAATACTTCATACTTATAATCTCTTAAAAACGGGGTGTTGCAAAAACGAATAATTAAACACTAGTTCTATTCTAGTCTTATTCTTTTGCCCTTACTCTTTTCATAAAAATAAAGGTTGAGCAACTGATTAACAAGCAGTTTTTGTAGAAACACTTACGCAACTAAATATGATCTACATCACATATGGTACCTGACATGGTTATAGTATATCATAATAATCAAGAATTATCATTGATTTTAGTAAAATTCTATCTTATCTTATATTGGTTGTTCAGAAAAGATAACCGTCTTTATGATTCAAATAATGCATTCAATTCTCTTTTTACACGAAGGATACGTTCCATGTAAAACAGGCGTGTAAAAAATCGTGCTGAATAGACAAAACGTGTAAAAATAAACTGTGCTAAAATAAAAATAAGTTATAAGATTTTATTTGATTTGGTTATTGTATAAAAAATCATTCATTTAAACCAGTGTATAAAAAAATCATCACCTAACAGTATTGAATCACAATATATGTATTTTAACACTATGCCACACTGAAGATAATTGAAAATTGACTGACGTACAACATCCTGCTTTACTAGTGGAACATATTTCAGTATAATAAACATAATTAATTTAACCTATTCATGCAACCGTGTATTATTGTTAATTTATTTAATATAAAATGAAGTTCATGCCTTGATTGTTGCCTTGGCCGGAATTTTAAAATGTTTTTACTTTTATTGTATTCAGTACCAAAAAAACATTTTCACCTAACATCTCATATGACAGAAGGTAGATCGGGGGCTACAATACCGGTATTACTTATGCCGGGATTCGTGTATTCAATACTGAAAAACCGGCATTAAATTATAAATGCAACTATTATTTAATGTCAGTTTGTCAAATAAATTAATCATTTGACAGTGTTTTTTACAGTTGCTAGAAATATCCAGAGTATAATACTGTAAACGTTTTGCTATTTTTTAGCATTCATAGATATTTGTCAACTTCGAACTATTACCTAAGCTCGTTAATTAAAATCTAAACATAAAATATAACTTTGTGCAAAATATACACTACATTACTAAAAATAGTGTTGTTAGTTTGATAAAATTGTAAAATTTCAATATTATTTAGCCAGTTGTTTAATTGATTTTTAAAGCCTTCTTAGAATAATAATGCTCAAAATATACGAGCAGCATTAAGCTGCCGGTATCGGCAACAAACAAGAATCCAACTAGTTGGACTGCATAAGTTGTATCGGTTACGGAATTCTGCTGTGTGTGCGCCCAATATGAGTTTTATATGAAAATCCTGCTGCGACAGCTAAATTTTGCTCGCTTATTTCCACACTTATATGAAGGTGTTTGTTTTGCTCCAGAGCTTATACTATTTACGTATTTTGTTTACTTTGTTTTAACTTACACCAGCATTTTTGTTCAATGACTTTAATTCAAGACTGTTGAGTTGTTAAAAAATAAAAAGACTCAAAATCGGACTTTCGGATTTAAAACACGATTCTGGATCCAACTCAGAATTGGGTTTGAAGCAGTGAAAAAATCCTCACTTAAAATCACCTTAATTTTTTCAATAATTTCCTTTTCTTTTAGTAGATATATACAGTTTTTTCACCAATCAATACGATGAATAAAAAAAAATTCGGATATATTTGACTTACTTATATTATATGTTCTTGCGAATTTCTACGTTCTTACTGAACGGGGGAGTAAATTCCTTATTTCAATATTTTATTTAATTATCTCTATAGAGAATAATTAAATAATTCTCCACTGATTTTTCGTAATTTTACAAAATACTGTTTGTTTACATACTAAATAGTCTAATTGTTTATAAAAAAATTAAAAATATAATGTTTTTTAAAGTTTAGTGGCATCCAACGGCGCTACCTTTGATTATAGCAACTTGTATTCTGTTTTATTCGATAACTTTTTTTACGACTCCAACTCCAGCGCAGCTCCACAGCCCTACTTTAATTATAAAATTCTCTATTCCACTATGACTTACATGTACTGTTGTATTTGCTCTGATCGTCGACATTTCACTTCACTATTCAATAGAACACTGATTGATTGAAATTATGTTCTCATTCAATTGAGTTTGATGAAAGTTCTTGGTACAATATTTACAGTGGTAAAAGTCTACTAATTAACTAGTATATATTTATATTTCTCTTTAATAAAGACTTTCCGTAGAAACAATTTTCTTGTTGTAACAACACATTATCATATATGAAATAATATACAAGGTTTAATCTTTAGTCTTCGCATTTCATACACAGAAAATACGTAAGTAAACAATTGAACTAAAAAATCTTGCACTCAAAACTCACTGCCAAGAATATATTATCCGTATGTTTTTCGCAACTTTTTTATTCATTTATTACTCACTTGTTTATCTGAAATATTTGAATAAAATGACTGACGTATAGCATAGTAAAATATTTCAATCGATGAGAAAATATATTTTTAGCTATCGTGTCCTTAAAAATTAAATAGTCCTTGATCGAATAAAAATTTTAATTAAAAGGAAAACAAATGCTCATCTTTACATTTGTAACCATGTCTGCTCCCAATTTAGAGTGTATCAAACGCCCTGTACATTAGTCAGACAACTTTAAAAATTTAAACTGGCGTTAAATATGCAGTTATGTGTAAAATTTTGTGTTTTATCAGTTCCAGTAGTCGAATTTTTGAATTTTAAAAAAATACTGATGCCGATAAATGTTCCTACACGAATATTGTTTGATGTCCAACTTTTTAATCTTACCTAAATACTTAATCAGATGAATAATAATAGTTATTATACGGTGATCATTTAAATATCTCAAAATAGGTTATTTAGAGCTGTCTGATTAATGTACTGGACAATCGATATGGAGCCCAGCGGTAAGAGATTAGCTAAGTAATCGGGAATTAAATTCTAAATTTTGTGTTTGGATTATATAGTCGCTTAAACGGTCTGCTCGAGAATATTGTATGACAAAACGTGTGCATTGAGGCTTGTAAAGGTTTTTAAAAATTGAAAAATAAATACACTATTTAATTATAACACTTACTTAAATATAAACAACGATATTATATAAATAAATATCGTATTACTGTCATTATATATTTGGTTTGTATTGTCACATCAACAACAACTGTTTTTTTGTTGTTTTTCTATGTTGTGCTATTGATTTTTTCATGCATAGATAATATGTTTATAAACCGCTGAGATTCGTTCTAAAATCATCAATCGTTTCAAATCTGTCAACGAGAACTGATCAAACAAAATACAATTCAAAATGGCGTCGTACCAAGGATTTTTATTGAAGTTCTTCTGTGTTATTGCATTGTTAAATGTGTGCCAAGTCGACGGCCAGATGCCAAGCCCCTCTGAAATGCAAAAGATTACGGAATGGTTTGACCAACTTAACCATGCGTTCCAAACTTGCAGAAAACAGGTTAAAAAAAACATTTTTTCATGAAGTTATTTCAATAATGTTTAAAAACAATTGAAAACTATATTTTTAACGGTACAATATATTTTTTTTGTATTACAAGTTTTCATTTTTTTTTTTAAATCTTTTCAACCAAAATAAAAATCCTTCTGAATGGTTTTAAAACGTTCACTTATTATTACCACCAATTATAACACAACACGATTTCTTTAAAAAATAATAATTGACCAATTTCAAGCCGTTGATGTTAAAAGCTACATTGAATTTTCAAAAAAATCAATACCGCAATTATACAACCTTCTTTCTATCATTAGAACAAAGTGCGGTATGTGGCTTATATTAGAATCTGCTGTCATCCAGTACCTTTATTAAAAAAATAAAGTCATCATACTTTATTATAGTTAAGTCGACAGATATTTTTTCGTATAAAATATGGACAAAAACTAACGAAATGCACGGAAAACATATATTTTTTAATATTTAATATTTGAACAGCTATTTTTTGTATTTTAATTATCTATAAAGATCTCAAAACGAAATATTTTTATATGCTTGTTTTATAAAATATTGAACAAGTAATCATAATATTAATAAAATTTTAACAATTATTTAACATGACAAATCTAAATAAATGTGATTCAGCTTGTTGACATTTTTCTTATTTGAGTATTTAATAAGTAAAAATAATCGCCTATCAAAACTAAACCAAGTAGTTATATCAATTCAATTAAATTTAAATAAGTCAAATTTTCTTAATTTCTTACTAATTTTTCATTTTTTAAACATGTGAAAGTAGTGCATTGTCAAAATATTGGTCCCGTACATCTCTGTGCAAATAACGTTTTTTGTGCCTCCTGGAAAATTCCTTATGTGTGGGTTTCTTAATATTTTCTTTCTCAAGTCTATATAATTATGGCCGGTATCGCAAAAAGGCAAGCATTGCAACATCAGTTTGAATGACTTCAGTCTTCATCATGTTGAATAAATGTGGAATTAATACAAAATAGTGTTTTTATATTTTGAAAGAAAGTGTATGATCAGTGGTAGAATTTTTATGTTTTGTAATGGATTTTATAGTTGAATATTATGCAACCCAATCTTGTGGCATACCTGACACAAATGCAAACATCCCCGGCAAACAGACGCGATGTGGGATGCGCCGCCGCTTGCATGTCCGACGACATGGGAGTGATGTCTGGAAACAAATTGGATTCCGCGAAGATTATGGATGTTATCGAAAACACAATGAATCACGGTACATATATTTAATTAATATCTTTCACACAATGTTAATAAAACAATATAAATTGCAACCCAAGTAAAGTAATGTTGTTACTAGAAATAGTAATACCGGTGTTTTGGTATTGAAAATGAACAAAAACAAAATTTTTGCCACCAGACTACAGAAGTATAAAAATCATTAGTTTTAAGTGTAATAAGTAATTCGGTTAGCGTTGCAGACTTCTGTGCCGGATCTCCACTACGAAAAGTATTTTTTCGAAGGCATGAGTGTTTGTGATGTCTTATTTTCTCTCCTACCCTCCCATTCTTTAATAACTGGACGTAGTGAGAGCGATTAGTTAACCACTATTCCTGTCCTAGCCTTATCCTTCTATCTCTACTACTCTATTTGGAAAAGAGATGTTGAGCGGCTAACTAACAAGCGGTTGTCGTATGAAAAACACAGTTAAGATACCTCTATTAAGAGGTCTTATGCTCCAAATTAGGAGCTGACATGAAAAAGTTTTTGTTTTGAGGCAGCATTTAAGATTAATTTGTCTTGTACAGCACTTACGTGCCTAATAATTTCTAAATTGTCCTATTATAGTAAAAACTTAACTTTTTCAATAAAAAAAACTTTGATTTCTATCGGTTGCAATTTTTTTAAATGTAATCACTATTTTTTATTATCATTGCGTTTAGTGGTTTATCTGCAAATAGATCTCCAATGAGAATACTGATGATTTTGTTTATTTATTTTTATTTATTTAATTAATTAACATTGCACAAGGTTGAAAAATTATAAATTTTAAACTTTTACAATGGAGAAAAAAAATAGTACAATTTAAAATTAAAAGCAGTAGAAAAAAAATGGCAAGGAAGTCAACTGAGTAAGCTCCGACGAACTCTACTTTAATACATAAAAAATAGTATTCGTCGGAACTCACTCACGTCTACGTGAAATATGTCGACATCTGAAGCAATATTGTTGAACACTGTTAAAGCTCTTCCCAGTGGCATCCCCATTGGCAGGCAGGCTCTACACCTTGGGAGAACAAACAATTCATGTCCACGATTTCTCAAAAAATAATCAGGAACATTTAGATTCACATTCTCAAGAATGGTGGAATTCTCATTTTGGCCTCGAAAGTATATGATATAAGTCGAAAGAAATATATGGCCAAATACATTTCTCTTCGAACGTTCAAACTATTGAAATTAAGCATGCCTAAGATGATTCTTGTTGCGTCGTTAATTGAGTTAACTAATGCACACATAATGTTACATCACAACACGCATTACTGCTCTGCCTTTTATTTCTAATTTCAAATTTACTATTGTAATTATTATTTTAATTCATATTATAATAAAGTATAAATATTTTAAAAAAAATACTAGTAATAAAGGTGGGCTTTGATTATTGTGTTACTATTAACGCTGGTGTTGAGTTAATTTTTTTTATTAAAGCATCATAAAGCGACGAAGTCAAAGACGTGAAATCAAGTTATGCATAATTGACGTAAGTTGTATGTATATTCTACTTTGAAAACAATTCACGATTATTATTTTTTAAATAAATGCTGTTTTTCAGGCACGCCTTTCTACGAGACAGTTAAGAAAATCACCACGAAATGTATTAAGACCACAGCAGCAGTGCCCGACAGGTGCGACCTAATGAACTCTTACTTCAACTGTATTGCGACCAGGTTCTACCGCATAAACAACGGCCAACCCTTCTTGGGAAATATGGGATAAAACTACCCCCTGATAAAACTGTACAGAATACTAGCAAAAAATATTCAGTGTAATTTGGCTGTAATGATTTAATATTGTGTCAAGCAAGACCTGGTGTGGCGATATCAGTATCTGTTGAAAAAACGAATATTTTTTTTAAATAACATTAAAATGCTGTTTTACATTATTTATATATCAATATGTTCATATTTTATTGTACGATTATTAAATAAATAAAATCAAAATTTTAGACGAGTATTTTTTATTTTTACAAAGATTTTTGGTACTCTAAAAGACATTTTCACTTCTACTACTGTCAGCAGTTTTTAATTTAAATACATAAATTAAAGTTAATATAGAATCATATGTTCATATCTAACGACAGCTGATTTTATATATTTTTAGAACTTAACAATACGCATTTTCAGTATTATAATAGATAAATGGAGTTATTTGAAGTAACAAACAAAGTAAAAACAGTATAAGTACCACGCTTTGTAAAACAAATATTTTAAAAAAAAATACAGAACTGTTTTCAAAATATATATATTTTTTCAGATTTATCACAATTTATGCAAAAACACAAACATGCATTTATGTGATCTTCCAAGTACCATTAATACTACTCATTGTTTCTTTCGTTTGGTCAAAAATTTATACATGTTGGTTGTTGATAATCATTATCTTACCACCACCTGTTATGTTATGTGTATGCAGTCGCTGTTTCACGGTCTTGTTCCATGACGCAATACTATCAAGAAAATAAAAGAATAACTGCATGGGATATCTTTAAGCCATGCACTGTTTTCCTTAAAAAATAATGAAAAAAAAAGAATGTTACTTGCTAAGACCCTGTGTATCCGTACAGTGAGAGCCATGGCGGAAGAGTTTAATCTACTCCGCGTTGAATTTAACAAGGAATCAATAATATTCTGTTACCCATATGATATTGCAAATTTATCTAACGCCTCATAATTGGCCTTGATTGATATCAGGCCAGGTTAATTAAGTCCTTGCAGTTCTCGGGTCGTGACGTGTGTGAAAAAAATAGTTCATTTAAATACTTCAAATTTATCCGATTGTCACTCGGGATTTAAAATTGATCGAAAGTACATTCGCATATATTTTTTAAACCGATTTGTGTCAAATTCATCGATGTCTAAAATTATCCACCATGCTTGTGAATGTTTTACATTACGGGGCTAGAAAGGGTATATTTTTTAAGAGGGTTTAAGTCTAATGAATATATTAGTTAGCCAAATTAATGATATTAAAATACAACTTGGAATAAGTATTTCAAACGTGGCAGATTTGACAATAAATAAGCCGATGTGATTTTTAAAGATTTACTTGGGTAGATACAAAATACAATTCAAGGATAACGTAATATTTGACATTAGTTGTAAGCAAGTCTTGTCTGTTTTTTTTTTAAGTGTTTAATCGACATTATTATCGATTAAGTAAAAAAAAACAATTGAAACGTCATATTAAAACATTTTATTTTTTATTTCGTTTAACAGTAAAATGTAAAAAAAAAATAATCTGTGCGAAATTTTGTTATTTGTCATCACCGTGTTTCATTAGTAATTTGTCATGCCCATGGGTCCAAAATAGTGAGCCGTTGCTAAGTGCCCCGTGAAGCATTGCTTCGTTACAAAAAAAATCTATAATATCTAATAATCCGCCATCGAATATTATTATTTTCAAATAGATATTATTATAATGAAAAAGGCAATCAATTTTTCAAAACTTAAAAGGTAAATTTAGATACTAATTCGCCATTTTCAGCTTACATCCTTTTGATAGACAGTGTTTCAAGATACATTGTGATACAACTGCGAGTTTAGTTATTTTTTCTTTCCACAGTCGATATGTTATAAAAACAAAATATTTTCCATAACCCCCAAAAAATACGTTTGTCTTTTTTCAATTATGTTTTTTTTATTTTTAAACGCGTAAAGTGAGACAAAAGTGTTTATTTTGAACGCCATCAATAAACATTACAAAAAGTGTTTGCACAAAAAAGTGGTACTAGGGTTCAATTGAATTTGTTTAAAGTATAAGAAAAAGGCAAAGCCACCTGGTGCTAAAAAAGATGTGCCGGTAAAAAAGTTGGAAAATCTCAAGGGAACAAACAACACGCAAAAAACGCGAGTTTGAAACTCTTTTCAGACCGTCGTGTTCTGTCTCGTGAAATTTCATTTCGTATTATACAATCCATCATCGAAAAGATTTGTGTTCAAATCAATAAGAGTTTGATTTATTTATTACGCCTACATACATTCAATGTATTTGTCTACATATATCTAACAATACAATGTACATTAAAAGAAACATTTATTCGCCATTCAATAGAATGGACATCATTTTCACCTGATATTTTACGAATTTTCTAACAGCATTCTCAATATTATTTAGAAATCTAATTATTTTAGTCGATGAGTTAAAATCTTGTGTCGTTGTAGTTTCGGGTAAATAATATGCTAAGCTGTAGCCTATTGGTCAACGCCACCATCGTATTCGGTTGCAGTAGTTACTGGATCAAATCTTCAAACTGACACTTTATATAAAGATTTTCAGTATTCTGGGCTCAAACGCATGTATGCTTGTGATGCTTATTTTAACCTCCCCCCCACATACAAATAACGAGAACCATACGCTTGGTATTGGTCTTTTTCTAGCTTAATTGTTCTATCATTTTTTAAATCCATATCCGCGTTTAACTTTTCCGGTTCTAAGCTCAAGAAATGCCACCCCAATACCCACATTTTCTTAAATATCTATTTTAATATGGGTGATACAATGTTTATAATTAAGGTATTCTTATATCATAGTTTTTTGGAACTTTTGTAGTTTTTATAAATACGCGATAACGCGATAATGCGATAACGAGATAAGCGCCCGCTTATCAGCGATCGTTCGTAAGATAACTGGGCTGAACGCGTCAGTTGCAAATTCATATTTGTACTGGAATGACGTCTTTTTTACGTGCAACTTAAAATATGATTTGATTATGATTATTTATTTAAAAAACCACGGATTTTTTATAAAAAAAATGTATGAGGCATGATGCAGAGAGATATTTTAAAGCCCTTAGACTATTTTTTTTTAAATTCATAAGAATAAGGCCAATGATGAGGAAACCAATGAGGTCCCTAAACGACCCCCATCGGCAGAGAAATATTTTTCTAGTCTCCGAGCCGTGAGAGCTAATGTGAGCTGTATGGCTTCTTATTGGAGGTATCTCAACAAAAGATTTTAAACGAAAACTGCTTTTTACTTGAAAAGTTCCTTTCTTTCTTGAAAAGACTCTGGATAGAAAGTTAGAAGGCTAGAACTGGTCATATTTACTTTATGATCAATACTGGTTTTGCTCATCATGAACATTTTCAAATGATTAGTTTAACATACATGCTTATGATGACCGAAACGGTCCAAACCATATTAAATAAATGTGGAGTTAGTACAAAAGAGAATTTTTTATTTTAAATATAATGTCTGTCTACCAAGCATTGATAGTGAAAGCCTTCAAAGCAATTTACAGATTAAAAAAAAATGCTTCTGGAAGACGGTTTGTATCTCACTTAGTAATGTTTGCTGGTGATATTAAAAGTTTTGCTGAATGAAAACTGTATATTATTACTTATTCATTAGAATTCACTTAAGTGAATTATTAAATTTGTGTTATAGTAAATGTTTTATTTATACATTTAATGAGTATACTCTCTCACAAAATTGTATAGAAATAATATCACGTGTAGTAGATTAATCTAACAAATTACCTCTGTCAACAGCTTCCCATTTATATAAATGCACTCGCATTAGGCAAATGCATAAACCATTTTGATAAATTATTATTCAGGTGCAAATGTGTTGAGGCCGTACAGACAACCCGCGCAACAACAGTCAACAAGAGCACGAAAGGTTCATAAAATGGTCTGCGGGAATCCAACAAATAATACTAATGATATGCAAATCATTTAATTCCCGGGATAATTGAGAGTCTAAAAGGTTATATCCAGGTGCGATAGTAGTTAAACGCAAAACAAAACTTTCACGGGTATTAAAATATTATGTTACATCGGAAAAATAGTCTTGTAAAGAAAAGGCTTCTTCAATTACCATTTCATAACTTTCTACTTATATCAAATTTTATGAAACCCCATGTGTCGTTGGGTCATTTTTCTGTTGTTTAATAAAATAATCTTTTGTCATTTGTGTTATATGTACTGACAAACTTGATAGAACCTTTCTCTTCTGAATCAGACAGAATCTCTCAAAACCTTCCTATTAGAAATAACAAAAACTTAAAGTCTTCAATATAATACATAGTTTTTTGTTTGTAGAAAAATTATGTTGTTTGATTAAAATTGAATTTAATCAAAACTCGGCTTATGGGTTTGAGAAGTTTGTTTTTTGAGCCCCTCAAATTATAATGATTTTATATAAATTGTCTTGACATGGTATTTGCCTATAAATATATTTAGTTACTAATTACTATAAGTTAGATACGTTTTAATATTCCACACGTCTTAAATTATCGTAAAAGTGAAGTAACTTCAGTTAATATTCATCGCAATAGTGTTATATTTGTAAAATAAAAATATGCAATCCACCAAAACACTACATAAAGACATGATTGTACTTTTAAAGGTCCAAGAAAAAGTAAAAAAGAATAGTTTTGTAACACATTTCTTGTGAAACATAAAACATTGCTATTTATTTATTTATTTGTTTAATATATATTCTGATCCATGTTTATACACTAGGAGGCACTAGACTAATACTGTAAGACCAATGTTTCACTTTGAAATACTATTAAAACCGAACATAGATAGCTTTCAGCAGTCCACCCTTCAAATTTCCTTTCCCCGTTACATCGCCCCACAAATTTACATATTTTTCAATAAACAAGTGCCTAGCTTAACCAGTACTAACGTTTCACCAAAATATTTCCTCGTTGAAACCAATTATTATTCTCATAGTTATTACAGAGTAACTGTTTTGATGCAAATAATCGTATGCACTAACTGTTAGTCGAGAATACAAGCTGAAAATTAAATATTCATTACTTTTCAAGTGAATAATATTGTTAGCTTCTACTTTCTTAAATGTTTTTGTTGGTATTCATATTCGTAAGTCAGATACGTCAGTGTAGCACAGTGTTCAACGTCGTCTGCTTCTGAGACAGATCTCACGAGTTCAAGCCCCAGCACGAGCAATACTTCGATTTATGATTCGAAGGCATGGGTGTTTGTTATGACGAAAAATTCTCTCTCCCACCATTCTAATCCAAAAATAACGAGGCAAAGTGAAAACTATTAGTTAACCACTAGTCCTAATATAGCCATTATTATTTTATCGTTATTCTAAACCTATCAAAGATTATTGTTGTTGTTGAGATATTTCTATCAGAAGATTATACGCTCTACATATTGGGAGTGGACATGGATTTAAAAAATCTTATTACAATATACAGGCGTTGATTTTTTTAAAAGCCCTGTTTATACAAAAAAAATCTTTTTATTTTTATTTCTTAAAATCTTTTTATAATTCATTGTCATACTAATAATTCAAGTACGGAAGATTGAGCCAGCGTATAGATATCTGTTAATGTTTGAGAACGTAAAACTTTTCACCTTTAGCCTGTCTTAGAAAAAAGTACGTTTGTATCTAGCACGCCGGCTATAATTTGTAATTATGTATTAATTTAATTAGTTATGGACGAAGTAACTCTTAACTGGCTTGTTGAGCACGAAAAAATTGACGAGATATCTCGTCTGTGGCAGCCATCCAGTTAAATACTATCTATGAAACTATTATCTTAAGTCTAAAATGAACAAGCAATGGTGATACATATTGCCTTGACAATATACTATTCCAACACCTATTACACAAATCTACCAAGTGCTTGGAATGTAATAACTCCTCGACACTGATTAAACGGCCATCATGCGACGGGGTCGCGTTTCATTGTGACAGGGTAAGCGACCAAATTAATGCCTCATCATATATTCCTGTTAACCATGCTCAGGGAAGTGGGATCTTTATGCTCAGCATAATATACGTCAAGAGGCACTTAATTCCACTCAACCGCAACCAAGACTTTTACACTGAATGCTTAATAAGCTTGCAAAAGCACTATTTTTTAATACGTCAACAATCAAAATTGCGACGCATTCAAGAAGATATATAATAAAATAGAAAAACGGAAACTAATTATACGGTCAGAATATTTAATAACAATTTTGGTTAGTAGGTTAGGTTAGGTTTTTTTTAAATTTCATTTAAATTAAGACTATTTATTCTGACCGATATATTATGACCATTTAATATAAATTCTGACCAATGTTATTTAAATTCTGACCAGAAAAATACGAGCCATAGAAAACTGACAAAATTTAGACGATTTTAGTATCGATTCTAATTTCAAAGTAAAGGTATTTCGGTCATCTTTTACCATAAAAAAATCCTACAATGTACGTATCATTATATTATTCTACATCTTCTATTTAAATGTATTTTTTTAAATTTTAAACTAATAAATTCATAAACAATATCAAAAAACTTCCGTTTTTTAAAAAGCTCTTGAGTTCTAGTTTGAATTGTTGTCTTTGATACAGGACGTGGTGTCATTTTAACAATAGATGGCTGTAGGCCTATTTATGTAAGGAAATCTTTACATCGTATTGATTGTTAACAGTCGTAACGTGCAAATTCCATATACATACATAGTTACTTCTTTAGTACTATTTAATACTAAGTAATAATTTTCTTGCAATTTAAATTTTATAACAAAAATTATACTTACCAAGCCAAGTTTCTGTTCGACGCAAGAAAAAACATTCTTTATACGTTCAGCCTGTTCTCACAAACAATTTTTTGACACGCATAAACATGTTTTATTTAAAAAGGAACTTTATGAATTCTCCTAAACCTCGGTTCTAGTTGAGTACTACGTCACTGTGGTTACTCAAGACAATGCCATCTAGCATACGGTGGGGGCTATTGCAACATTATGCGGAATTAGAGGGTTGATGGTCATCTGCGAGACTATGCATAACATAACTGTCACCATCTCCATAAGGACATAAATGGGCTATCTTGTATCCGACTGCATCCTTACTTACTCAATGTTAGATTTGGCTAAATTTTATTGTGATAGAACCAGGGCTGTGGAGTCGTGTAAAAAAGACGACTCCGACTCCAGCTTTCAAATGAAAAATGACTCCGATTTTTTCAATAATTTCATTTAAATTTATATGTATGTACTCCATCAAATTTTCTTTAGTCAGCCAAGCATGCAATGCCAACACATTGGACTATTGTGTTAGAATACACATGATTAAATATGTTTTTCAAAAAAAAAATCGAGCCGCTCATTGTTCACGACTCTGACTCCGGCTCTAGCTCCAACTCCACAGCCCTAGATAAAACTCTTCTTTTTCGTCCAATTATATTTACGCCTCTTTCTATTCCATCGAGTACATTTTTTCAATTATTTTTTTGTACAATTTACACTTTCAAGCTGGTAGCATAATAATGTTGTTTTACATGTTTGTTTTTCAAATTACCACTTTTTTCAACTAATTTGACAGCTATCAGCAGATTTGTGCTCAGTTTGGTTTGCCATGAATAAACTTACGTCATAAAAACGCTTGCAAATTGTGCAAATTTATTTCTTTAGAAAAGATTCTGGCCGGAACGTGACGGGCAATGGAGAGTGCTATCCGTGATTACTAACATTATCGTTTCCTAATTGAATGACGTTAATATGAAAGAGCTGTGGTTTCAACAAGACGGTGCAACATGCCACACAGCACGTGCTACAAATTGGATGTCACTCTAAAAATTGTTGCTTGTTCGAAAAACATACAAAAATACCCTATACATGTAATAATTAAATTAAAACATCTACAAATTAGCACGACCTATTAATATTAAGTGGTATATGCAGGTATTCCATTGCGTTATTATATTATTAGACGAAAAAAACTCAATCGATTCATTCTAGCTGCAAATTATTATTTGTTAAAATTTCAAAAGCTCAGAATTGCCCCTAAAATCACATTTCACAGAGATTATTCAAAGTGATTTTTGAAAGAGTATTTTTTAATTGTAACTCATAATCTCACTTACGCCGTTGTGTTTCGTTAGCCTGCTAATCACATAGGGTCGTAGGGGGATGGTTCATCAATAATAATTGTGTGAAATGAAGGGGTTAAGAGAATACACTTCAGTCATGTACTGTGCTTAACGCTAATCTCACTTTAACGCCACCTATGATTGGGGATGTGAGATTACATTCATAAAAATAATTATTCATACTTATTACCCTCGTTATGACAAAGAAGGCGCCACGTTTTAGGCTTTCACTGTGTCTTCTTGAAAATATTACGATATACTAGAATATGATATTAAAATTAGTTATATTATCTTTACCAACAACAGTATTTAGCTTTTCAACTTTCCTTAACCAGAATGATAATACCGTACCGAAATCAAATGTTCCAATTTCCTAGGTTGTATGTCGGGTCCGTGGCGCAGTGGTCAACATTGTTAGCTTCTGTAACTGATCTGATGGGTTCGTGTCTCAATGAACAGAATTTTTTTAATCGATTTTTTTATTTCTGTTCGAAATCATCGGTCTTTGTGATCTCCTACCCTTCCAATCCTTACAGTGAGCCATTAGTTAACCACTAGTCTTGTCTTAGCCCTATTCTTATATTTCTGCTACTTTTTGAAAAAAAAAAGTTGAGCAATTTAGTAACAAAAACTTCTCGTAGAAAAAACTTCCTTCATAATACTTTCACTGGCAGTCCACACGCTCTACATAGAAGCAAACATGGATTTGTTTTAAAAAAATAATTTATCATCGAATTTCATTTTTTTGTGTTATTTTTACATCACCTCCTCACTCAACAGTTAAAAACGAAGTACTGATCATTTTCTTTACTATTGCAATCGTCAATTATGATTTTTTTTCTATTTTATTACTGTATTTCTTTTCTCTTCAGTTATCTGTAACAAGTTTCAATTACAATCAATAAATTATAAAACAATTCATTTTAATTATTATTTTATTTAACAAAAAATCATTGAAATTAAAAAAATGGCATATATTATTATATTTACAAACAAATAATTTCTTCAAAAAAATTTAACTAGAAAGAATGTTATCTTTTGCATTGGCTTCATCTTTGGGTTTAATATCAGAAGTATACAATTAGGGTATATACACTAAACATACATAAGTTATTCGAGGTTCATAATTTTTTTTTTTTATCGTACCATTCGATTTACAAGCATAGTCTTTTATTCATTCGTTTACTTTTAATTGTGATTTTAATTAACATACAGAGGGGTATAACTGACTATCTCAAAAAATTCCATCTAATAAATTTTTGATTGGGTTTAACTCATTTCATACATAAAGCATCATTACAAATGTATTCGTGGTAAACAAATTAAAACACGTTTTAATGAAGCCAATAAAAAATATAAAATATATTAATAAAGTGATACGTAAATTTTTTAGTTATTCGAAAAGTAATTCTCTTAACCATTACTCTTTTCATTGCGTTGGACGAAACGAAACAAGACCGGTAAAATAAAAATTATTACCTCGCTGACATTCGCAAATATAAATCAACCCGCAAACAGAAGCTTTTTAAACCCCTTGTACCGTATAATAAATTGTTGAGGTAAATTTAAAAAAATACTTTTTATTCCTTCTTTTCGAAAAACGAATAACGGATATTATATTAATATCAAGAGGAGCTGTTTTTATAATTATACTTTTTTTAATTTAGAATTGCAATCAAATTAAACAATACCCAACTACGTATATTTTTTTTTGAAATAGTCTTCCAAATATATATCGAAAAAGCCTGCTATTACATTAAGACAATACTGTGCGTTGTTTAAATTGTTGTGAATTACCTCACTTATGCAACGTTTTCATATAAATACTATTAACACTTTATAAGCGGGCGTTTTTTAGTGATTAGCGCAAAAATATATTTCATTCTTAAAGCAAAACACAACTTTTAAACCAAACAATATTTTCGGCTAAAATTTTCAAAGAAATCATATGCAACATTTAATCATTGAAAATAAAATAAAAACATTTTGAATACATCATAATTTCACTACTTTTCTAAGCTGAATATAAAAACCTTTTATTAATTTAGTAGAAAAGCACTCCACTTGTTATCAATATGAAATATTCAAAATATTCTGTATAAAAAAAATACGTTAATTCATACCATACAATTATATAAATAATTTTAGTATAAAATCTTCTTTCCCACAAATTTATAATCACTTGAAGTGGGAAATCTGCTGCCCTAAATATTCGAGAAACATGTCTCACCCTTTTTAAAAAATACTATGTGTGAGCGAATATTCAGGGCATAAAAATTTATGAGGTTTATTGCTTATTGTGAAACGGGTCACTTGCCGTGGCAGTTATTTTGAAGAAACCATTAAATTATGAGTCAATATACCAACAAAACCGATTAACGTATTTTTACGTTTCCAGTTATTTTTAACAGTTATTTTTAATTTATTGATTGAAATTGTGTTGATTTTACCTACCTAAAACTAGCTAATAACGGCTGACTGGCTGTATAGAAAATGTTACCTGCAGCCGACCATCGCTAAAAAAATGGGCGCGAAACGGCGCTGCAATTGGCAACATTGCGCTCCATATTGATAGCTTTTTAGCGGCCCCTTGACAAGCGCTCGCGAAGAATTATTACTTTGAGAGTTTTTTAAAGAGGTTTTTTTTTATTTCAACGTGGGATTTCAGCCAATGTTCCGTGACGGAGGCCATTCCTGGCGACGTGTGTGCATTAGACGAAGCCTGCAATTGCACTCGAGCTAAAAAGCTGCTATGAAAAAAGCTTGGTTTATTAAATGACCAACCAAACTCCTATTTCCGATGATCGGACGTAAAATTTATATGATGCTTCGCTATATTTAAAACCTTTAACTGGCTACAAACGTGCTTTAAATGTAAGTATACACGCAGGCGACTTGCTCGAGAGTTTTTGAAAATATTACTGAAGATATTTTCAGATATTTTACAGCGCAATTAAAAAAACATAAACTTTAATCAATTTTCATATTTATAAACGAGCCTTTTCTCAACCTAATAAAACTCTGTCGTTAAATTGACGACCGCTTTTAGTGCAAAATAATTAATACTCTCGTTAAAAAACTTCCATATATGAAATTTGTTGTCTTGGCCGCTAGCTGTCATGTTTGATATATTTTATGGATAAATATAACAAAATAAAAATATACATTTATTGTACAAGATTAATTCCCGAATCCCATCAAAAAGGGTCTGGGATTCAATGCCCTAATGACTACCATTAAAAAAGTAAAACTTTTTATAAAAATCTTACTGTGCGGTCCAATTTTTGAGCATCTAAATAATCTTGTCCTATATTCATTTCAATAAAATTGCTAATGCAGTCATTTTATAAAAAGGATCACAGTCTAATTCCGATCAAAACGAGATCGAATCCCTTATTCGAAAATATGGAAAACAAATTATGTTTTTGTTTCCCATACGGTTCGAATATTTTTTTATGCCTGTGATGCTATTATATTTTCGACGAGTAGTGCGGGGCTAGATAGCCCTGCGGTCGGCCGGGTTTTATTTATAATTTTGTCACGTACTGCCGGGGGAAGGTAAATTAAATTTTGTGGTTTAAATTAATGCCAAACGCGCCGGCATAGGTATGCCGACGGTGACAGAAAAGCTAATGTTGTACGTACATTTAAACGGATCGATTTATATAATTTAATCTTTTACTCTCTCGGAAACCGGGGCAAAGCCCCGAGGCATGTTTTTCAATATTAAGAACGGCGAAGCATAGAAAAATATCGCATGCTTGACAGTTTTATCTAATATCCTGTCACGGTTACACGCAGAATTGAAAAGCGCGTACTTAATATAACATGATATAACATGTTATGAATTGATGTTGATATGTAGTAGTGTGTAGTACCCAGACTTCATATGAAAGAAAATCTCAAATCTGTTATTGCAAGTTATTTTGTGAAAATTTTCACAATTTATTCAATTCGTAATTTCGGTTTCAATTCTGTGCATGCAGATCAAATCTGTATTTAATTATTTTTGAGTAATATATATATTTATAACTGTGTTTTTAATCAAAGATGAAAATAATGTCAGATATTATTATAAGCTGTAAATTTTCCACAATAATATTATCGCTCTCTTTAAATAAGAAATTTTTTAGCAACAAATTTGTTCATTTTTCAACATTGATAACTATTAATTTATCTTTCAAAGCAGATTATTGAAATTAATGAACGGAAAAAATTGTTTGTTTGACCAATATAAAATACTTAACAGTTATTAAATGTATAACGACAATTGTAAATATTAATCTGTTTAGCTATTGATTCGTAAGACAGCTATGATATGAACGCAAGAATACATCTAATCTATATTAATTATTTTCATATAAGGCCTTATCTCCTATCCAATTATCATTGTGTGTCTTCTTTAAGCCTTGTCCAGCTGTCTTGGGATTATGTTGAATCTGTCTGGTGGAAGGTATCAGTAGTATCACCTCAAGTGTCCAGTTAATCCTGGGATTTGACATCCAAAATCCCGTCTTGCCGTTCATCCTCATGACGCCTATTAATGGCATACGCAGTGGAAAAGCGCCCTTCGAATGAAGTGGCTTATTTTTGTTTAATTAAACAAAACAATTATTAAGATTCACCTAAGAGTAATATGTACAAAATGCAAATGTTATGCATAAAATCACTCATAATGGTTAATACTTCTTATGTTTGTTTTTAAAAGGAATACTTTTTTAAACTATGTCCACTTCTAATGTTGAGTCTATGAACTTCTTGTGAAGCCTATAAAAATATTGTCTTTTACGAAAACTGGTATTATTATTAATCGTTAAATATCTCTTGTTCGGAGACAATAAGCAAATAATAAGGCAAAAACTATTAATTAAATTCAAAATATATATTATAAATATATAATTAACTGATATATGTAATACTGAACAGACTTTGAATTAAAATTACCACATCCAAGCTCACCATTTTACTATCTTATTAATTCTGCATTGAACAGAATTATAGGAAACTAGTTTACGTTTTATGGCAAGAGAGACTAAATCCAGTTTCAGTGAAACTATTAACTTAAGTTTATTATTTCTGTTACATAGAGTTTAATTAAAATAGTTTTAAATATAATATATTCAGTTTATGCAATTTATTGATTGGTGTTTTGATAGATGAGCTTTTAACGATATGCGGGTAGTATATTTCTCGTTTTATCCAGAAGCCTATTTTATTAATCGGTTTTGCTGGGATATAGGAGATGTAACAATTAAGAAAAAAAATGTTAGTTGATTAAGATACTCTTCAAAATACTATTTTACCAACCGTCTATTTTTACGCCGCCAATTTGTAAGTAGTGTTTTTTATCATTTTTAAATAAAGTCACCTTTACCTAACTGTAGTATTTTATTTTTAAAGTAAATTTAATACATTTTTATGTATTGTTTTTCTTCCAAAGAAACGATGTTTTATTTTGAAATTTTATCAACAAAGGAAATCTAAATATGCTGCCATCTATTGGCAGCATATCATCAAAAGGTAATAAAGTTTCCAAATTGATATATATAGAACATTAATAAAATAATTCATTTTTAACATTGGTTATAATTTAATTCCACGTCTAAGTTAGACTATTTACTACAAGAAATCGTTCCTTAATGATCAATTTTAAGCACTTTTTATATTAGACATCGTCAGTGAAATAGTTTGTTATTATAAGGAACACGTAACTCCATTTAAAAAAAATCAAACTTAGAGATGCAGATCTTAGACTATTTATTTTATTAATGTATGAAATTTTATTTTTAACTGGTAATTATTATTTTTAACTTGCAAACATTTTTATTTAAAAAAACAGAGATGAAAAACTATGTACATATAGTTAAAAACTGGTGTATATACGCTTCGTTCTTCGATTTCATAAATTTACCAGTGCATCGTATAGAACTGTTTGCTCGTTGAATGTAGAAACTCCCGCGTTTTACTAAATTCAAAGACACATTTATACTAATTTTATCTTAACGAGTGCTTAGAGACGTGATACAACAAATGGCAACATTGTAACGTGTACCTACCCTATTACTTCAAGAGTGTTGGAACTTGTTACAGGTAAAAGTTGTAATGTTGAATATTTAAAAATATACATGAAGCTACTTGGACAAATGTGTTTATGCAAGTATTATTCTACAAATAACTAGTGAGAAAATTTTGATTCCATAAATTTCCAACAGCTGATGACACTTTTTGTAGAAACCGATCCTTTCAATCAAAAGACATTAATTCATGACTGTTCAAAATATTAATTTCACTCTCTTTATTGCAATTAAAATTATGGACATTCGGTACAACAGTGTAAGATTTTGAAGGAATAGTTTATGATTTAATTTCGAAATTTGATGTTTTGGAGAAGGTTCAGTAATATGTAATTTTGTATCCGTCTGTGACAAAAGTCACACTTTAAGGCATTGGTGTTTGGGATTTCTAAAAAAATTCACTCAAAAGCGATTAACTAATTACTTGATATTTCCCAGCACAATTCTTATATTCCTACCACCTTGGATTGTAAAAAAGGAGGATATACTTAGACATTTGAATTGTTTACGACAGGACTTTCACCATATTGTGAAAATAGAACAAAAATATTTCCATTCGATTGCAATGTAAGATTTAAGTTTTTTTCTTCTTCAATTTGATATTTTTAATAAGATTACTTAACCACCCAACGCATATTTACCGTACTGTTGAATATATTGATTTGATTGATATTTTTTCAATAGATTCGGCGGTAATTTAGTTGAAATTAATTTTTAATATAAAAATTGAATTTGATAATTGGATTGTTCACTTTTAGGGTGTTCACTGTCAATACTTGGTGGAAAGGCATTATATTAATAAAAACACAATAATCCTTAGTACTTCATTCCACTTTATTTAATATGTCAGGACCGGTTTCGCTCATTACGAGCATCGTCAACTGATAATTTTAATGTCATTATTTTCATTGTATCACTTTGTCAAAGAATTCCCAAATTTTAATTATGTTTGTAATTACTTTCAATCCCCATTCTAAATTTATTAATCTGAGATGACTTTTTAATTATATGTTAGATGTGTTAAACATTTAAATTTTGTGCTATTTTAGAATCACTTTTAATGTAATTGGTATTTTCTTTTCAATGCCAATTGTTGTTTATAGCTGTTCATTTTTGTATAAATAGCATTGTTAAATTATATTTCTTATCAGTTGACGATGCTCGTAATGAGCGAAACCGGTCCTGACATATTAAATAAAGTGGAATGAAGTACAAAGGATTATTGTGTTTTTACTAATTGGATTGTTATTTTCATGATATAATTTACACAGTAATAAAATTTAAAAAACAAAGAATTTCGATATAAATGTATTTAAAAAGTTTCTTTTGATTAGGTTATGATACCAAAAAAATCCTGTGTTATATAATATTATAACTATTGTAAAACTATTTACTTATGTTACCTTGTCAAACACGTGCCTGCATTAAATATAAAACGTTGATATTGTCTGTGTCTGTTGTCTTAATATATTAATAATAGTTTCCAAATCACAAGGATCTATTGTTACGTACAGAAAGTTAATACTGCAGACTCCCGCGGGATTATCTGTTTCCCGGTTGCCCGAGGCGTCCTATGCGGTGCCGGGACACTGCCGGTGCGTGCAAAACGTTATCTCGCATATTAATAATACGCGACCAGCAATTATTATGGAAGCTGTGCGACAGTTATACATGGCGTCAAATAAATAACGCTAAATGCCAGATACTGTTTTCATATTTAAAAGAATGATTGTATCGCTTTAAATTTTAATTCAGATTATGTACGGAATAAATAAATAAAGATAATCAATTTAGAAGGAAAGCCTACCGAGCGATTAAAGAGTATATTTGTTTACTTACTCTCTTCCATACAAAACAAAACGATATATTTGTCAAACTTTAGAGCTCTTGTCAGTGGCCGTCACTTTGCTGTTTTTATTCATTCATATAGCTTTGTTTTTAAATTAAGAAAACTTTATGTAATCTAGTCAATGTATATTTTAAACAATTTTAAACTATATACAGACATTCCATATATTCTCATTTAGTCCTTTTTTAAGCCAAGATTTTTTTGAGTTAGTTACGGCAGCTTCCTGAAATTCAAACTGTGTACATGTTACAATAAAAATATGCACTCAGTCAATGTGTACATTGTTGTATATTACAGTATAGACGAGAGAAAAGATAGGAAATTTAACTAGTCAATGTTACATTAACTAAACGGATGGAGTTAAATTTTTCACAAACTAAAAAATTATCACGCGTGCACTCATAGTGTTTGTAGCCAGCCACTCACAATCATAGAGTTGCTGTGGTCAACATAAAAAACTCACCTTTTATCTATTCAACATAGTAAACATAACCTAACATAAATTGCAATTTCATTTCTACCTCGATTAGCGCTTGTCAGTATACCAAAATATACTATTACGTATTGTCATTAGTAGGCTCGTCAGTGAGTTTATATATATATTAGTTAATTTATACATTACTAGTTAAAGGGAATGGAAACTATAATGATTTGAGCTTCAACTAAAGTATATAATAAATGTATCCATTTACTAGCGAATGTATACACTGTAGAAATTTTCGTTGATTTAATATTTAACCAACCAAACAATGTTACCAGGTGGCAGAGCTTGTCAGCATTCGCTCAATACGTTTGATACAAACAACAAAAACGAGTGTGTATAATGTGCGCTTAAAATTCCACCTGTAAAAAAGTACTAAGCTATACACTCTTGCACACACTCTCTCTCTGCATAAGCTAACGGATGAAGCGTGTGCTTGTGAATTGTGCTACATTTAGGCAAACAAATCAAGACAAATCTTTATTATTTGTGTTTAGTATTATATGTGGTAAGAGGCTTTAAATCATATATGGGCAACCACCGGTCTGCGGGCTGCATTCGGCCCGCCGAGCTATTTTATCCGGCCCTGATTCATCTCGGCGAAGTAATAAAGAAAGAAATTAATAGTTCAAGGGAGCCAATATTGATAGTCTCGTAATTCAAGTTCAAGGCCAATCTTCACACTTAATTTTGTAATCAGTATATAATATTAATATTATGTCGTTAATTATGTAAATAAAAAAATATATGAGAAGTAAGCAGCAAAGTGTTTTATTTAATTTAATATTACATTATTATGTTTAATAATTTGGTCCGGCCCTTGACTCGGAGAGAGAATAATAATAAAATTAGAATTTAGTGGTTTGTTAGAAAATGATATTTATATTACGGCTGTCGCTACCAAATAAATACATATCGGTACTTTTTAAAAAATATATTATCTTTTGATGTTTCGCTGAGTATTGGTTTTCAGTTTTAAAGAGTATTATACAAATAATTAAACAGCATCTTATGTTTTCTGTTTCAGGTGGGTACGATAAATATACGCTGTAATCGTGAACAATCTTCGTCCATCTCGCAAGCCCATGAAGGTATGACTTGTTTCGAATTTGTCTTTTTCGTAATCATAACACCCATGAGTTCTTCTGTTGAGAAGGATCCTGGCATCCCTTAGAAGTCAACTTCGCCTGTCAGTACCTGGAGTGCTAGTGATGGACACCGACAACTTCTCTACTAAATTATTTAGTTAGGTAAAATCATTTTTTTTAAATCCATGTCTGCTCCCAATGTGGAGCATATGGCCTCCTAATGGAAGTATCTCAACAGAATTTTTTCTACGAGAACTGTTTTTATTACTCAGTCGTTCAACTTCTCTTTCTTAAAGAGAGTAGTAGGGATAGAAAGATAAAGCTATGACAAGACCAGTGTTTAACTAATCGCCTTCGCTACGTCCAATTATCAAATGATTGGAAAGGGTGGGAGGGAGTTTTTAGAGATCACAATCATGTTTTCATCACAGAAATCGATGGGAAAAATGATGTTCGTACTGGGACTCGAAGATCCAGCACGGAAGCCCACAAGGCTAACACGCCCCATAGGACCCAACATCAATTATAAATTAATACGAAATAGTCAATATTTTCTTCCAATAGTTCTAACCTAACTTTACTTAAATAAGATACTAACGAAATACAATTATTACCTATCATTTTTATGAAAACATTTTGACCATTTATAAGATTTTTCACTGGGTACTTAGTTAGAATAATTGTAATCACTATAGTGTAACAGTGTAGAAATCGAATATTTTTTCTATTTGGTTCTCATCTTTGGCATCATTTAAACGCTATATAATTATTATTTTATGAATACACTAATGTCAATTAAGAATTCATTCCGAGTAAATATGAAGTATCGAATATTAACTGAACGGTAATTGCAACGTAAACTTCTATTACCTCGCAATTTCGTAACGCTGAAGGCATTTGGTCTGTCTGTTATCGGGTCTCATGTTTTTCTTTTTCATTTTTTTCCGTCTGTCCTGCCACTAATGGCGGTTTTCTATTTCCCTTTGAGGAGTGACTGAGATGGCTTCCTCGTTGCTAATGGGTTTTTTTTTGCGCAGACAACTTCTCGTCCCATCATTTCTTCGGCGACTTGTCCGTTTCATTGTTTTTCACATGGTTTTCCAACTCTACCCCTAAAAAGAAATTGTAAAATGAAAATAGCATTTTTTTTACTAGACACGCGTAGCCTGCAAAAAAATGTCACATTGTTTGTAAACTTAGTGAGTTTTTTTTTTACTATATTTAACCAGAACGTTATGACAAAGAATCACGATCTAATAACATGGGGTAAATTCTTCTTATTTCAACTACTCTCTAAATATCTCTTTAAGGGTGTTCACTGTCACTACTTGGTGAAAAAGCATTATATTAATTAAAATACAATATTTCTTTGTACTTTATTCCACTTTATTTAATTTTTTAATTATATTTGTAATTACCATCTGTCACCACTTAAAATTTATTAATCTTAATGATGATTTTTTAATTATATGTTACAGGTGTTAAACATTTTAATTTTGTATAATCATAAAATCACTTATACTGTAATTTGTAAATTCTTTTCAATGCCAAACGTTGTTTACACCTTTTCATTTCAATTTATTTTTCTATAAATAGCACTGTTTATATATATTTCTTATCAGTTGACAATGCTCGCAATGAGCGAGACCGGTTCTGACCTTTTTAATAAAGTACAAAGGCATATTGTGTTTTCACTAACTAATAATATCCAGCTGATATGTATTGTAACCTACAATAATACATGAATCAGTGCTTATGCAAATTTGTCTGGGGTCACTTCGTACCCCTTCGCTCCTTGTTACTATTTTCAACGTTTCGGTATTCGAGTGTTAAAAAAACATGACATTGAAAGACGATCAAATAACTTTGTCTATAGTTTGTATTCAGAATAAAAAATAATTTTACAGTATCATCACTCATCAGAGGTCCACAACAGTTATTTGCTAAACGACATGTACAACCAACTAGTTTTTAAATATTGTTTGACTAAACTATAATAGAAATAAAACTAGTCTAAATATAAATATCTTGTCTTCAGCATTGAAAACTACTAAGCAGACCTAGGTTCTGGGTAACAAATTGATCCTAGAGAATCCTGCTGTGGAATGGATAGAGAGAAAGCAATGCTTGCAAACTTCCACCGCTGCACAGTGGTTTGAGTAACTTTGATCGAATTTCAATTCCGTTACGAAACTTTAGTTATGCAACATTGTAGGCTCTCAAACTTACATTGTTACCGCGGGTGGATCACCATGACCTTACGATATATTATTATTGTACCAGTGGTATTTGGCCATTTTGTATATCGTGCTATGGCTTAAATTAGATATTTAGAGACGTCCATATAATATTAATTTTCAAACTTTTCTCGTAGCAAACATATTTAAGTTTAAACTAAAATCAAAGAGTTGAGAGTGGGCAGTGCAAAATGATTTTTTTAAAGATCTTTTCAACTTTATGATATAAAGATGTTACTTTTGTTTATGGATACGGTTGTTTAAACATCAGACACAAAAATAAAAGCCCCCAAATTTAATTAAATTGCAATTCTCTTGATTTTCGTTTGTTGCAGCCAGTTATTTATTGCATTATGTTGCTTAAAAACTTTTTTTATTATTATTTTCTTACATAGATTAATATTTTGTTTTCATTACAATAAAATTACATTTTGAAAGCTTTTTCGTTCAACATAACAATTTCGTTCAACATAACATTATCATCATTTTTTTCTACGAAATATATATACAACTACATTACACGGCTTTCTCGACTATTTTTGTCTTTTACAATATTTTAATAATACAAAATTAAATCGCGTGTGATCGATACAAGTTATTAACTCGACACTGGTATTTTTATCGACGACTTTCCGTCGAAAAGATGTCGGTTTGATAATTTAATATTTATTTTTGCTTAAACAAAAAACCGATTCATTCTTTCAACTACCAACATTTACATAATTAATTATACGTTTTATGGTATCGTGAAAATAGACATTGGGCATCTAATTGTATTACTGCATGCTGTATAAATTATTCATAGACTTCCTGCTATTAGGTGTGAATTAAAAAAACTTGTTTTATCTCTAGCCGTGGATATTTATGATCCAAAACATAGCCTCAGTTTACACGCATGTGCTTTGACACGATAAACAGATTTCGATTCGAGAGGAAAATAAAACATTCTGTCACCAAGAAAGAAAAATAAATTTATTTATTAGCAATTAAAACAAGCCAAAAAATTAAGTTTATTAATCGGTACTTTCCTGTTATTGTCTGTCGACATTGTTTTTCCGTATTCGAGTCACTTTTGAATTGTTTAAATTTGTTATGGCCTCCGATGCATCATTTTTAATATTGTGTTTATGATTATTTATTATAAAAAAATAATAAAAGATTTTTAGTACTTTTTCCACTTAAAATTTATTTGATCAGGACTGGTTTCGCCCCTCGCGAGCATTATCAACTGATAAGAAAAATAAATTAAACAGTGCTATTTATACAAGTTAAATTGAAATAATAGCATTGTTTAATTTATTTTTCTTATCAGTTGATAATGCTCGCGAGGAGCAAAACCAGTCCTGATCAAATAAATTTTAAGTGGAAAAAGTACTAAAAATCTTTTATTATTTTTAATATAATGCCATTCCACCAAGTATTGACAGTGAACACATTAGAAGTTTATTTATTATATATACATAAATAATAATTATAAAAAATGCGGTATTATGTGAGTAATTAAAAGGAAATTGCATTGTAACCTAACCTTACATTACCTAACGTAAGATTTATAAACTATTTTCAAATACGCCCAAATCTAACTCAAACACGTTGTAAGGTTAGGTTAAGTTAAATCAGGTTGGGTAGAGTTGTATAAAAGTGTAATGGCCTTGGTCACGTCATTTATAATTGTACATTTATATGATAAATAAATATTTTTTCAATTAGTCGAACGTTTTAGTATATCGTCGCACTATTTAACTTTTCTTTTTTAGGGGAGAGGGGATGGAAAACATTGATTGAGATAAGAAAGAGTTCGATATTGACTAATTGTTTTCGCTGAGCTATGTTAATATATATGAACACAAATCTATAGATCAATTGACAAATAATGAATCTACAAGAGAAGCACCCACTTCCAAAATTCACCTTCGCCATTATTTTTTCTTTGCGAAACTAAACTTATACAAATATATGGATTGTGTACAAGTTTGTTGTGAAAATCTCAAAACAAATAAAAACACACGATGAATTTTGAAATGGGCTATCGCAATGTATGTTACTTCGTTTTTACAATACTTTAAGACAGGTAGAGTATTACAACGCATCTTACATTTTTTTTTCTAAAATACCTCTTGGCTCACTTCATCTCTAATGTACCCATATAACAACCCAAAGATCGTTGAACACTCGGCTTCACGACAGTATAATAATACAAGAGAAATGGTTACATAATTATCGGATTAAACAAAGCATCATAATTAGGGAATCCAATCCCGGGGTCCCGGGATTCCGTACTGTTTTTGATACATTTCAATCCCGGGATTAGAAGACATGATCCCGAAACTTTCGGGATTGGTTTTACTATAGGCTCTTTTTCCTATAAATCCAGTTGATTTGTTCCAAATAAATGTTTAACTATTTGACCACTCCCCACTTTTAATAACGGCACTTGATAGTAAATAATATTCATAAAATTGTATTTTTACTTTGAAATCAAAGTCAATAAAAGCAATGCATTAAAAATATGTAGCTTTGCTCATTCAGTCCATTGCCCGGACAATACATAAAGTGTGTTTACTCTGAAAAAGAATATTTTACGAAGGAAAAACAAGTTTAGCATTCATCCCATCACTGCTTTCCTTTTTCGAAAGAGAAGGCGTAATCTTATTTCACTTTGCGCTTTGCTCATCCGTTTTTCACGTAGCCAGAGAGAAATGCCCGTAAGTTAGGAGCTTTTTTACCAATTCTAATATCTGTTATTTTAGATCTAGGTCCAAATATGCTGAGAGATTTGATATCTTTTAACAGCCGTGTTGAATGAAAGGCTATAAAAAAATAAGGGCTGTGCAAAAACAACAAATTGATTAATTTCATTAAATAGTTTAAACAAAACTTACCTACTGTTGAGAAGTAAAAACAAAACACTATTGTGTGTTAATTACACTTTTATTTAATATTATTAAAACCGGCTTCGCTCATCACAAACATTTTCAACTGATGAGGGAAGCCGGTCTTCATCGTATTAAATAAATGTAAAATTATTACAAAAGAGTGTTTTATTTTTGAAAACAATGCCATTGCATCAATTATTGACAGTGAACACCCTAAAAGTGGTTAAGAAGTAAGCATACAAGAAAAAAAACAAATCGTTTTTAGTTAAATATTAAGCATGAATTTTATTGTGTAGAATGGTTGTCAATCAGATTATAAAATTCTATTTAGTCGTTTTCACTATAATAATATATAATACCTGTTTTCAGAATCAGCTAGAAGGTAGCGGGGGGTGAGAGAAAGTATGACAATATCGCTAGTAAGCATTTAAATAAAAAAAAGAATCAATACTTTTGATTAAAAAATTTCAATAGTGTGAATATTAAAGAAATCTAACCGTGACTTGTTTTTACTATTCAATTTTTCAATTTACCGGTAGGAACTGTTTTCCGTATTTATTTTTAAAATCGTGGCAGATGTCTTAAAAGCCCAACGAGTTTCTCGTGTGTTCTGTACATTTTAAAAAGCAACCATTCTGCTTTCGTAAAAGTGTTTACGCACCAGTGACGTCACTTTTTATTTCCTTCTTTGAGAGCCTCCGAAAAGCCTCTCAAGAAAAAGGGTAGAGAAAACCTACATCAGAATGGTTGGGTTACTTTCAATGAAATTATACTTTCCATTGTCATTCAATTACTGATTCAAGGATTGCTTGAAAGCTTATAAAAAAAGTAAAAATGTAAAAACAGGATGATTTTAAATAATAAAAATACGGGCTAGATTGTCATAGCTTTTAAAAATAAATTTATTCTGCAATTCCAGTAAAAAAATGCTTCAGGTGTTCTACCAATCAGTGATAGTTATCATTCCCACCATACTTTTCAATCACTATCTAACCAAATTATTGTTCTTTCGCGTAATGACAAATAGTAACACGACACACTTTGTTTGGTAATGATGCATAGTTGTTGGACCTGATGTTACATGTATTTGAATTTGAATTTTAATAAGTAAATTATCAAATAAAATCATTATAACTTACCGTTATAGAGTTTTTCATTTCACAGCTTTTACAACGCTGCAACGTAAAGATATTACCTTATAAAATGTAGGTATATGCAGAATTTATAAATGGGAGAATCTTTTTCTCAGCGGTCAATATGTTAATACTTTCGATGGATTCGGCGGTAACTTTGTGGAAGTTCATTTTAATATAAAAATAAAAATAACTTTGATTATTCCACGTATTGTGTATCAAACTGTGACACGTGTTTCGCCTCTTTCAGAGGCATCCTCAGACAACTACTTTCGCAAATGTTTGCTTAAGTACGAATGATTTTAATTTTACTATTCTGATATATTATAATAAAGATCAAAATAAAATAGGAGGGGATGATAGAAAAACAAACAAACGATAATGGTAATACAAATGACATTTACATTAAGAAATGATTATCTAATGAGTTGGATCAATTAACACAATACGTGGAATAATCAAAATTATTTTTATTTTTATAGGTCAATATGTTATTTATTATCACTAGAATCCAAAGACAATAACATTAAATTCAGAAAACTCTTTTCGAAACCAACTTTTACCGAATAACACGAAATAACACTGAGCTTCGGAAAGCTTTTGGTATATTGAAACTTAATTGAATAATTTACTTCATTGTTGGCTACGAGTAAAAAAAATCATAGGCTATTTGATACCGTGCCAAGTTTTCCCGCCGACAGAGCTTTCGCTATTCTTTTTATAAGGCTGTGAGTAATGTGGGAAGCCTGCGGAGAATTTTTCTTACTTAAGTATTGATTTATTGAAACTATGGCCAACTTTTTTATTTTTAGATTTCAGTAGACACTTTGCTAGACTTTTGTCTACCAGTAAAGATGAACATTAAGTTATAATATTATCAATCGATATTAAAAATCAGTGTCTTGATATTAATTTTCATTATCTGTAATGTCGATTCATTTTTTTTTTTAAACAAGTATGTTTTTTTTCTCTCTCAATAACTCACCAATTAGCGGTTTTATTATAGCAATTGTTTAAATTCAATCAAATCTACATGGTTTTAATGTGAAGCATGTGGAAGAATATCTTTTTCTTTTCTAGCGTTTCAGTCTGGGTTAAGCTTTGGTCCTTATCAGTCTTCTTTACACTCGTAAGTTTTGTGACATCCAATTCATCCAGCAAAGTAGCAGACTTCCAGCGCTCTGTTGACCCTCAGGTGAAGAAAATATGATGGGACTTCAACCATCGTGCATAATATATGAAAGAACAAACAAACAATATATTTATTAAAAACATGCTGAAGCATAAGTTTTGTCACTAACTATCTGGATTTCGTTTTTCAGCATATTCTGGCATTCAAATAGAATGTATGAACTTCAGTTGGAGCAAATAACCAGTGTAATTGAATGCTTTAAAACTCTAGTTTTAAGTGTCAAAACAAGTGCACAGATGAACTTGATATCAATTTAAGTTCATACATGATTTTAAAAATAAATATTGAAAGATTTAAATCGACTTATCGTGTTTAGCATAAGATTTTATTAATGGAAAGGATTGAAAACATTTCTGACATCCATTACTTTCAAAACAACTTATTATCAAAATTACCGTTAATTAAAATCGTTTTATGGAAATGAGCATTCGGCATTCGACAACTTGACCGGACAACCGAATAGTATGGCTATCATTTCATTTCAGCTAATTCTTATGATAAAAATAAGTATCATTTTTATATTTCACTCAACATACCTTTCAACAATCATGATTTAGTTTTAAAACACAGCCTTCTTATACATTCAGTGATGCACTTTGAAGCCGAGATACCTACTTGACACGGGGAGGTGATAAATATGAAAGCTTTTCTATATCTCAAACACTTCACGAAGCTCGTAAAACTTTTAGCTTATTTTCCTGGTACTACTATTTGAACATTTTTATCGCGTCTTCACCGTGTGATTTAATATTAACCAAGCTATTTTTTATATTTCAAAAATATAACAGGCGTGAGAATTGAGCTTTTATTTTTAATGGACTGTTTTTTTTTGTGTAAATAAGGTATGATTCGTGTTAAAATAAATCTTATATTGAAGAAACCAAAAAAATAATAATATTGTTTGCATTCGTATAGGTTTCCATAAACTCTTTCCATTGTATATAATTATTAATTTGCAATTTTCAACTTTACATATTCGTTAATGTATTGAAAATACTCACTCACCGATCACGATTATAATATAATAAAATTGTGTAAAAATACGAAAACTAGTATTTATCCGTCAAACTATAAATATAATTTCCTTTCGAAAAATAATTTACAATTTTTTTAAAAATTCATTTCAATTCCCAGTGTGGAGCATGTGGTCTCTTATTGGAAGTATTTTGACAGAAGTTTTTTCACGAGAACTGTTACTCTGTTGTTCAACCTTTGTTTTTCGAAGAGAGTATGTATAGGAAGAATAGCGCTAGAATATCACATGGAATGAGCTAATCGCTCTCGTTACGTTTTATTATTTTTAGATTGAAAGGGGGGGGGGGGAACTTTTAAACAAACACCCATGCTTCCGAACAGAAATCGATAAATCTATTGAAATAGTGCTGTTGCTCAGCGGTGGGCTGCCAATACGTTAACAAGGGGCTCGCTTCATCTCAAAGCAATTCTCGGTATTCTGGGTAAGGGGTGATTTTTTTTAATCGCTTCCATGCAATTATATGCAATACTTATTAAATAAGCAATTGATTGTTATTTAACACACTTTTAATATGTAACAGTAACAACTTATCGTAAACTTACCAATCGAAATGGCTAAAAAAGTACTATTGTGTATACTGAAGCTGTCGTAGATAATATATATATATGTGTCAGAAATTGCAGTTTTATACTAACTTGATCTGAGAATATTTTTTCTCTTAAATTAACAAGGGGCTCGCCGGCCTTAGTAAAATTTAACAAGGGGCTCGCGCGAGCCCCTCCGAGCCCCCTCCAGCCCACCTCTGCTGTTGCCAAAGGCGTTATGCACTGGACCACGCACCCGATACACAATTATTATATTACTTTAACTTGATTTTAATCGTTTTGTCACAAATTTATTTGACTGGTAAGATTATTGCTATCCTATAGTTACCAACATTTTGCTTACACTTTACTTATAATTATCGTATTTAGTTTATAAATTTATATAAAATTATAATGCGTAGCAATAATATGAAGCATAGTTTAATTAATTAATGGATAAAAATAAATATCCTGAGTGGGATTATGCTGGCATTGAAAAGAAAATATAGTATGCTTCAACAAACCTTTTATTTCAAATTTACCTTATATCAAGAACTGAGCCTTCATGCAGATGAATCTTTAGCCGGGCTGCATGGCTGAAGCTTTTCTCACCCCCCGTCTGGAAGCGGTGCGCTGAGGGCGTCACTTCCTGTCAATCTTCTGCTAACTTCCGGCTTCAGAGTTATAGAGCCTCCCTCGTCTAAGTTATTGCGGACGGCGATGCCATATGATATCTACTTGTTTCGTGAATTCGACGTCCCACCAGATAAATACAGCCAGTAAACAAGCCCTAAAGGGTTTTAGTTCACGACGTTGTGTCTCCATATGTCTTTTCTTTCCCTGCTTCATGAAGTAAACTACGACATGCTAGAAACTCAAATATTTAAATCAGCAAACATTTCATTCATTATTGTGACATTCAAAGTTATTTTTTTAGTATTTTAAAATTATTTTTTTCCAGTATTTGAACGAACAATTTCATGATAGTTAAACAGTTGGCGTATAAATTGAATTTTTCCTTTACGATTTTGTTTTTTTGTATACCAAATCAATAGAGCTTTAATTGAACGCCAACGTCTCACCCGTGAGTCGCATGCGTATTGAATAGTTCGACGTTGGCGGTTAAAGGGTTAAGTTCCGGGGCGCGTTAGCATTAAAGTTATTAATTTCTTCTTCATCGCTGATGTTATTGGATGTTTGAATTTTTTCCATCGTTGCCGATAAAAAGGTGTTATCACTTTAGACATCCAGTTCACGTGGACACCATATGCATTAATATCCTAATTATATGTATATACCTCCCCATCAACTATTCACATGCGAATACATACATGGTATGTATAATGCGGTTATCGATAACCTTTTCAATCGAGGAATAAAATGGAATTGAAGAAAGATGAATTTGACGTTTTAGTCACCGACTGCCACTGAAGCACAGTAAAAATATAAACTAAAGGGTAACATATTTAACTTGACTAAAACAATATTGAAGTCATTTTCGCTACAATACTACGGGAAGGAAAGGTTAAATTTATAAAAAAAAAACACCATTGCCTTTATCTTTAATTTTAAGTTTTATTTACAATTTCTCTGATTATCGATGTTTTATAAACAATAATATTGCGATTTTCAAAATGTGTAGTATTTGAATAGTCAACGAAAGCCACATTCTAAATTTTCATATAATATATGTATTTAACCACTCTAAAGCTAACGACCCACCGGTGTGTCGCATACCTACTAACCACACACGCTACCCACCAGTGTGTTGTCATTATAACAACGTCAATAAATATTTTTTAGAGTTTGCATCATTGAAAAAGGGTCCGACATCTCTTAAGGACTCACAAAATGAATATTAAGTTTTCCTTTATTAGTTTTTAGAAAATTGCTATCTTACAGGACAAAAAACGTTATTTTTCTAACTGTTAACAGGTTAAAGTACCACACCATATTTACATACTCGCTTAGTATTAAATACACACATCTTAATTGCTATGTAACTATAAATATACAAATATAAGAAAATATAAAATGAGAAATAAAACACAAAATAATTAGATATTGGGAGCCGCAGTTTACTCAACGAGGAGCCGTATTTGCCCACATCTTGTATATAATAATGAACAACAAAGGGAACTCAAAATGGAAGCAAGCGTTTCACCGAGGCTGATAGATCATGAATGGTGATTTATCAAGCGATTCAAACTTAAAGTCTGTTTTGCATTTAACAAAATAATTTCATTATATTTATCTTTAAAAGTACGTTGCTAGTCTTGCTAATGCTTGTCCATAAACTAAAATTACCTATATATCACTTTATTTATAAAATAACCTTTTAATTACGCAAAAATCCTGAAGTAATATTACTGTTTAATGACGCACAATCTAACGGTAAATGTGCGGGAAATTTGACAGATCGCCATCTTGTGTGATGATGCGTCATCCGTCGCTTAAGACAAATGGCGGATCATATCAAAATGCAAATTGTATGCCTTGAATTTAAATAAGTCTGGAGCCAGTCTCATTTTCATGTATTGCAACCCTGCGCCGAGTTGTAATTCAAATAAATATTATAAATAATTCTCTTTATTTAAATATTATAAATAAGTTATCTGAAAGAAAATTGTTAGCAAAAAAAAGCATATTATAAACAGGATGGCAAAATCAGAGATTTCCACAATCATAGCTTAAAACTTTTGTCAAATAAATCATAGTTGAGGATTTAATCAAAATAATTTCTTTATTGATTTGGCATTTACTTGGTAGAACTCCATTTTAATAGGGTAAAAATAATTTCTGCTGCAGAACTAAGCCACGTTCAACCATTTTCTACAGTTGGAACTGCTATCCAGTAATCTCTATTCAATTAGTTTGTAATTCTGTTGTCAGCAATATGAGTTTTTTTTCACATGGTTATTTTTATTTTTCATTCTCTGTATCGGGTGCAAGAAGTGCTCGATTTAAAATAGTAAATTGAAGGTTTATATCCTGCAAGAAATATTCATACAGGCTTCAGTCATATATTATTTTATATCTTGACTATTTCCAAGCTTTATAAGGTGTCTAGTATCATAATTTACATTCTACAACAATCGAGTTTTGAAAAAAAAAACCACAGGAGTACATTTTTTCATAACTATAAAAAATGTTATATCTAACCATGAATATTTAAGAAGCAATTTCTCAGTATGCAAATTATACTATTACATGAAAAATAGCTTAGACACTAATGTTTGAATATGGTTTTAAAAGTGCATAAAGTAAATTATAATACTCAACTATTTTTCAATATATATAGTTATTCTTTTAGAATTTTTTGAAATACTTATCTCAAAAATCTATTATGTGAGTTTAGATACCATGCCTCTCAAATGAGACATTGATAATATTGGCATATTTCCTCTACATACCAAAAGGTCTTTGAACCACTCTTTGGTCTGTAATATTTATATCGATCGGTCACCGTACTACAAACGTGTATTTTCTCCTTGAAATATCCCTGTTGTTATATCAGTCTAAAAAACCGGCGAGGGATTCGAACTTCCGGTCAGTTTCGAATTTCGAATGTTTCCCGGCGCGAAGCGGAAGTTCCGTTGCAGATTTATGACTCGGGTCACGGAGGACTTTCCACTTGCTAAGACTCCTTATCTGGATATTTGATACTTTGAATTTTCGGTGTTATTTAACTTAGTGCATATTGTTTTATGTACATACTTACATTCAACCCGAATTTTCGAAACAGTTTTCATCAATTTTATACGTCATACTACTCATACTGTGCAAAGTAGAGCTAATTACGGAAAATGGTTACTTCTGTTCCGGTTACTTCATCGAAAGATGCTCCTCAATGAGTCAAACACTTTCGCTAAAACAAAAACAAAAGTAAAACATAAATATGAATTAATTATTATTGTTTCACATTGAAAATAAATAACCGCATAGAAGCCATCATAACTTAAAAAAAATGTTATTTTTAATAAGCTTTATCATAATGTTTTCCCAGTGTTTACATTATGGTGGTACTATAACTCATATGGTCACTTTTAAGAAGTTTTTTTTAACATTCTTGATGAGCGAAACCGGTTCTCATATTAATAAATTAGTGTTGAATTAGTACAAAAGAGTGATATATTTGTGTTAATTTGAACATAATATATACTTGATTTATATGTTTACTATTATTTATTTATACTATTCGTATAAAAATCTAAGAATCTAGAATAACAATTTTTTATCCACGAGCTGTTGATGTTAAAATTTATTTACTAACAATTTTACTTGTATCATTCATTTTTAAGCGCGATATTGTTTTCTTTGTTTTGTGATTGTACTTCCAGATTTATTTTTATTTCACTACAACTATTTTTAATGCGTGTTAAGTATCCTTTACTGCCACTATCTAATTTTATTTTAAGGGTGTGTTACACATTATTAATGAAGACATAGGGCTCAACACGTATCTGATTTGTAACGTAATTTAAAATAACGTGCACGATTTGAAGATTTATTGCCTTCACAATAGATTGTATCAGTTTTTTTTTATACGAATGATGTACACCGAAAATATAGGAATGTGAATGTATTGTATACAAAACTGTTTCTTTCTAATGGAATTCTGTGTACATAAAAAAATGTTACGGAACTTTAATAAAGTTAGAATGAATTTATGATAATAATCCGCCGAGATACGAACCATATGGTGAAACAGTGGCACCTAGGAACTAAAATTTATAGCACATGAATCGATCGATGTAATCATTTAAAAACGTTGTACTATATGCTGTCGTGCAAAGATGTCGTTGTTTAAATATATCATTTTATATAAATTAATTGTTTCTTATTATTTTTATCAATATGTAATACTTTTACGATACATAGTATGTAACTTTTATTCCAAAATAAGTCATAGTAGAAAACTAAAATTTAATATGTTTTTATTTATATATGGCTTAAAATTTTGGAGGCTCTGTTATTCGAATAACATAAAAGCGTTGCAAAAGTCTACGCAAATTATGAATAATTATTGGAAACTGAAATAATATACGCTTTTGGAGGCCCCACGTTTACGCCTTCTGCGCGGGGTAATCCGCCACTGTACAAAATGATAAACCTGACATACAAATTCCCTTCAATTTTAATCGACGAGGAAGCGAACAAAATCTTTTTTTTTAAATGTCAATGATTCTGGATGGTTAACGATATTTAAGTTTATACATAGATTTGGTCTGACCTTGAATGCGAACTGAGATGAATATTTTTAATATTCATATTTTGAACCATTGCGATTTTGACAGTTATAAACATAAACTAATAACAATAAAATGTCAATTTTGTTGTTATTCAATTTTGACTTTTAAAAAAGAACATTCTTTGAATAACTTTTATCATTTATTCGTTATAGGTAAACTAATAAATATTCAGAAAAACATAGCACACTAATTAAATTTATATTTAAATGTATCATTATTTTAAATAATACTCTTCATATTTGATCTTTAAATTGTTCAACCTCAAATAATGTTAAAAACTACCCAGATCCATATACTCTTAAAGTACATACTCAATGTTTTACCCACCACCACAGATTATTAAAATTAATATCATCGGAGCAATTTCGGAGTCGGACCATGATGAAATCCTCGTAAATTATTAAACACGTCATTTTTTTTTCCTCGTAGACATCTAGTCGTAGTGATACTATTTTTCTTATTTACCTGGTTTCTAAAAGCTTTGCAAATACCTTTTATACCAATTACGGTTAAAATGATACCAACAAATTCGCAGCGGTAACATTTTCTCGAATATAATGGCGATATTCAAAACTCATGTATGCAATTATATTTCTCGCTTTAGAAAGGTAATTCTCGTTATACCTTCCACCTACTGCCATTTCATTGCCATTGCAAAAGCGTGTCTTATCATATTCGCGGGATCTAATTTAAGTTTGCCTGCCACCTGTCGGCTAGCACTGAAAGTCATATATCTGCAGGAGTCTGAGAAAATGTACGTACACTTGTCTCAACAAGAATTGGCAATGTACAAAAACATTATTTTTTTATCAGTTTACCATATCGTTATATTTTATATTTTTTGAAACACAATTTGATGGCCGTTATTTCAATTTGTTCGATTGACTTTTGTCTAATAATATTTCCAGTACATATTCCTAAACCTAATACTGGAATACTTATAAATCCATTTTATATGTGTGTCTTTATTTGTCAAAATATATGATTTGTAAGCGTTGCTAGCTTAGCGAAAGCAGTCATGGTTAGGTGAAAGTATAAATACTTATTTTTTTTACTACTAATTGCTCGGAAAATTGTGATTTTGATGTACATTATGTGACCAAAACGATAAAGGAACAATCTTCAAAAAGCAAAGAAATTATTAGCTATACGGAGCGCGTCAAGGACTTAGTCCACTTTTTTGTTATAAATGTTTTAATTTTAATTTCAAATGTTGTTTAGTTGTAAACTCATTTATTTCGTATTTGTGTGTGGTTTTATTTGGAATATATGTGGTTGATATATATTATGATAATAGTACGTTGCTTTGTACTGAGCAAATGTAAGACAATGTAAAGTAACATTTTGATTATTATAAAATGTTATTAATTTCCGTTTTATTGCGGTGAAGGTGCTATTTGCATTAAAACATCTTTATTTATGTTAATGCCCGTACAAACTTTGGACTTTCCAGCATTATTGCTATTACTTCATAAAAAAATACTCTAATACTTCGGAAGCAGTCGGAAATACCTATTTTTACATTTTATTGAGTTTATTCTGTAGGTGCACATAATTTCTTTTATTCAAAATTTGATTTGTTCCTCTTCGATAAACCACATAATAAGTTGGAACAAAAGAAAAAAATATTAATAAAATATTTCACATCAAACGTAATTCGTTTTGCTTTTCTTCTTCACTGAATATTTGACAATATAAATGTTTCAATAAAATTATATTTTAACTCAGAATCTTATTTATCAGTAGGAGTTCAGAATTAAATAATTTTATTTATTGGTGGAAACTTCTCGATATACATTTTTGACTTTGTCAAATTCAATTTGATTAGATAAAACATAATTTTGTAGGAAAGATATTTTATAATAGAATTCGTTTATGTGTAGAACTTCGGTTTTTACATCACTAACTATCTTACACTTTCCATTAGATGATTCTGCGAACTTCATTTGAAATATAATATTGAATGACTGTGAACGAACTGTTGTTTAAATAATCCCAATAACTTTGATTTTAGATTCCATCAAAACTATTAATTATCAAATACTCCACTTTTAACTACGCAATCTATAGTTATGATACAGGTACAATGCTCTCTCTACTCTTGCCATAGGGTTTCAGTCAACCCCAGTATTAGATACACTTTAATAATAATAGTCAGTAAATGTTTGACGACCGTCACGTCACCCCTTTCGCCGTTTGGGGGTTGAATTTCGAGTTTAAATTCCGAATGTGACTGCGCTGTACATTTTTGTGACGTTGTTCGCCCGTTAATTTAAATGAAATGCAATAACAAATATTAATTAACATCGGGAAATGCTTTTTTGTCACGGACGAATGCCTGTGCATTTGCATAAAATGTGGCTTGGTTATTTTGGGGCTGTGTGTTCAAGAGAATCATTGTAAATATTGAATGAATCTAGTAGTCTTGGCATGTTAAAAGACATCGGCAAAGAGAAGCTAAAGCTGTGTCTTTTTGTATAAACGGGTGCTTATTTTATATTCTCAGATTTATACTACGTTCTTTGGCTCTCAAAAATATAATATTCATAATAGTCACCATTCTAGCAGAAGTAGATAAGAAATATATTATGCTCTAAGGATTCAAACATAAAGCCTCGATATTTAGAATATTAAAACATAGACTGATGTATGTCAATCTGAATCTAATAAATCTAATGATTAATAAACAACTATAATTACTTACTGGTAGTGAAAAATCAAATTAGTATTTTAAAAATACATCTACTGAGTTTAAGCCTAACAAAGAAAAGATATCTTATTGTGCTTTATTTATTTACTCTTAATTTTATAACTGCTATAATCATAAAATATTTTACAATATTATAATTTAAGTACTTCAATAATCCTTCATATCAAAATGCAGCAGTAACAATAATTCTAAAATTAGGGATGGTCTCTTAATATACAATACCAAATGAAGTAAAGCGAGGAAGTTAAGCAACAAGTAAGTAGCCATAGGTTTACCTAGATGGCGCTTAAGGTTTCACTGAAATGTTACCCTGGAGTAATGAATATTATGAGCCCTTAATAAAAGGGTAAAAGCTGTTTTGCTTGTACGAACACGGGTAGCTCTACGGCGGGAGGCTGCGGGTCTACGCTGGCAGTCACCGGCGCGTGATGCTACGCCGCCACCCCGCGAAAGTGCATGAAAATTTCGTCTGTTTCAAAATTTTATTGCGTCGTTATTTTAATTGTCGGGAAATAAAGGTGTTTCGAATGAGTGTTATGGAAAAAAATAAAAGGGGTTATTGGTTTGGCGTGTCTTTATTGTCACTGGTAACGTAACAATTTGCATTTTTTAATTCAAATTTATTTGCCTTTTGTGAAGGTAATTGTACAACTCTGTGTACTATTTTTAAATACTTAACCATGTTTAAAATCATAGGCTACGGAAAACAAGTAAATCAATTATAGACCATACTCTTGTTTAGAGTGTAGATAGCCAATTAAAAAAAGGATTTATCCCAAATATCGACTGTGGAAAGGGAAAAGGACGTAACCCTCACATATGAAATTTTACAGGAAGCGCAAAAAACGTGTTTTGTTGATTTTGGGCCATATGCAAATTATAAATTATACACAACCTTGAAGTGTGCGGAGACTTATAAACTGGTGTTTAATCGACATAATCTAATATTAATTAAAGAAATTGTTTAGGAAAAACCTTTATTTCAGTCTTTTTTCTTGGATTTAATTTTTTATAAGGTCATCTTTTTCAAACTTTAAAGCTAAATTTAGATACTACATTGGCATTTGCTGTTTGCATTACGTCCCTTTTCCTTTCCACAGTCGATATCATTTATGCATATAATAATGTAAAATGATTTATCATTCTTTCTTAACATCTTATGATCTAAAAATAATCTTATTAAACACAAAAAGTTACTATTTCATTTTTAGCATCAAATGGAGTGTTGCATTTTTAACAAGTTTTCTTTAATAAAATTAACAATTAATTAGTTGTCAAACAGTTTAAATGTTTCAAATATAAGAAACATAGAACACAATTGTTTTGTAAATATTGGTAGTGGCATATTATTTACATTACAACCGAATACAGATAGTTTAAAAAAATTGCTTACGGTACACGATCGCTAGGAAGATTACAACTCTCTTGGTAAATATTACTGGTAATATTAGTCGTGATATATCACTTAAGCATATTTTTTCTCAAGAAACATTGAGCTGCATCACGGAAAACTGTACAAAACACTACCGCATTATCCAAAACACTTTATAAGTCGTAAAACGTTTTTACACAGCTCCGGCAGGCGTTTATGAAAAGAAAACAGGCTCACGTAAATCTCAACCTCCCGAAAACACCGCAGTTTTATCGGCTGTAAATCCTCAAGGATCCTGCCGACGTGGCTCAAGTATGGAACCCTTTTAAACGATTGGTCCTAACCGGGGATGCCAGGCAGTATTGAACTTGGGGTGGTGTCGGCCGCTTCAATTATTATTGAATGATATCTCACTTAAATATGTGTTTTGAAATCCTCAACCGAATTTTATGAATTCTGTTATTATTTTTTATTCAAGAATATTGCATGAAAACCGTTAACGTAAATAAAATATAGCCCATTTTGAAGATTAAGTAATAACTTAATACACTTAACTTTTTTGTGATTACGTTTACTAGAGTTGCTAGAGTGATTTCGGGCAACAATAGAATTTCGAGGTAGTGTCTTATCAGTTGATAATGCTTGTCATGAACGAAACCAATCCTGATAATTCAAAATAAAAGTGGAATTAGTACAAATGAGCATTTTATTTTGTGTATTCCTTTTTACCAATGAACAGCTTAAAAATGGTATGTTATGGTTTTTTATATATTTTTTATTACTATTATTTTATGCATGTCTGCTCCCTCTGCATGTAAGCCGCCTGTATTTCAACAGAAGATTTCATATTAGAACTATTCGTTACTTAGTTGTTCAACCTTTCTTTTTCAAATGTAGTAGTAGAGATAAAAAGATAAGGCTAGGACAAGTCTAGTGGCTAACTAATCGCTCTCGGTACGCTTAGTAATTAAAGGATCGGAAAGGGCGGGAGGCAATTTTTGGACATCACAAACACGGATGCCTACAACGTAAGCCGCTTCGCCATATGACCTGATAGGTTTATGAAAAACTATTTTTATTCCTACACTTTAATAATTAGGCCAACAAGTTGCTCATTCCTGTCTCATGGTCCTGTCGCTAAGTAAATCCTGGCTACTGCTGTCAGATGCCATGCAAAAGAAGATATTGCACGTTTTCGTTAGGCGGTGCGAGGCTACGAGGGAATCGAGACGAGATGGGAGGGCTTGATAGACAGCAGGTAGTCGAGGGGGGCGATTAACATTATAATCAGGAAGGGTGGCGAAAAGCAGCGTGGTTGTATTATATACGTGTAGAGAAAATATATTCGTATCCGTAGAGCTATCACTCTAGCAGCCGCCCCAGCTATTGTCGATCATAGCCAGGGTAGTAGTTTCTGACAGTGGCGTCAAGTGTTTTATTTTATGAAAATTTAAGTTTATTTTTGTCTAAAGTATTTCTTATGCACAATATTTCTGATACAAAATTTAAATCAATCGTATTTTAATTATAATTATTACAGTTGTGACACAACTGGTAAACCATGCATGTCTCATCTTTTTATTGAATCATTTAGTCATGTATCTCAATTCAAGTCGAATTTTTCGCAACATCGACAAAACCGTGAAACGATTTTTATTTACATGAAACTGAGAAAATATTGTTTATATTTCATGATTGTCATATGGAAACATCTGCTTACCGAGAGAAAACTAGTATTTTTTTCTAGTTGTACTTTTCTTAAACTAAGGAACAAAGCTATCGATATCTCCTGTTTTTAAGCTGAGAAAAATGTTACAAACTACTGTGCGTAATAAGTAGATAAGGAAATTATTCTATTGTTTTGGCGTGCGTAAGACTAAGCTGAGGTCAAACAATCAATTCAAATATTTGGTCGATGTCGTCGTCCGCTCTAAAACCGAACAAGGTGTCAATATTTGCTATAAATCGCACACAAATAAAAGGCAAAAGAATACTACTATACATTAATTAATTATAATCAGTGAAAACTACCCATTTCTCGAGGCGCCCGTTGTCATAGAGCACGTGCTTGGGGCAACATCCGGTGACGTATGCAGCAGACGTTTCGCGCGCAAAATGTGCTTTCCACCGCCACCAGCGCCATCTCCATGCAAATTAACGAATATCTCGTCTATCCATTCTAGTTTCCAGCTCGAACTCTGACAGCTTGTCACCGAATTCCAAAAAATATACAGGCCTAGGAAAAGTCGTCAGACAAACATTACTACACGAATTATTATTAAGAAACACCATTGTTTCTAATAAAAAATATATAATGGATGCTTAAAAAAATAATTCCGTATAATCCAAACTCTTTAATTTTACTATTGACTTAGATAACTTAGATTCTAAGTTATCCATTTTTCTTAGCTCGGAAGTTTCATGGAATACATAGATACTCAAACGTAATCCATACAATCTCTGAGGAAAACAAAATGGATACATTAGTGCTAGTTACGTGTAAAACCATTATAATTATTAGTATAATTAATTGAGATCTTTAAACTTTCTATATAACTAAAAATATGTTGCAGGGCCAAAAATCTCTCGCTGGATCCTTCTCTTCAACGCCTATTATTTCATTAAATCGACATTAATGTTTGAAGCTTTTGTTCAGTATTTAAATGGAAGACGTCAACTGATGCTGCCTTTCAGGAGTCCAAATCTCCAAAGACTCTCGGGTGCGAAATGTCGGAGTAAGAGTCATAAAGCTTCCCCTCATTTCGTGTGATGCATCCCTTGTAAATTATGCGTTTCTATATCAAGCCGGATTTACGACTTTGCACCCTAAAACTACAGGTGGAAATCGCTCTGGTTTAAATCATAGCGTACTAAAACAAAAACTCCAGGAAAACCCATAAAATAAGAATATCAAATCAAAGCCCCTGCTCTGATGTATCTCACCTATATAGATATATTTACACGTCACTATTCCAGAAATTTTAGACGCCAATATTTTCGTATCATTAAATTTTCGATCAAAACTGGTGCAGAAGAAAATTTTCCATTCGAAATAAACATGTTTTTTTTTAAACAAAATATTCGATAATACATATTGTTTTGAGTCTTTTTTATAATTATGATTTAGAAGCATTGGCAAACTTATAAGGGATTTTCCGTCGAGTGTACTGCCATCTAGCTATTGATATTAAATTTACTAAGCGCCTATGTATAATATTGTGAGCAATTTGTGTAGCATATATGTAAAACTGTTGCCTATTTTGTTTCCGGATTTAAAACAATAGTCTTTAAAGATTTTTTGTAAATATCGTTTTTTTATTTGTAATTCTGAATATCTGAAATAAGCTATTTTTTAAATCTTGTATTAAAATTTTCAAAAAATATATTTAAAAAAAGTAACTCGCTTGTTTTGTATTATAAATTGAAAATACACATAAGCCAAGACAAGCCAGCAAGGATTTTTTTTAGAATTTTAGAATTCGGGGAACCTGTACGAGACATAATTTGTTTCAATTCATCTTTGAATCAAGTTTTTTATATTTTTGATATTTTCTATTGGCTATCTTTTTTTTAAGTATTCAAAAAAAAACTATTTGCAACTTAAATAAAATGATTGGCTACACCACTAGTCGCAAGTTTCGAAACGACAAAAGCCAACATGGAATATCATTTCCGCTTTAAAATAAGCACTGGTACATATTGCACGGTTTGTGTTTGTTTTTATATTATTCTCTCGGATTTTTATTACAAGCTTATACTGGGTGCAACTGACGCAACAATTGTTTTCATACAGCTATAAAGTATACCCGACTTTCATTATCACAGCGTGTTTACAAAGTTTCCTCCGCACTAAACTATGTTACAAATTATAAAAAAAATGCTTAGAAAAACAGCTTAATAATATACTAAAGAATTTCCATTATTTATTCACAAATCTTCGCTTGCTGAGAGATACCGTAAAAAAGTAATAAAAATTGCGAATAATCTGTTAAATACCGAATTGTTGACGCCAAGAATTGACAGTTTACACAATGAATAAAATAATTAGTTTTTTATGGTTTTAATGTATTTTTAACGATTTTTGACACAACTTCAATTTAAATTTATATTGGAGGGTAGCATATTAAAACAAATGCAGCAATCTCCAGTATATTTCAAACATTTTTAGGGTATCCACTGTTAATACTTGGTGGAAAGGCATTATATTATTAAAAACACAATATTCCTTTGTACTTCATTCCACTTTATTTAATATGTCAGGACCGGTTTCAATGTCAGTTTGTCGGTCAGTTGACAATGCTCGCGATAAGCGAAACCGGTCCTGACATATTAAATAAAGTGGAATGAAGCACATAGGAATATTGTGTTTTTATTAATATTTCAAACATTGAATATTAATGTAGATGTTATCTGTGCTACATGAATCAATTGATGTCGCATTTAAAACAGGCGTAAACGCTATAAAATACATTTTTAATAACGTCGATAACTTATTCAAAAAAAGCTCTATGCCATTTGAACGGTTTTTGTTATTTCTGAAAAATATGCCAGTATGAAGTTGACAACACTATTGCAATGTGTATTAATTAACTGAGGTTACTTCACTTTTACGATACTTTAAGACGTGTAAAATATTACAATGCATCATTTTTTTTTCTCTAAAATACCACTTGGCTCACTTCACATCTAATGGGCTCACCTGTATCTGCTTCTAATCAATGTAGTATTTCAACAGAGCTTGGTGTAAATCAGTTGCTTAACATTCTCTTTTTAACATCTTCTTTAGTATGAGGAATATTTTATTTTCTTTTATTTATCGCATTGCGTTATGGAAGGCGGCCGTGAAAATGCGGCTGCATGCACATAACGGGTAACCATTTTTTATCTCTCTTTGGAAATGGGTAGGGAAAGATATAGCTCAGAATTAACTGTCATAGTTGCGATATAGTTGCTTTTTCCGACGCAATAAGGATCGGTAAGGAGCTGGCTTGGAAGATATGAAAACATCACAGACATCAATGCTTTTGCTTACAAATCAAAATTCAACGTAGAATAAATACTCTCTGAAATTTAAGCCCACGTATCTGCAAGCGAGTCAGTCGCTCCAAAAGCTTCACCACAGGGTCGACTAAAAACTATCGTGTATTAACATTTTATCACAATTCTTCGAATTCTTAGAAAGATTCTTTCTTATCGCCGTGTTTCTATTTTCATTTTTGCTTTCCCATATTCAAATGTGCGGTTTTATTGTTTCGAATATTGCATTCAATATTTCACAACTGCAGATTGCGTGTGAATATTATTGAAGACCATGGTACAGGTAACACTGTAAAATACGATAGACAGTCCACTGGGGGGTGCTAGAATAATTTCAATAGCATTGTCGTCAAAGATAACTAGATCAATCAATGCAAACCACTTTAGGTTAGTTATAGGTAGGTATAGATTATTTGACAGTCAGTCAAAAACTTTTTTTGATGATGAAATACATTTTTTTTTAAATATTTTTGTGCAATTTTTTCCTGCTTTTTTTTACCAATATGAAGCATATGGACTCCTCATGGAGTCTATCTCAACAGAAGTGTTTCTACGAGAACTGCTTGTTACTCAGTTGCTCAACCTCTCTTTTTCCAAAGAGAGTAGGAATAGAAGGAAAGGGCTAGGACAGGACTAGTGGTTAGCTAATCGCTCTCGATACGCCTCATTCATAGGATAGGATGGGTGGGAGGGGGGAATTCAAGACATCACATACATCCATGCCTTTGAACAGAAATTCATAAATCGATTGAAAAATCAATTTATAAAACTGTCCGTACTCGAGAGTCCGTACTCCGCTACGAAGGTCCGGGATTCGAACCCGTGACCTCCGTAGCGGTAGGCAACGACGTTGACCACACGACCACACAGGCGGCTAAACTTTCTTTACCTGATATAATAATTTGAATACGGAAATGGGTTAAATTTGATTCGTTCAAACTATGTACATTCTCACAGATTTTGTGACTAACGACCCGGGATTCGCCTTTCGGCATCTTCAGGCGTTCAAGTGCACGAATGAACTTGAACTGACGTGAGGATGGGTTAATAGGTCTATTGCAGTTATTATTGATATTTTTTTTCAATTATTGGAAAATGCATTCTTTGGCCACAAATATACATCAACTATAAAAAGTATTATGAAATCAATGATATGCTCAATTTCAATCATAATGCACATATTGTGACGTATGGTAACAGCTCTAGAATGCTTTCATCCATATTAGCCATTTTGACTAATTAAAATATGAGCTAATAATAAAAACAAAATCATGCCAAATATCACGAAATTACTTTGAAATCAAAATATGTTTTAATTTTATCGTTTAATGTTATAAATTGCTATACTGAATGTTTCAACTTACAGACCGAATTTTGCAATTATGCAAAAAGTTCTAGATTTCTTGGCTTCCTCCATTGCTAACCTTTTTTTACATATTACCTTACGGACTAGGTATTTTATGCATAGGTTTTCCATGACTGCGGAAACCTTTTAGTTCCAAAAACTTTGGAGGGTCGGAATTAGGGCATCCAATCCCGGGATTCGGGATCCCGTAATTCCGGGATCTCGTTCAATTTTCTGATCCCGAAATCCCGGGATTGACATGGTTCTGATCCCGGGATTTCGGGATTGAGAAATTTTGAGTAAATCCCGAAAAGTGAGATGAAATAGGCAAGTTGTGGATATCGAATTCCTCGGTGCGTTAAAAAAAAAAAACGAGGTTTCGTGACAATCCTGGGGAAAAGTATATCAAATTGGCGATTTCAAACTCCTCGGTGAGCAAAAAAAAAAAACAAGGTTTGCAGATAATCTGAGGAAAAAGTATAGGGAATCGAGGATTTCAAATTCCTCGGTGAATTGATCCCAATCCCGGGATCCCGGGATTGAAAATTTATCAATCCCGAAATCCCGGGATTGGAAAAAGGCTCCGGGATTGGATACCCTAGTTGGAATGTTATGCTTATGAAACGTTTGTTGTTTTTGGTTGCTAACTTTTTTAATTGAATTTGACATTTACCATAAAAAAAATACTCATGCTAACAGTAAAATGATAATTTTTGTATAAAAAATCCTACAATAAATATAATCAGATTATTTTTCTTAAATTTCTTTGTTTTGTAATGGGGCGTCGATTTTCTCCAACTACAGATGTCGCTGCATCGGCTGATGATTGCAATTTTAATGTTCAACCGTAAAATTTGAAAGCTTTCATTTGACGCTCCGCGGGGCACTTCCGTCCGCGTCACAAAGGGTCTTTACTCCTCGGGAGAAAGCTCTGTCGTCTCGCTGTTAATATCCTTCTATTTAGGTACATACTTTGACTTCAATCGTAAAAATTTACTGCCATTTTTCATCCCCTTACATGGACACACTTTTTTACTGATATTTGCGGGGAGAATTGATTATAATAAAGCTTTTTATCGTTTTTATTACGTAACGTGTTAGAAAATAGTTTCTCTGAAGAAGATTATGGTCGAAAAAACATGGTTTTAAATGTCATTGCTTACTGTTTTGTCTGTCATTGTATTATATTTTGTATCTATCAAACAAAAGATTCATAAAAATATATTTCAATTGGGAAACATTGGATATGACCAATTTTATGGGGATTATGTTTTTCTGTACGAGTCTTCAAATGTATACTATTGAAAGATATTATTTATCTATTTCATGATTTATTGTTTACTTGCTCAAGTCTTTTTAAAATTATTTGTTTTAATAACATATTCAGTTTATAATATGCATTAGCCAATTTCGCAGTCAAATGGTAAAGCTCTCAACCTTCTGTTTTTCTAGATAGAGTGAGCAAGGTTTCTAATTCCTAAATTAATTATTTATAGTATATATAGTCTCGGCTTGCAAGACTACGGATTAAATGAACAAAATTTTCCCGGACGGATAGAAAAATCTCTACAAATATCCAGTTTAATCTATACATAGTCAGTTCATTCTAAATCTTAAATTAAGCTACACATGTTTGAAGAGCTGATGCTCGTAAGCCATGTGAATGATTGACTCGTGATCGCACTGTTTAAGTCGTTTTCACCAGGGCTGATGATTCGTCAAGAAATAAGACGACTCCGATTTTAAACCTTAGTCTTTTACACGACTTGAATTATTTTTTAGGCTTATTAGCACGCAGTGGTGCCACTTTTGAACCTAGCAATTCGAATACACATTTTCCCAAGTCCACGATTCCGACTCCAAGTCCCTGGTTTTAACACGATAATTTGGCATGGTCTTAGTCTTATAAATCCGTTTACAATTACTTTGAATTTTTGCGTTAATTTTTGATTTACTGATTACATAATCAACATCTTACAATTTAAAATTATTAAAAGTCATACCAAAGTTTGTGTGGTGTCAGTGAGCAATAAAATTGGCGCAACAAATAAACTGCATTATTAAAAATATTTATCAGACAATAACTGGCCCTCACGAGTCCGTTATGTAAAGGTTTTACCGTGGTTTTCTATTCGAACTTTTGACAGCGCGTCAAAGAAAACTGAGGAACACATATCACTCGTTTATGTGTCCAGCATAAATATTGATATTTTAATGTATACATTTAATACTAACTTAAATGTAGAATAAGTCTTCATCCAATTACTGTGATGTCTTAATGTAACGTAATGAAGTGGTAGATAATAAGCATTATACATTCCAGATAAGTCCTAAAGACTTAACTCTTAATCTTGTAGAAGGAACTTTACTCAGACACAGACTAGACGATCTTAATCTTCAGATGCACTCTCAGAGACAGCGCAGGAGGACAACAAAACAAAATTTGCGAATGGAAACAATAAAAGGAGAGAGAAACGTGCTTAAACAGTTTAAACACTTTGATAACAGTTTAAAGCACGACGCTTCTCTTATTTAAAAAATATACTATTATTACCTTGTCGAAGTGTTTTTATGACAGTAATATTTTATGAATTTTGTCTTGCAACGTAAACTAAATACATAAAACAAAATTGCTTTCAATTAACATGCATAATTGAGGAGCAAACATTCAAAAAGTGTTTTGTCACAAATTTAAAAAAATGCTGTTTAATATCAGTTCTGATAGTCAATAATGAAATCTATGAATGGAAATTAAAATTAACGTTCAAAAAAAGTTTTTTCCTATAAAAAATAAATCATTAAGTTGACACGTTCATGCAAAACGTGTTTTCTCCAACACCCAAATTCAATCAAAAGATGTTTTGTCCTCTCAACCAATCACAGCGTAGAAGCCGTCATATTGGATTTGGACAAAACACATTTTGCATGAAAATTGGAACTAGTATACTTTCTTTACTTGTTAACGAAAGTTGTGCATTATACGAGTTTTTTTTAAATACCAAATTTATTATTAAAATATATACGATGCAAGAAGATAGTGAAGAGTAAATTGGACAAGCCAATATTGGCTCTAGAAAAGAAAAATTTCCGTGCGGCAAACGATCTGAACCCAAAAAGAAAATATATTCTACATTTAGTGGATGCAACGTTTTTACACCTTATTATAATATATTCCCAGCCTGTCAAACTGAGACAATATTCCTCAATACAAACAGTGCCTATAAAGAGACGACCATGACAACCCATTTTTTATAATTTCTGTATTGTTGTTCCTGATGCCACAAAACCGTGTCTCTAACTGGACAGAAGAAAAAGCTGAGAAAGGAAGCCAAAAAAAGGATCATCCTTGCTACAAGGAAAAACAATCTTCGACTGTTGTGTGATAGATGTGTTTCACAAAATATAAAAGATATTATTGTCCAAACAATAATGCATTTCATATTCACGGCTGAAACAATAATAAATCATAGCTATTTACTAGCAGTCCATGTTTCTAGCTCAGCAGATAGAGTGCGATGTGAAAAACAACCCATTTTGATTCCGGAAGAATATCAAGAAGTTTATAAGCAAATTGGCCAGGTCGATTTGATGGGCGAAGATTGGGAAATAATGGATACTAAGTCCCTGAATAAATTATATAAAGACTTCTAATTCTTAAGTGATGTAAAACGAAAATCATGAAAATAGAAATAACACTACTCGGCAAAAATGTGTATTGTTCAGAGGAAATAAAAATGATCATTATATTTCCGATAACGCAGAAAAATACAGTTGCTAAGTAAAAAAAGGCATATTGTATTTCCATTTGCAATGATTCCAACCAAACAAGCTGCTATTATCTCATTTAATATCACAAAAAAGAAAAAAATATGCCAGTAAATTGCTAAAAATAATATTTGACGATTGGCAGGAACATGAAAATAGAGGACTTGTAGCGTGGTACAAAAATACAGTATATAAGAAGATATCCTATGTGATGATGGAGCCAGAACTTTAAACTATATAACAATATGCAGTGCTCTTCTTAAAAAAAACTGCCGGAAGTCAATTTTTGTGAAGTTTTTTTTATAATTCATTTCCGTTCTCAATTTGGACTAAATGGTTTCCTAATAAAGGTATCTCAAGATTTTTTTTACGATAACTGCTTGTTAGTCAGTTGCTCAACCTTCCCTTTTAAAAAGAGTGCGGATAGAAAGATGGGGATAGAACCGGACTAATGGTTAACTAATCTCTCGCTTTACCTTGTTAATTTTAGGATTGGTAGAGTGAGAGGTATAGATATCACAAATACCAACACCTTCAAGAAAATCGATCTTTTAGATCTTATCTTAGTTCTAATAATTCTTTGTTTACCATTTTTACGTTTTTTGGGAGATTACGATTAAAAGAAATATTTTCAAACGTCTTTCGATAGAAAAATTAAAAAGTTTTCAAAGGAAAATAAAAATTGATTGGAAACATTAAAAATATCGAGAAAAAAGGTGCCGGAACGCCGTTCCACCTCATCATATGGGAAAAAAAGCATTGATAATATGTATATAATTGTATTCCCAACCTTTTTTGGGTGGAGACCCCTTTTTATAAAAGCCATGTGACCCGCGGCCCCGATGCAATTGAAAAGGGCATTTTTTTTAACAAGGTAATTTTAGATTAGACATATTTTCATTATGTATATAGACAATACAAAACTTCCGCTACCTGTCAGTTCGAGTGCATTCGCGCACTGGATAACACCAGAAGATGCCGAGAGGCGAAACCCGGGTTGTGTTCTGCCAAAATTATAATGGAAACGTGCATAATGAAAATAGTTCTAATCTAAAGATAAACTTCCATCAAGCACCTTAAGTCGAGGTTCTAAAAAGGTAATTTTAGTTTTGTTGTTCAAATCCAAATCGAAAAAAGTTGGCGACCCCAGAAAACCCGTCGCGACCCATAGGTTGGGAACCCGTGCTCTATAATATTAATAAAATATAATTATATTATTAACGATATAACTAAAAACTCTTAATTTTCATTCAAATAGTGTTTTGTCCACAAGTTTCATGCAAAAAGTGTTTTGTCCAAATTTCAAACCAAAAAATTAGCTAATCCAAGATTTCTAGATTATACAAAATACGTAGATTTAAATTCATTCCATAAACAGTTTAATTTTAATAACATTTTTTTAAGAACTTGGGCTACGTTATCAAATGACACGTTTTTCATCATTTCCCAAGTTCAGCATTTGTGTGACAAAACACTTTTTGAATGTTTGCTCCTCAATTTAAATACATGTATATTTCAATAGGATTATCACATGACAAAGTAAAGACAGCAATATTAGTAAAAACACAATATTCCTTTGTACTTCATTCCACTTTATTTAATATGTCAGGACCGGTTTCGCTCATTACGAGCATCGTCAACTGATAAGAAATATAATTTAACAATGCTATTTATACAAAAATGAACAGTTATAAACAACAATTGGCATTGAAAAGAAAATACCAATTACATTAAAAGTGATTCTAAAATAGCACAAAATTAAAATGTTTAACACATCTAACATATAATTAAAAAGTCATCTCAGCAATGCAACAGCAATGTTTTAACCTTCTCAGTTGATTTTATCATTGTTTAAAAATAACTATTTATAAAATAATTAACGGAGTTAGACAGTTTTTAGTATTTACTCTTATAATGATGCAATTTTCAATTGATAATTTAACTCATCGAGGAAACTTTATCTTAACAAATTCCCGTAGAATTTTTTTACTATAATGTTGAAAAATTATTATTTGTGACAATATAAGAAATAGACGCGAGTACTGCTTGTTATTTCAGAAGGTGTTGACTGTCAATACTTAGTGAAAAGGCATTATACTAAAAAATAATAAGACATCATGTTGTACTTATTTCACAATTATGTATTAGAATAAGAACTAGAAGAGAGATTTTACTAGTTGAAAATACTCGTGATGAGCGAAATCGATCGCATACTTAATACAAACCATGGAATAAGTAAAAAAGATTCAGGATATAATGATAAACCTTGGTCAGGACTAGGGCTTCCAATTAACCGGACTTTAAAATTAACCGGTTTTCGGTTTTTTTCTGACAAATAAACCGGTTAACCGGTTTAAACCGAAATATCATGTATTTGATTAGGTAGGTATGCAAAAAAATCGTAGAATTTTTTAAATATTTGGCATAACAGCTAATACTCCAATTTCAAACAAGAAAACGATATTTATCTTGATGGGACTCTAGTTACCAACCTGTTTGCCATGGCAAAGTAACGATACTAGAACTTGAAACTTACAACTAGAACACAGAAGGCAAAATATGTAACAATTACTATACCATGTGAAAAAATATGTTATGATAAAAAAATATACGTCACATAAAAAAATAGAGCTTTATTATAAAACTCACCAAAAGAGCGATGTTTAAATGCATTCAATTTTTTAAGCATATCAACTGGATAAGACGAGACATACAATGTTTAGACAAAAATAGGGTAGAATACCAAAATATTCACTTTATTTATGTCCCAACACCCAATGTGGAGCATATGAACTCGACAAATATTTTTTCGGCGAGAACTGCTTGTTACTCAGTTGCTCAACCCCCTCTTTTTTCATGCAAAGAAACTATGTATCTAACTACTAACAAGCACATATAGGCATAAAAATAGGTAGAGAGATTTAGATTATTAATCATAAAATTTCATACGCTTAAAAATGGTACATGTTAATTAACATGTTAATTTAAAATCAATAAAGGATATTGAGTGACGTGCATATAAGAATCATTCGTATCTTAATTAATAATTACGAAATAATGTTTAATAATTTGAAAGAGTCATTTCTGTTCGCAACATGGACAACTTTGAGACAGAAGTAGATTATTCTACAAAATGTATATATATATATGTTTGTTGTGTTTTGTGAATTGTTTCTTATATTACTCAGTAAATTTATTATAAAACATTTTTCTTTTTGTAAAAAACAATAGAAAACAAGAAAAGAGTATTTTTGATAAAATCCGGTTAACCGAGTGAAATAAACCGGTTTTCGAGTTTTTTCAAAACTCGCGATAAACCGGTTAACCGATTTCGATTTAAACCGGTTTGGAAGCCCTAGTCAGGACTATTGGTTTACTAATTGATAGCTTCCGATACACCTTCCCATTTTTCATATCGGATGGGTATTTTGATAATTTTGGGCATCGCAGACATCCATACCTTAAATGATTAATTCGTAAATCGATTTAAAAAAGATTTTATGAAATTATCAGTATAAAACACCGTTACTGAAGTTTTATAGGTTGACCACTGGTAAATACTGAAATCTGTATACACCATAGTGATATATAAATTAACCATCAACTTGAGAAACACGGAATTGAAGGCTCATCAAATTTTCAGTAGGAGTGAAAACTCAATATTTTTACAAAATACTCTTTTTTTATCCATGTCTGCTCCCAATGTGGAGCATATGGCCTCCTTACGGAGATATCTCAACAGAATATAACTGTTTGTCACTCAGTCGTTCAATCGCTCTTTTCCAAAGATAGTAGTAAGGATAGAAGGGTAAGGCTAGGATAGGATCAGTAGTGAACTAATCGCTCTCGCTACGCTCAGTTATTGAAGGATCAGAAGGGTGGGAGGGAATTTTTAGATATCACAAACACCCATGCCTTCGAACAGAAATTGATAAATCGATCGAAAAAAATGCTGCGCCATAGAACCCGAAAAATATTCAATACCATTTAATTGTCTTTATTGATTAATATTTAAAATATTCAATATGTCGTTTGCCTAAAATACATTTTCTCAGCTATATTTTATGCTGAACATATGCATTTATCTAAAGTGCTATGCATAAAATAAATATATAATAGTACTCTAACATACATAATCCTCTCGATAAACGTTTAAGGAGTGAATTCTACGTTTACAGCCGGTGTATTTATTCAGAGAACCATTTCACTTAAGCTAGGCTTAAGTATTCCTCCAGAGAGGGACCGTTAAGTTTTTACGACTCTTGCAAAGAGGGGCGGTATTCACAGACGAATGTTTATTTACTAAATCTATCGTTTTAAATATTTCTGCAAATACACATTTACTATCCGACGAGTTTGTAGCTAGTTATTGAAATTGCAAATAACTAAATATAAATCGGTTATAACATGAAAACTTTGAGGATAATAAGCTGTCATTTTTTAGGAATAATATATTTATTTCCAGCATCTATAATATAAAAAATAAAATATAGTTCAGGATTTTTTAACTCTTTGGTTTTTTTTTAAAAACAATTTATTTACATTAGTATACTGCATTATTTGACGTCTGCTTAATACGATTCCTCATTACAGTGCTATTATTATATAAATATCTACTCCTAGAGTCGAACTGGTATCAGAAATTAAAACAAATATGAACCTTGTTTTACTATAAATACTTAAACAAATGAATAAATGATAATATTATTTTTTTCAAAGACCGACAAAGATCAATTCAAAAAAAAATATTTTTAAGAAATTTCCCAGCTGTCAAAAGTTTGTATATATACTATTGAAAAAATATGTAACTTTCAAAAAGTGCCCTAGCTAGAGGTTATGGTACTTTTTAGTTAGCATTTTACTATTAACTCTCGCGGCTCGGAGACTAGAAAAATACTTTTCATCCGATGGGGGTCGTTTAGGGACCCTAGTGGTTTCCTCATTATTGGCCTTATTCCTATGAATTAAAAAAAAATAGTCTAAGAGCTTTAAATTATCTCTCTGCATCATTCCTCAGATTTTTTTAATAAAAATTCGTGGTTTTTTAATAAATACTCATATTTTAAGTTAAGCGTAAAAAAGACGTCATCCCAGCACACATATGAAATTGCAACTGACGAGTTTAGCCCAGCTATCTTACGAACGATCGCTTATCGCGGGCGCTTATCCTTATCGTTATCGCGTATTTATATAAACTACAAAAGGTCTAAAAAACTATGATATAAGAAAACCTTAATTATAAACATTGCATCACCCATATTAATTAAAATAGATATTTAAGAAAATGTGGGTATTGGGGTCGCATTTCTTGAGCTTAGAACCGGAAAAGTTAAATATGTAATTTCATAAATAGTATTAGCAGTACTTGAATATAGCCTAAGAAGTATAATTACCTAATTATGTAGTATATTTTCAATTACTAATTATCCTTCGTATAAAAGGAAACCTTCACCCCTGGCAACCATTCCGATGGTTTATAATGATCAATGATGGAATAGAAAATTTTAAACATCATTAAATATATTCAAAATTTCTTTAAGTTTATCATAAAAACTTACCTCATATAGTTTTAAAGGGAAACAAATAGCTTGACTTAATTGTAGCAATAAAAAATATTTTCTGGTTTAAATAATACAATAATGAAAACAACAACATCAAAAAGATTTTTTGTGTACTGTATTTTTCCTGTTACAAACTAAGAAAACAGTTATCTATGTCAAATATTTACATTGTTTATGCTTTGTCAAATTGATTTCACAGTAATGAAAGATTAACCGCTTGATGTTATTTTTAAACTACACGCAGATTTCAATAGGCTACATTTAAACAAAGATTAAAGTGTTTTTGTATTCTTATTTTAGTAATAATAATTTTATGCCATTCACAGATGGCAAGCAAATAACTTGAATCATTAACAGGCAGCGTGCAAATGAAAATGTCTTACAATTTATTTATCATTCGGATATATTTGAATATGTATATATTTTATACATTGTTTTACAATATTTAACAATATTTTACTAAATTTGAATCGTTCAAATTATGTACATTCTCACAGATTTTGTCACTAACGACCCGGGTTTTCAAGTTCATCCGTGCACTTGAACGCCTGAAGATGCCGAAAGGCGAAACTCAGGTCGTTAGTGACAAAATCTGTGAGAACGTACATAATTTTAACGATTCAAATTTAATATTGAAATTCCACCAATTATCTTCAGTCGAAATCTTAAAATATTTTACTATTAAGGCCATCTTGTGGTTGAGTGAAAACTTAAAATTCTACGACAATAATATTTGTGAAAATTTTTTTCAAGAGAAATTTAAGAAAGCATGTATGTAATTAATAAAATTTAGTTATCAAGATATTCTTTATATAGCATCAGCGGATCCAAGGGGAGGGCCATGGGGGCCATCCCCTCCCCATGGAGGAGATTTTTTTTCCATTTTTCTGATTTATTAAAACTTTATTGTGAAATGGACTCTTTAATTGTTTAGTTTACTATGTTTTATAGAATACATACTTAATTATGTATTGATTATTTTTATATAGATATATTATTTTTAAATCATCTATTTTTCAATGTATCATGTTTATTTTCAAATTTTATGGCCCCCTCTTGAGACAATTTCTGGATCCACCAATGTTATATAGTATACGAAATATATGATCACAATGGTTAAAAATGCCATAATAAAAATAAGATGTATGTGTGTTTATAAATTAATTTGTTTTTAATGCTATAGAAGACAACACTCGTTTTTCCTCGACTAATCTCAGTAATAAACAGATTAATAAAGATTTAAAAGGGTTAACTTTTGCGCCTCTATTTTTATTAATACTCGCCTTATTTTTAAAACAGCTGGTGTTATGTATTAAGAGGATATAGAGCTATAAGCAATACAAAACAATTTTAATTTTCTTTTATTAAATAAATTTATCTACACTTAATTTTCTTTGTGAAATATTTGATATTGTATATTGACGAAAAGAAATGGCAAAATGTGTATTATTGAGTAAAAGAAAATAGCAAAATCATAAATATATCTAAGTTGTTTATAATACTAATATTAAGTTGCTTAAATTTGTTAACTGGTGCTCATAACGTTATGCAAAACTATTATCACTTAAGCCAGAAGTCCACGATTCAAAATAAACAGTCCACATCTCTCATAGTGATACGATTTAAATTGCTTCAAACCGGAAATTAGATGATGAAGTCTCAGACCAGAATGCCGGCATACCTCTACCAGTTTAATCTTAGCAATTATTCAGTCATATTATATCAATGAAGATTTCATGGGATTAGAGATTGAAATCCCGGAAACATGCAAGGTTTTCTTCCGACGAATACTCGGGAAATGATACAAAAAAGTCCAGGGATTTTGTAAAATATTTTATATCCATTTTTTGTACGAAAACTGTTATTTTCTTTTTCAACGACAGTAAGGGGTAGACGAATAGAACTAGAACAAGACTAATGCTTAACTTATCGCTATCGCTACGCCCGTTTTAAGATGGAATTCAAGACATCGCATACATCCATGCCTTGGAACAGAAATCCATAAATCGATTGAAAGATCAATCTATAAAAATATTCGTACTGGGATTCGAGCCCGTGAACTCCGTGTTCTAAGTCAACGACGTTGACACTCGACCACGCAGCCAGCAGTATTGAAATAACCTTTAATGAAAAACAGATAATGGAAAAATGCCTTAAATATTGAAGGACCTTTCTTGCAACTTTAAAATCTCAATTTTGGACTTAATTAATAGTTTAAAATGGATTTAAAAGATTTGTACTTGTATTGTATTGATTTGTATTTTTATTTTTATCTCTCTTTAGTTAATGTAACTTATTGATTTCATTAAATATTCGTTTTAAATAGATGTTTAACGTTAACCAATCCACCCACAAAAATTGCTGAAAGATCAAATCAAATTTGCTTAATATTGTACAAATTACTTAATATTACAAACAAAAAGTGGATCTGAAAAATGATCTCAAATTGTGTTTTTCCCAAAACGTTTTTGTATTCCTCATATATTACATTATTTATATCCGGTCTTTTAAAAATTTGATAGTGATATTTATCTACCTTAGCAACCCTACTTATCATGAACTTATCTCTTAATGATGCAAGCTTCCATAAATCAATCTTCTTTATCTAATCTCATCGTGTATGTACCCGCAGGTTATTTCCATAAAACAGCTTTTATAAATGTATCCAATTTATGTTTTTAAGCTTTTTAAATTAAACTTTTTCCTGCTAAAGAAATATGTTTGTAATTTAACAGTCATACGAACAACACTCGAGTTGTTATTGCCAAAAAGCCTCGGTGAATAGAATAATTATTCCAACATAAACATTTTTTTTAAATTACTAACATCATTTAAATAAATTTTAAGTGATCAGTACGATTTGAATTAGGTTGTTTTGTTTTTTGATTTCTCCGTTAATTGCTTGTGACAAACTAAGCTGATTTAACAAAAACTGTGCGTTATTAATTTTCTTCAAGTAGTAAACATAGAAAGATTTGTATAAGAGAGCACTTGCAGTAAGTTAATAAATCGCTCTGCTTGCGCATCATAGGAGGTGTTTGGGATAAAATTAAATGTATTTTAAATCTTTTAATATATCATATTAGAATCAAATAATTCTACTTTAGCTATAATACATTAAAAAAAAACGTACATGAGTGATTATTTTCTAAAGCTTTCAGCTTTTAAAAGTATTTGAATGTTTACTATATTCAGCTGTCATGAAATAATAAATATTAGTTTCGAAGTAAGCAAAAAAAGATATTTTAATAATAATTCATTCAAACATTTAATTTCTTCACATGATTTTGTATTTTTTATATATTAAGTTTTTCTATTCAATTTAATTTTTATTCGTATCAAGTTATTTGAATTTTTACCGTATCCAACGTCGCCGTAAAAGCGGTTACAGTCAATTTAGAATTGATTGTTGTATGTTACGAAAGGCATCCATCGTGATCACAATGAAAAGTTCTGTAAAAATTAGCGACATTGTGTTTATGTATAGTGGGCTGGATTTTAGAAAAAAACTGTAATTATAAAGTTTTTTTTTCTTCGTTGGTCATATTCGCTCTTTTTGTGGAGCATATAACTGCTACTACCACCCTCCACCATTCCGTTTCCCACCAATTTCTTTGTTTTTCTCATATGACATATCAGCATCACTTATTTCCGTCGAGTACATTCTTATGGATTGTGGACGCACGCCCAGGACACCAGAATCTCACCTGTCGGAAGGAGAAGCAAGCAGTATTGAAGCTCTCCGGATGCATCATCAGTACGTGACACAGCCAGTTCCAACCACTTTTCATGAATACCGACGTAACACGGCTGTGTATTTTTTTATATACATTTCAATAGCTATTTCTTAAACAATGTCTCTATTAAAGAAGCTTTAAAGTTGCTAAAAATAATTTCACCGTAGACAAATACAAATGAAGCATCACAATGTATTGAACATTTAAACCATAGTTTTCCAACCTTTTTCGTGTGGCAACCCTTTTTATAAAACCCGCGACCCCGATGTAATTAAAAAAAACATTTTTTTAAATAAAGTATTCGTTTTTAAATCCAAAACCCCAGAATACCGATTTGACGACAAAAGTTGGCGACCCACAGGTTGGGAGACCGTGATTTAAACAAAGAAAACAATCTAACCAATATAATCAACATTGTTCGTTTCAATCAATTTGCTGCAGAGAAAATTATCTTACGACCTACCATTTCAAAAAGCGGAAGAAAAAAATGTGAATGTCTCTTTTCTGAGATAGAAACAGCAATGATTATGACAATTTACGACCGACAACAAATCCATGGGCTTTGTTAAATAATGCATTTTTTCAAACGTTTCCGTGGAAAATAAAATACAAAATTATTAAATTTAACCTGCAATATACTATGGAATGTTTCATTACAAGTAAGTGCATTATAATCGTTGTCCGTAACAATGTATAAACTGCATTTTAACGTCATAATTATAAATCTTTTTTCTCGGTAAACGGTCGTGTAATATGCCCTTTATATATATACACAGGAAATGCTTTTTTAAAAAAGAACGGATTATTGCTCCTTACATCACTTTGACATGGTTCTAGTTTATAATGTCAGTTTGAACACAAAGTAACGACTTGATGTTTTTTTATTAATTAAGTACAGTTATTGCTCAAATATCTCTTTTAATCACTTTTAGGGAGTCCAGTGTCAATACTTTGGTGAAAAGGCAATATATTTAAAAAAAATAACATTTTAATTTAAGTCAATTGGTGTCACTTATTCATATTTTGTATTTTATTTATAAATTCTTTTCAATATCAATTGTTTATTACATTTTTTTTGAATTATATAAATAACACTAAAAAGTTGTATTCTTTTATCAGTTAATAATGCTCGTCATGAGCGAAACCGGCCCTGATTATAATAAATAAAAGTGGGAATGATTACAAATGTATATTTTATTTTTTGAATATATCTCCTTTAAATACAGCAACAAATTCATGTAGATATTTATTCCTATTCAAACATATTTGACAAAGTTGTTTTTAAGGACTGTATTTTTTAAATCCATGCCCAACCTTAATGTGGAATATATAGCCTTCTTATGAAGGTAACTTTTAGTTACTCAGTTGCTCAGCCTCTCTTTTTCGAAGAGAGTGGGAATATAAATGTATAGCTAGGACAGAGCTAGTAGCCAAATAATCGCTCTCGCTACGCCCCATTATTACAGGATAGGTAAGGTTAAAGGGAAATTTTAAGACATCACAAACACTTATGCTCTCTAACAGAAATCGAAAAATTGATTGAAACAATACTTTTAATTCCGTCACAGACGCCAATTACGTTGATCACTAAGCCACACAACCGACAAAGAGAATATACTTGTATAAATTTAATGTAAGTTCTTATCTGTTTCACAATTATAAATATAATTATGTTTTATTGCTTAAATTGAAATGTAAATGAAACCATTTTAAACTGGCAAAGCTCGCACGGAGGTCTTTTTCAGGGTAACAGGATGCTGAGAAAATACTTGTCATATTATTTTATAGCCAGAAGAAAAGTTTTATAACTTAAAAATCTTTTTTGTGATTACGCCGGCGTGGTGAAGTATAATAATCAGTTAAGCTTGTTGTAAGACTAACTACCAAATTTCATATCAGAACCTATTTAAAAAAAGTCTGAAGCAGAATAAAGATTGAGAATGATCTGTTTTGTTTACAATAAAATGTAATTTTATATTATATACATATTATATTGCCGGTTTTTTAAATCTGCTACCAATAACAAACCGTAGTTACTTCGTTTGATTTGTTTGCCACATGACTGTACTATACACATATATGATTATTTATACCTTGTCCCACAATTAAATGAAATTAGCTTATTTTTAAGATAACAAATGTATTCCAGCGCGTCATTATAGAACATGGATGGCCAAACTTTGCTGTTGACCTCATGCTGAAATCCGTGGTAACGGTCTATTAACACCGTATTTGCTAAGTTGTCATACGAAGAGTAGTAATTCAAATCACCAAATATAATTGTTTACATGAAAGGGAAACAAAAAGAATAGATTAAAAAAGAACCACTCAATTATTGTTTCAAAGCATCAGGTCGGCGATTAGAAAGAGCTACGCGGTCGACGTCTTGGCCACCGCTGTTATAGGATTTAATTTTTGATGTACAAGAAAATAAATATCCCAGCTGGAAATAAAATCCAGTAAATTTGGCATTATTCCAGAAAACTCTGTAATGCGCTAGTGAAGTCTGTAAAACCTTTTATTATAAATGATTTTTCCGAAGAATACTTGTCATAAAAAAGAATTCTAATACTCTTAATATGATAGTTTGAAATTGAAAGATCATACAAAATAAATTCGAATAGAATTGACATCACTAACACCATGTCTTAAATCTCAAATTTAAAAAAAATCTAAAACTGACATTGATTTTACTGGGAATTGAACTTAGATTCGCTTGATAAAAAGAGCCAAGCTCTAACCAACTTGGCGACAGGGGGTGGACGGTCAATTCTAATATTTTTATTTCATAAACAATTTCCTTTTCCTGATTTCCTTTTTTAGCTATCATAGTGTAAACTTAGTATCAGACTGTTTCGTAAATCATAATATTATAAAAGTATACGTTTACTTAAAAGCTATACAAGATCCAAGTGTTATCGCACGCGACATCAAGTGTCAATTATTCAAAATGACACTTTGAAATAAGAGCTTAAAACTTTCGACTAATAGTTTTAGTTGTTCATTTTAATTTGAAAGATTAAATTTTCAGGACGTACAAAATATCTCTACCAAAATTCTTTGATATTAAGGACGTTGTAATCCATTTTGGTTAGACTGCCGCCATATTGCTCTAACAATTACACCGCTGGCCATTTTAATTAAAGCAGAACTCGCCACGTAATGGCGGCGCTAGTGTTTCATAATTATTATTGTCTTTGGTATAGCTCTCTAACAAAATGAAAATGGGGACAATTGGCAATTATGAAATGTGTGCGAAACGGTCGGATAGAACATTTTGCTACCCATATCGCAGTTGCAATTAGTATACTATTGTATTGTTCAGGAATGATGCTTTTATTTTGAGTTTTACAATAGTGTGTATTTTTATCGTAAAATCATGAACACAATTACGATAAATAAGATAAGAAGTGGAATAAAGTATATAAATATCTACATCAACGTGTATGTGGAAATATTTTTTTTTTACCATGTCCGCTCCCAATGTGGAGCATATTGACTCCTAATGGAGTTTATCTCAAAAGAAGTGTTTCTACGAGAACTGCTTGTTACTCAGTTGTTCAACCTCTCTTTTTCCAAAGAGAGTAGGAATAGAAGGAAAGAGCTAGGACAGGACTAGTGGTTAGCTAACTGCTCTCGATACGCCTCATTCATAGGATAGGATGGGTGGGAGGGGGGAATTCAAGACATCACATACATCCATGCCTTTGAACAGAAATTCATAAATCGATTGAAAAATCAATTTATAAAACTGCTCGTACTGGGATTCGAACCCGTGACCTCCGTAGCGGTAGCCAACGACGTTGACCACTCGACCACACAGGCGGCATTTAATGGCTATTTAATGGCTATTAAAACTGTTCACGGCTTGATCAACGATACAAGGACTTACATAAATCATAAACTGAAATAAAGATTCATTTGAATAATAGACAATGCTATTTAAAATAATATCAATTAGCAAAACATTAAATTATTGATGGCAAAGTTGACATGACCGAACGTAGTTTATTTCCCATATTCATGCGTTCAGATTAATTTTTAAAAAACACTTCTATAATATTAATAAAAACACAATATTCCTTTGTACTTTATTTCACTTTATTTTTAAAAAGGTCATGACCGGTTTCACTCATTGTGAGCATTGCCAACTGATACAAAGGAATATTGTATTTTTATTATTATTTTATTAATATCCACCAAGTATTGACAGTGATCACTTCTATAATAACTTAGTATGTATTTTTTTATTATTGATCGACCAAACAAAGATATATAACGTTATATTCGAAAATAAAAACATTTTGTATTTTTCGAAAAGAGTCGAATGATAAGTTGCAATGTAATGAAATGACCTTTATTCATTTCTGGTTTAGTCAGAGTTGAAGTAAAAATTACACACGAAATCTTACATTCAATGTAAACCTTCATTGTTATTGGTAAATGCTTTAATAGATTAATTAAAAAGTCTTAAAAGTAAAATGAATGACGCATATAAATACTGATATGAAATCATCCCAAGGAATACATTGCCTTACTTAGCCAGCAGATATTATTACATGAAAATACAATGTTTAGCTTACAAAGTAAATATTCTTACTATTTGCCCTTATGTTACCGCCTAAACGTTTACCTGCCTTCTCAATCCCAGAGGAAAATTTGCCGAGATTTTTATTGCGGCCATTACGCTTCCCCCGGTCGCCGTGAAGTATTCGGGAATGGCCTTTTATTTTTACTGGCAACACAAGTGCTCGAACGAAGTTTTGGCACGTGGAATAACCGGCTGTATGGCAATGCTTTCTAAAATAATAAGCTTTATATTATAAATGACTATTGTTCTTTTTCCCTTTTCTTGGAAACTTACACATTTTTTTTATTTTCGTGTTTGAGTTAAATTATTAGTTATTAGCAGAAGAAAAACTTATGAAACATTTAAGTTTCTTTGTAATTATTTCATAATCATTCAAAGAGCTTACTTTGTATGTATCTAGTAAGAAAAGAAGTGTAAATTATTTATGAAAGCTTTTTCAGCCCGCCGCTCAAACTTTCAAACAAATATATTATACTCCCTCCTATATATGTTATATACTCATCCAATTTTCAATGTAAGTATAAACATATATAATTCATTTGCACACTATTAAGTATAAAAATGTATAAAGGATCAGTTTTGCGGGAAGAGTGACTATTTCCAACTGATAAACTAATGATATGTTTGACTTTTGTTTTTTTTCAACCCATGCTCGCTGTCAATGTAAACATTTGGCCTCCTAATGAAAATATCTCAACATTGCGAGAACTGTTTGTTACTTAGTTGCCCAACCTCCCTTTTTTAGAAGTGAGTAGACAGGATAGAGCTAGGAAAAGACTAGCGGTTAGTTTATGCTTTTGATCAGTAATCGATAAATCAATTACAAGAATGGTGTTCTTACTGGGATTCAAACCCGTAAGTTCCATTACGGAAGTTATCAACGTTTACCATTGCATCAAGGACCTGACATTCTTACCATACAGCGTACTCATCTTAAATTCACTACGAGGACGTTTATTTAAAAAATAAATCATGTATCAGTACACAATTTTACGATGTTGGAAATTTTATAATGACCAGCAAAATTGATTATTTTTAACTGATAACTAATGATATATTTAAAATACTCAATTTAAAATCTATGTGGTAAGGCTTAAAAATTATTATTCATTTTTATTGACACAATTTATGATAGTTCTTAAAATTGATTCATATTATGATTGAAGTGACTTTTAACAAATAAGAAACCATTGATATATCTCTAAATGTACTTCAGAAAATAATAATAATCTTTACCAACCTCGCAATGCTTTTCACAGCCACTTTTAACAGTACCAATAAGGATAACATACCCCACACATAACGTAGGGAAATAGCATTTAATATAGAAAACGAAATCAAAAGTATGCGTTTGTTTACCACGTATCAAGTATTTTCCATCTAAAAGAAGCAGTAGTACAACCCATGCAACTCGGGATCGTGAGCCAACCACCTGTTGCAGCATTGGATATTAAATTTTCACGCAAAGTGGCGGCTTTCCACCACTGAGCTGAGTGGAACGGAGGGAACTTAGGAAAAGCGGTCGGGAAATTTACGACCTGCGAACGGTGTTTATGAGATCTTACATCGTTTAAGACCTGGCTATTTTGTTTAACTTAGAGATTTTGATTTTCAGACAGGTTATCATAAAGTGTTTGATATTTAGCATGAAATATTCATTAATTGAAACGAAATTTACTGCGTGAAACACCTATCATAAGTATTCTAGATGTAAAAATATTATTTTGTAAATAGTTAATAGATTTTTTGCTTTACGCCTTCACCATAATTATATTTAAACTTAAATTTACTTAGCTAGATAGGCTTACACACCTAAATACAATACACTTCCTTATCTAATTTAATATCCTGACTTGTATTGAAAAATATAGTAGCAAATGTTATCAATTATCTATCATGTTTCTCGGGACGATAACAAATATAAGATTTTTCAAAGCAGCGAGTTTTAATTTAAGTGATTATATATAATTAATAACATTAGCTTCTTGTAATTGTGATAGATAGAATAACGGTTATAGATTTTATTTTTCTGGTCATTAAGGATATTATTGGCTTGATTATGTTTATCAATTTATAGCTTTTCTAATGAAATTTAGCTTATGGCCTTCATTACAATGATATTAACATGGGACCATTAGAGGTGAAGTGAGCTATGTGGTATTTTAGAAAAAAAATAAGTTTTAATATTCTACACGCCTTAAAGTATCGTAAAAGTGAAGTAACATCAGTTATTACACATTGCAATAGTGCTATAAAATAAAAATATGCAATCCACCGAAGCACCGATTAAATACGTCATAGTACTTAGAAGTCTAAGAAAAAAGTTTAATCGTTTTACTAGTTGGCTCACTTCACCTCTAATGGGCAAAATTAATAAATATAATTAAGTATTTGAGGCCTATAAAAACAAATGCAGCGAACTTCATAGTGGTATATTTTTTAGAAATAACAAAAACCGTTCAACTAGTGTTGAGCTTTTTTTCATATGTTTTTGACATTATTAAAAAATGTATTTCCTAGCTTTTACTCCTGTTTTTAATGCGGTGAAGTGAGACCTATGTATAATGGGCCTATGCATGTCCTGGATTAAAAGTTATGCTTTATTAAATATTCAATTGGCTGAAACGTTATATTTTACTTACTTTATTCGTATTTTACTTCTGCGAGCTTAATGATGAAATTTAACCTTTGTTCTTATATTCCTTATTCAAGCTGATATATTTCAATAATATAAGCATAACTTAAATCATCGGTTACTGAGTTGTGTTTGAAATTCGATGTCTGGTCACTCGCTAATATCATTAAGCTAAAAGGTGACATCTGTGTGACAGTACTGCCACGTTAGTCACATGCCTGTCAAGTTAAAAGTAACATGAGCATCTTGAGAGGAATCCAGGAAGCTTGTAAGAAATGGTAAATATCTAACGAAACCAGTACATTTATACTTGCTTTAATCGCGTTAAAATAACCGGACGCTGTATCTCTTATGTTTACAACTGACAGCAATCTAAGAAGTCTTCCTTATGTATGTAATTGCGATATTATTCTGTAAAAATGCTCGAAGAAATTAAAGTTGGGAATAAATTTACGATATTCAACTTTTTGCAATGACAACTGTGAATAGTGGAATTATAAAAATTTACTCAAAGTAATAAAAAATCCGCTTATAATCAAACATAAGGCACTCACTTTTCTCTCAAGTTTTGTTTGCTAAAATCTTTCATTATTTAAGCACCTAATTTCTTCAAGCTAAAAATATTTTTAACTAATAATCATGTCTTTGTCTAATGTAGGGCATGAAGACTACTAAGGATTAGTGTATACCAGTGGTGCACAAGCTTTTTGAACGAAGGGCCATTTTATAAATTTTGTAATCTTTCGCGGGCCGCAGAGGGTAAAAGTATTGAAATGCGCCACTCTTGACAAATCCATATGATTTTTAGAAAGTAACAACCTTCAAATAGTACTTGTCAAAATTTCATTACAATCTAATGTTTATTTCGCATGTTATAGTGGTTTTAGTGACGCTACTTTTTAAATTTTCAAAACAATGGAAAATATCTGATATTTCCTAAAAATTTTAATTCAAATTTATCGTTGTTCTGTAAATCGATCAATTCTACTTGCAATGATGAATCGGCCTCTTTGATGGATTCCGAGAAAATAGATTTGAGGGGTTGGAAAATGTTTAAAGCAACAAACAAAGCGTGTTTTGAAAACAATAATCTAAAAACGGACTTAACATGCACCACAAACGGTACTCATTGTAAAAAGATGTATACTTGTGAAAATATAATCATATTGAATAATTAAGAATAGTATTAAGTTTTCAATCAGTGACGATTTAAATTATAAACCTTTGCTACTGCATAATTGTTTCACATATCAAACACAGATTTTTATCATATTCAATGAAAAATTTGGTGATGAAGTACTTGTTATTTTGGGCCGCAACAAATGCCATTTCGGGCCGCATCCAGCCCGCGGGCCGCGGTTTTGTGCACCACTGGTGTAAACTGAGATGCAGGCGACGCAGCGCAGTGCAACTTAGGATAGCACAGATTTATTAATACACACGGAAACATAGTCAATCAAAAAACCTAATGTTGAGATAAACTCCATTGAAAGACTGTATATCCCATATTGAGAGCATTACTAGTTAAATTATTATTATTTATTGATTTTACGAAAACTGATTGTTATTCAGTCGACCAACATAAATCTTTTTTTAGTGAAAGTAAAAGTAGAAAGAGGATGCGGCTAGAATACTTTGATTTCTCTACACCTCACATAAAAATATTTTTTTAATAGGAAAACATCCATACCTTTGAATAAAATTCCATAAATTAATATGTAAAACGTTCGGTACCGAGATGTGAGCCTGTGGACACCACAACCAAAAACGACTACGTCGACGACTTGGCTACAGACCAGGCGTCACATTGCAATTTGGTTAGGTTTTTTTTATTAAAAAAGAAATACTCTTTTGTAGTTATTCCACATTATTCATTAATATCAGGATATGTTTTACTCATCGCGAGAATTATCAAATGATATTATTTTATGGCTCGTATTTAAAACGGTCAAATTTTAATCAGTTTCGGTAAATTTTTAATACATCGGTCAGAATTTTTATACACTGGTCAGATTTATATTAAAGGTCCATATGTATCGTCCAGATTACAGATTGCAGAATAATAATTTATGGTCAGAATTTATATTAAGTGGTCGAATAAATATAAATGTCAGAAATTATATTAAATGGTCAGAATATAAATGGATTGGTCTGAATTTAAATGGAATCGTCATTTTTTATTTTGACAGATGTCTGAATTTTTTTTTGATGATATGATTCATCGTATTGCGTTCTATTGTGCAAAGTGAAGTTGCTTACGGCAAATCGTCCAATCGGCGATACGAAGCGTTGCTACAGCGCCACGGTGCATTGAAGTGAATCACTATTATGTGCGGCGGCCCCAAAGAAGAATTGAGCAGTTTTCATAACTACTTCCGCACATCCCCAGGCATTGTATGTTTCGTTCAAAAAAAGTTTTTATTTAAAAAATTGTTCACGGTATTCCGCCTAACCGATATTCCTTTTGTTATTAATAAGATTAAATAATCTAAAATTGCAAATATTTTTTATTATTTGTACACATTCGATACATTGTTTGATTCTGCCTCTAAAGAAGTAAAGATAAGATTTATTTTGGAAAGAACAGTTAATATAAATAATTCTATGTAAATTTCCCATACGGAGTGTGGAAAGAAAAGGACGTAACCCCTCAATTTTCCAAAACAGCTTTTTTTTTCGATAATCACAATGTATACAACTTGACACACATTCTATCAAAAGGATGGAAAGCTGAAAATGCCGATTAGTAATCCTAAATTTTACACTTTAAGTTTGAAAAAGAGACCTTGTAAAAATTAAAACGAAGAAAAAAACGGAAATAAAGGTTTTTCCTGAGATAATTTTCTTAATTAAAATTAGATTTATGTCTATTAAACACCAGTTTAAAGTCCTCCGTGCACGTTCAAGGTGTGTATAATTATAACTGCATATACGGCCCAAAATCATCAAACACGTTTTGCGCACTTTGTAAATTTTTTGATATGTGTGGGTTTACGTCCTTTTTCCTTTATACCGGCCGATATAATACACTTATTGTAAAGGAAAACACTATTGTTATATTTTTAATTAAAGAGGTGAAGTATTTTTTATTTGAATTTAAAAAGTGAAAACTAACGAACAATCATCATAAATCTGTTCCTCTGAATCCTACATCCTCTCACTTCGGTGGATCCCTACCTTTATTATGAAACAAAACCGAGTGGTATGTAATCAGATATGCGTTATTTGTAATAATAAGACTCATTATAAGAGTCTGCTTTTCCACAAATAACTTGAATGTAAAAAAAAGGATTTTTAATTTCATTTTTTTTATTCTGTCCGAAATATTTAAGTAAAATCTTGACCGTACAATAGACAATTTTATTTCTGACCGTATATTAAGTATGATTCTGACGCGTATATTAATTTTATTCTGACCGTTTATTAATTGTTATTCCTGACCGGTTATTATTTTATATCTGACCGTTAGTTAATTTTAATTCTGACCGTTAACTTTTTATTCTGACCAAAAATTGAATTTTATTATGACCAAAAGTGATTGAATCTGACCAGAAATGATTTAAATTCTGACCATTTTATTTTGTGGCCTTATTTTATACAATGCCTTTCGACATATAATTTTGTGAGTGAACACAAACGTCGTTAATAGACAACTGTATTTATAACTTTTCCGGTTCTCAGCTCAAGAAATGCGACCCCAATACCCACATTTTCTTAAATATCTATTTTGATATGGGTGATACAATGTTTATAATTAAGGTATTCTTATATCATAGTTTTTGGACCTTTTGTAGTTTATATAAATACGCGATGCGATAACGAGATAAGCGCCCGCTTATCAGCGATCGTTTGTAAGATAACTGCGCTGAACGCGTCAGTTGCAAATTTATATTTGTATTGGAATGACGTCTTTTTTACGCGCAACTTAAAATATGATTATTTATTAAAAAACCACGGATTTTTATATAAAAAAATGTATGAGGAATGATGCAGAGAGATATTTTAAAGCCCTTAGACTATTTTTTTTTGAAATTCATAAGAATAAGGCCAATAATGAGGAAACCATGGGGTCCCTAAACGACCCCCATCGGCAGAGAAGTATTTTTCTAGTCTCCGAGCCGCGAGAGATAAAAAAACATGATTTGTCGTATATTAAAAGAATCTTATTTAAAAGTAGATGATTATTTTAAATTTTCATTAAAAAATATAAATACTTTTACTGATTCATTGTACACTGATCACGTATGTATATAACGTCATAACACTCATAACGGTTGTGACTTACACAGTATTCTAGTAACAACCATTGCAGATAAATTACCTGTAATTAATTACTTGTTGATTGCATTTCCCTCAACGTGGGCAGGTATTAACGGATAGTAAACATCCATTAAAGAGTAGTTAGTTGTTTTTGTATAGTACGTGTTGAGGCTTTCAATTAATGCTCTGAATAGGTCACGATTTGAAACTATAATATATTGTAAATGATTAGATGTGTCGCAATATTAAATTCGTGAAAACTATTGTTTACTTGCTATTTTGATTATATTTCTTATTAAAAAAAAGCTGTTATGATTATATGATATTCGAAAAAAAAAAACATTTTTACTAATGCCTACTTTTATTTAATAAGATCAAGACCGGTTTGGTTCACGACAAGCACAATCAACTGATTGACCAAGTATTGACAGTCAACACCCTCTAAACATAATTATTATATAAGGTGCCCATTCCATTCAGAGCACCGAAAAGTCTGTTTCACTTTATTTCTCAGTGGAGACGAAAGTTTGTGTAACTAATTTTTATCCAAATTCTAATGAAAATTAGTTTTATTAACATCGAAAACCCCATACACTAAACGTCAACTTATTTAACGTTAACCGTTTATATTCCATACAAAATACTGATTAACATTCAGTCAGCCTGCAATTTGATTGGTTCTCAATTACTTAGTCAATATAATAACAAGATGGCCACTCTTGATAGAGAAATTATAATTTAAAGTGCACTAAAAACGTGACTTGACCGTGTTTGATAATGGACGATTCATATTATGATTGTTAATTCAAAACCAGTCTGTCTATGTTTTATTTTGAAATAATTTCTGGATTACTGGAACGAGGTTTTCATTTTTTTGGAATACGAATTATGCATATTTAAACATTTTATTTCATGATTTTTTTTTTGATATACAATACGTTTTGTCGCCTGTCATAAATTCATAATTAAAGCATATGGAGTACTTATGAAACTGCTCAATAAAAGATGTGGTTGTAATTCAGTCGATTAACCTCAGTTCAAATAGAATAATTAATCAAGGAAAGGACAAGTAGATGGTTAGATGCTTTCTCTGATAGATATCGTTTTCGAATAGAAGGTGTTGGTGTAGAAAGTAATGAGCCCGCAACCTCAGAATTTCATTAAACGAACGCCTAAAAGCTTTGACGCTACGGCTACAAGATCAGCAATAATAATAGCTTATCGATCAGAAAGTTTCAGGTCAAGTCCAAGCACATGGTTAAAGTGATCATTTGTTTGACATCTAGGGCGTGAGCCATGCTTTTTCCGCATCTATTTGATCTAGTGCTACTTTTTTATATACTGTTTATTTTTATTTAAAACGATTTAAGATTACATACTATATTTTTTTTCTTATTCAAAATACTTCATACCAACATTAAAATATTGAGCAATGCTTTACGTATGTATAAACGTATTTTACTGCTGTAGTTTTTCATAACGTTATTTTAATAAAGCTCTAATAATTTTCCATTACCTGAAAGTTAACTTCAATGATGCCATCCAAAGAAATTCACATACTAATACGCACGTATAAGAATGCCTATAAAAGAAAGCTTCCGTACTCTTTTGAATCTGAAGGCTTAGACCTCCTGTGGTGAAATGAATGTACTTTTTACAGCATCCCATTAAAGTATAGCGAAACGGTTGTACTGCTTCCTCCCAGCTATGGTTAAGTGACTATAAATCATCCTCGTCACGTTCAGCAACTCCTCAATGTCTTCGCATGTGACATTGTGGAGATGGAATAAGACGCTACTGAAAATTACATTACTTTAAATCGAAAACGTTTTACACGACAGTTAATATTTTCTCATAAATATAATGAATGACAGGAATAAAATTTATACTATCATATAAGTTACTTCATAATAAATGGTATTTCGTGCAAGCAGGTTTTCTCAAGAAAGAGAATTTATTTATTCTGTAATACATGTGAAATGTTATTATAATTTTGGCACTCAAGCCTGAAGCGGATCGTGATATCTCAATCATATTGTTGATCTATCGAAAATTCAGAGAGTCCCTGTGACATATTCACAGTCTCCCATGTCGTTTTTCACTGTTTGACGACGTTAGTTTCTTAAACGATATTGTATCGAAATTTCGCCTTAATATTACAAACAAAAGCTTTGAATCATATTAATAATTGATTATTTTTGAAGACTATTTTGCTTATGGTTTCCAAGTTCTTTCGCAAGCTATTTTTTATTTTGATTGCATTATGCACCGTCGTTGGATTCAGTTTCGTTGTTCATGGTCTCGAATACCCAGTACAGTTAGTTCCACAAATTGGTTTATAGATTTCTGTTCCAAGATAACTGTGATTTCTAAAATTTCTGCCCACTCTTGCAATTGGACACATTTAACGCGATTAAATAGCCACTTGTTCTGTCCTAGCCTTACCTTTACCCAAGTCAATTTGAACACATAGTTTTTTTGTTCCGTTGTGTAATGTAAGAAATCTATCAAAAATATGTTTTGATTGAATATAGTCTTGATTATTTTCCTGCTCTTATTCTTTCGGACACAATTCCACGTAGTGTCCATTTAAAGGCATTGCAATATTTAGGCGTGGGCATGAAAATAGCTTGTAACCAATTATTTAGTAATAAAAAGATAATTCTCAGAATTAATAAAAAAATATATAGGTTCACATTGTCCGTTGAGTACTTGTATAATTATTATTTATGAAATAATTATAAGCCTTCAGATAAATGTGACGATGTATTTTATTATACGAGTACAGTATTGATGCCCCATTTGAATCGTATGCTATTAAATTTCTTTTGAATGTTTACATTTATTAATCGTATGTATATAATTGATCGTTCTTATAGAACTGTTGTAGGAAATCACTCATAGAGCTTGAATTTACAAGTAGTATCAAGCACGACCAAGTCAGTTTGACTTTATTTCTCAGGAGAAACCAAAGTTCTTCTTTTGAACGTAATTTTAATGCGAAATAACTTTAATAACTACGAAACTAGTTTTCAACAGAAAAAACTCGTAAGAACAGAAAAAAAATCTGTAAGAATGATAACTGAAAAAAAAACACTTCACGCAGATTTTTTTAGCTAAAACAACTTTAGCATGAAGAGTAATAATGAACGTATGAGAAAATGTAATACGACTTATGAAAGGAAACTCTCAATTCATTCAAAGTTACAACGTATTAAAAAACATATGAAATTAGATCAATTATCTGTACTTATATATTTTTTACTATTGAATCCTACGAAAGTAACTTGTTACGCATGTATCATATGTATAATTTCATAAATATTTGTATTCGATACATCAAAAGAAAAGAAATATAAGTGAGTATTCAGCCTTATACTTATTCACTTAGTACTACAGTGAGGCTTATACAGAAGTATACTAGAAGGTTACATTCCTCGCTGCTTAGCTTAGGCCAAATTATAGCTTTGGGTACTTTTGTAAATTCTAGTTAAAATTCTCTGACGAATATTACACTTACAACAACGTTGTGTAGCTTATAACAATTTAACTTTATTTATTTGACAAGTTACAATGTCTTTTCTTTTCATTCATTTCAATTAAAATCTTACTGATCTGAAAACAAGCACATGATGTGTAACCAAACCTGTCATAGCTCTAATAGGTTAGCTTTACCATGCGGAACCGATCATCGGAAAGTTTGAAATGTTAAGACTTCAGCGCAAAGTTCACTAAGGAATGACTGGAGCCAGATCCAATGCGGACAATCAAATGCTATTTTTTCAACGTTTACATTCTACTAGTGTTGATCTATTTTAACTAATCGTGACACCTAAAAAACATTCATCAACATCATATACTGAGCTTTAAGAATAGATGCTTACGTCAACTATCGAGTAGATAGTTGTTTGATTTCGATAGAAATTCTGAGATGAGGAAATTTACAAGGGAGCGCTGGGTGGTTTACGTGCACAAGTAGAGAAGAGAGCCTTAATCCCGATTGATTCTTAATCTAACGGGTAGGATTCTGGCGTATTCTCATGTCGTGGGAAGAACCAATTAAAAATTAATTAAAAATTATATGTTAGATGTGTTAAACATTTTAATTTTGTGCTATTTTAGAATCACTTTTAATGTAATTGGTATTTTCTTTTCAATGCCAATTGTTGTTTATAACTGTTCATTTTTGTATAAATAGCACTGTTAAATTATATTTCTTATCAGTTGACGATGCTCGTAATGAGCGAAACCGGTCCTGACATATTAAATAAAGTGGAATGAAGTACAAAGGATTATTGTGTTTTTATTAAGTGAATATGGTCTAAAAGAAGAAGAAACTGTTAATTATAATTTAAAGATATGACTGATGGTGCTTTTTAAAGTTTAACATCAAATTTGTATGATTCAGTTTTACGACTAGCAGCATTTTTACCTTGTTATATTGTTTTTATTATACAATAACAAAAAATATAATCGCAGACCCCGATTAATACGAATATTTTAATTAGTTTTGCTATTTTTTACAATAAATGTTTATTTATATAGATATAAAGATACCGTTAACACAAATAATATATTATTTACCAATTGAATGTTTTTATTCACCCGGTTCTCATTCTACAATGTAAAACTCATCCAATAATAAGGTGAATGTGCGAGGTCTACACGATGTGAAATATAATAATAATTCAAAGTGCAAAATCCGATTGACTGATTGACAAAAGGGTTTTCCATGTCCAACTATGTTCCGCGGAACACTGGTGTTGGTATTTTTGAGGTCAGTGGAAGGACATTTATATAGGTCTTCTACTTTATATTTGTACTAAATTATTAAACGCCTGTGAATAAAATATAAAATTGCGTTAATACCAAATTAATAAAATGATTTTTTTAAATCCATATCCGTTCACAATGTAGTGCATATAGCCTCCTAATGGAGGTTTCTCAACAGATTTTTCTGTGAAAACTGCCATATTTCATCCGTAAAGACTTTAACAAATAGGCGTGTAGCTGTCATGCCTTAGGGTACAAGTCACTATAATTTGCTGAGTTTTTTTTTCTTCTGACGCTCCCAAATATGGCCTGAACTAAGATTACCGGGTTGCTTTTGTGATTCCATTACCTCTCGACGTTTCCACTGGCACGCCAACCGTCACTTTTCAACTAAATGACGGTGTATTGAATGATCTAAAAGCATCAACCAGATCCAGGAGGTGCGTTAAGTGATAACACAATGCCGGTAGACTTTTGTTACCCACACTGCTTTCTCTTTCAATTAAAAAACATAATAAACATATCTATTATTATGAATAAATGTGTACATCACTATGAAATATAATAGCTCTTAAGCGTCTAAAATAAAACATTGTCATGTCGTCATTTTGTAAAAATACGAGCGTATTATAATTGGAATATAAGTTACTCCACATAGTATCAACTGTGGAAAGAAAAAATAACATAACCCACACATAAAAAAAAATACATGAAACACAATAAACGTTTTTTGATGATTTTAGGCAAGTCAAATTATGAAATACATATACACATCCTTGAAGTGCACGAAGACTGATAAATTGGTTGTGAATTAACTTTATTTGATTTAAATTAAATGTATTTTTTTAAATAAATTCTTTTTTCCGGATTGAAATTTACACAGGCCCTTCTTTTTTCCAACTTAAAAGCTTAATTTATCGGCATGATATCCTTTTGATAGAACGTTTATCGAGTTGTATACATTGTGGTTATCGAAAGAAAACTGTTTTAAAAAAACTGTGAGTTACATCATTTTTCCTTTTCACAATCTATATGTAATGGCATACGCTTAGTATAACCAGTGTAAGTGCATCATGCTTAGCCCGATAAAAATATTCAAAAAAATATCTCTAAACTCTTCTAAATTTCGCTGAAATCACTCTTAGAAAAAATCAATTATTAATGATTGACTGGCTAATAAATGAAAGCAAATTGTTTTAAATTAGAAATTCGCTAACATAGAAAACAAAATTATTGGTAAAATAATAATTTAAACCCTAAGTACAAACACGTCGATAATAAAAACATTGTCAAATTAACGTATCAGTTTTTGGTTTTAGAATCGTCTTATATAAGGTTCAATTTTTGTCAACGTTTTATTAAACTTAAACTTAATAAGTTTTGATAATAAGCAACATATCGAACTTACAAAAGACTTTAAAACATAGTGTTTAGCTCAAATGCGTGTCAATCAGTTGACTTCCTTTCCACTAGCAGAAAGGGTTAAAATAGACGGAAGGTAGAAAAAAGTATTAATTAACAAACGTCTCCATCTATGTACATTCTACAACCTTTTTTTAGGATATTTATACAGTATGTATTTTTAATTGATTGAATTGTTAATAGAAAGAGTGTCAAAGAAGTTTGTAAATGTATTTTTTTCTCAATTTATTAGGGCTGCTGAGTTGAGGTCGGTGTCGTGGAGCCACACTGTTTTCACCGTTAGATTTTCCTCCGACTTTGACTCCATTTTAATTGATTGTGAATACAAATCACTTTAGTAAAAAAGTAGACAAAGCTCAAAAAATATTAAAAGTCCGAATCCATTGAATACAGTAAAAATCTTTAATAAATTAATAGTGTATTATAACATTTACCGCCTGTGTGGTCGAGTGATCAGCGTCGTTGGCTTCGGCTACGGAGGTCACGGGCTCGAATCCCAGAACGGACAGTTTTATAAATTAATTTTTCAATCGATTTATGAATTTCTGTTCGAAGGCATGGATGTATGGGATGTCTTGAATTCCCACCTCCCACCCATCTATGAACAGGGCGTATTGAGAGCGATTAGCTAACCACTAATCCTGTCCTAGCCCTATCCTTCTATTCCTACTCTCTTTGGAAAAAGGAGTAACAAGCAGTTCTCGTAGAAACACTTTTGTTGAGATAAACTCCGTTAGGAGTCCATATGCTCCACATTGGGAACGGACATGGTTTAAAAAAAAAAAAAAAACATTGTAAAACATCAGTGAAGAATTTTTCGATTTTATAATATTGAGATAGTGAGATGATGTACTGTTGTAAGAAGATAAATTTCACACCTCTATTCACTTAGGAAGTTAACCTATTCATCGTTTTAATTTGTGACATAATAACTGTATGTAATATATAATGAAAGAAAGTGAAAAAATTTAATAAAAATGTTGACCATTTTAAGGAAGGAGTCGGAGTCGTGTTTTAATTTAAGAACGTAGTCGGGGTTGAAGTTTGAGTCGTTTTGCAATTTATAATGTTTACCTATTAAAAGATACTAAATAAATATGTATACCACAAAGCTAGTCAAAATTGTATGTTGTTCACCTATACCTAAATGTATTGTTTTAATGGTGTGTAGGCTTTAGCTTAGTTAGGCCATCGTTATATTTGTTTTCTTCTAATCCACAAGCTATCAAGAATGACGGGTCTTGATTTGGTTGTCTAAATCATTTTGAATTTAAATAAATCCAACAATTGTTTTACAATTGCTATCTTGTGTACAGCACAATAATGATTAATGGATAATGAGAACACAGCCTCACCCATTGAAATTGTTATTGCTTTAATGGTCTTTGGTTGTTTAAAAAAACCTTGATTGATTATCAAAAGTATATCGTGCATGCATAATTTTCTCTGATTTCGGACATTTTATTATCATTGTTGATTCCAACAACAATTTTAATCAATGAATATAAAACACGACGTGCAGAAAATAAAAGCAACTTAGTAAACAAGCATTTTTTTTATCCAATTAATCATTTTTTTATGAATCTATTATTTCCTGTATTTTGTAAAACAAATAAAGCTATTTATTATTTACATAAGTTTATTATTTATCTTAAATTAGCTTAGCTTTATACATAACTGGCTTAGAAAAAATACATATTAAATTTTATCCTCCACTCTTACATATATTGGTAAAATGATAACTAATCTAACTTATATTGATAAAATATGTTTTAAATGCTATCATGTGACTTTGTGCTTTAACTATTAATAGTAAATGACTTTTTTAAATCTATTTTTCTTGGTTTTTATGATGAACGTATTCTTCCAAACAAGAATCTTCCGAACACGAATTCTCCATACACCGTTTCTTCCGAACACAGAATACTCCGTACATTTAAATATAAATCTCATTAAATTTGAATCGTTCAGATTTTGTCACTAATGACCCGGGTTTCACTTTTCGACATCTTCAGGCGTTCAATTGCACGGATGAACTTGAACTGACTGTTGGTCAGGACTTGATCAGTTCAAGTTCATCCGTGCACTTGAACGCCTGAAGATGTCGAAAGGCGAAACCCGGGTCGTTAGTGACAAAATCTGTGTGAATGTAATAATTTGAACGATTCAAATTTAATATTGAAATTCCACCAAGCACCTTCAGTCGAAATCTTTAATTATAAATATCATTGTTTTATTATAATGTATATTGTCTTTTGTCGATTGTGTCAAATATTTTACAAAATATAAATAAGCAAAATATTTAATTGTAATGTAAAATATATGAACAGTCTTAAATTTGATATACACATTTGTTGAATTTATCTAGTGAATTTATAATAAATGTGTTATCAATATGTTAATAAAATTTAAATTTTCTATATGAAATACCTTTAAAATATCGGCTCTTTTAAATAAATGATAAACTATTGATATACGTTAAAATTAAATATTTTGCTAGTTTCCATTCTGACAAAATATTTGGCATAATTGTTATAAGACATTACACATTATAATAAAACAATGATTTTTATATTAAAAATATTTAAATGTGGAGTATTCTGTGTACGGAGTTTTCTATGTACGGAAAGTTCTGTGTTTAAAATAAACCGTGTACGGAGTATTCTTGTACGGAGAATTCGTGTTTGGAAGAATCACCGATCCGTTTTTCATAAAGCAACAATATTAAACCATCAGAGAAAAAAACATGTAAAGCATTAATTTATTGTGCTTTAAATTCTTTGATGGCGGTTATCCCATGTAAAAAATTCTTTATTCTTAATCTATATCACATAATTTAGGTTCATAAAATAAATTGGTGATACAAATTTAAGATGCCTGAGAAAGTTTCTAATCATGCCAGCCGATTCAAAACTTCAATCTGAATTTCAAATTTATTATTCAGAATGCCTCCGTGACGAAAATCATCAGCAGCCGAGAAGCATATTACAATCCATTTTAGTTTTAATTCGTTAGTTACGACCTTGTCCGCGGAACGCTGTGGGTGGCCACAAGCAGAGAAACCATCCACTGAAATGCAGTGATAACGACACTCGCATTCGTTTTTGTGGAAGCTTTTTTTGATAATAATTAAGCTAACGAAGGCACCTCTGTTGGACATATCTTGAACTAATAAATGACCGCGCTACCAGATCATGATGTAATAAATTTGGTTAGGGAATGTTCAAAACATATTATTCTATTTAAAGAATGTAGAATATGCCAACATTTGGACATAAACTGTTTTAGTTAAACTCGTTGAAAGTGAAACAGAACCTCAAGTATGACGTTAATAAATAATATACATTTTTTAATTCAAGGTCCCGAAAATTTTACAGACAATATTTCTATATATACTCTCTTTAAAAAAAAGTGGAAATGAGTTAATTAAATGAGTGACTGTTGAAAAAATGTTTATGATATAAGTTCTATTGCAAGCAAGGGCGTATATTCAGGGTTTGCAAGGTGTGCGCCGCACACCCAAAACATACCCCCGCAAAATCTAGAACATGAAGTAATATATTTAAAGTAAATTTGTTGCGTGGTAGTATACCGTATTTGAAAAGTCGAGCGTTGTCCCAAGAGCACGACCTGCCTTCCCATACGACTGCATACAGTCGCACAGTCTAGGTATGCGTAGCGTGGAGCGAATATTTTTGTATGCAACTTTAAAGTCGAGAGTTGTTCTCTTTATTGACAGCTCACACGTCATCTATGAGGTTTTTCGCACGTTCTTTCGAAAATTTCACATCTCTACTTTTGTATTAGATTATTGTAACGGGTCATTTTTCATTAATATTTTGACGTGATAATATTTTTATATAATCTATTACTAATATTTACACTTCTTTATTTTATTTTACCCTTATAATTACAAATAGTTGTCAAAACATTTTGATGTATATTTTTTCAATCCATGTCCGCTCCCAGTGTGGAGTATATGTCCTCCGAATGGAGGTATTTTGATACAAGTTTTTCGACGAGAACTGTTTGTGATTGCAAGTCGATATACTTTGCATTTTGAGCGAAGACATGGTTACAAAAATGATTTAAATTTAAAATGTACAAAATGTTTCCATCACACAGTATTTATTTAGACTTACAAATTTGAAGACCATAGATAGAAGTAATATTTTTGAGTGGGTGATCAGTGCGTAGGCCCAAATTAAGTTGAAGATACGCCCACAGCAAATTAATTTTTCATACATTTTTTACAGATTATCTGTACGGTGTATTCATACTAACGGATTTGGTTGAAATTTATCTATATACAACATAATTAGTTACTCGGATTTGCATATCAATGGATTAAACCGATGTCCCAAGTCAAAAAAACATCATTATTGTCCGTAAAAATCATGTTCGTCTTTAGAAATAATAATTGAGAGGTCTTATCTCGAAATAGCTTTTAATATTTCAAAGCGGCTTTTTTCGGTGATTAATAAAAAGCGCTTATAAAGATTCTTTTGGAGGTGACAATAAATCAAAGTATATCTCATTAACAAAAAAGCAACAACAATTTTAAATGTTAACATTACAAAAATCTAAACGTAAATGTAGAAGATAATTCTTTTTCTTTAATGAGAGTCACATATACTTTATTTGAACCCACTTCTAACTTCTCTATAAACTCTCGTGACATTTAAATCTATAAGGAAATGTTTGAAATGTATTTACTATTTAAGAAAGTACTGCCGGGTCCGTGACACAGTGGTCAACGTCATTGGTTTCTATGCCGAACCTCACGTGCTCGAATCCCAGTACAATCAGCATTTTCGATTTCTGTTCAAAGACACGGATGTTTGTAATTTCTAAAAAAATCCTCCAACCATTCCAATCCTAAAATAACGGACTCGTAGAAAAACCTCTGTTGAGATCTTTCGATTAGGAGGCCATATGCTTCGTATGGAGAGCGGACATGGATAAAAAAATACTATTTGCACTCATCATATAAATTTTATTTCTGACATTCATCTGGACTTTATTGATTTCTGAATATTTTGAGTTGTTTTATGTCATCGTTCTAATAAGATAACGGCGGACTCGCTTAATCGCAGAGCTAGTCACGGTGTCCCAGAAAAGGGGGCAATGTTTTTATCACTCTAACATTATAATTATACGTAATATTAATAAAAAACAATCAAACTCTACATAAAATATTTATATTATGTAACAACATGCAATATTCGTAAATAAATTAAATCAATAGCTGAACAATGTACTTACCCACCTTGTAAGAGGAAATAGTTCCAAAATTTACGCAAAAATATATATGTACTATTGTTTTCACTCTAATTCCACGTTTCAAACGTTATTCTTAACCCGTCGTAGATAACAAATAATATAATATTTATGTTTATCATAAATTGCAGTTAGGCGCTGAATTGATCTTAGAATATATGTATATTTATTTAAAAAGGGGCTCTCTGGAACTCCCTTAACAAAGGGTTTGCACGAGTCCCTCCAACCTCCAACCGATCGATTTGTATATTGGTTTAGTAGTAAGGTTAAACACTAAAGTAGTCTGTAATCTGATTTCGTCTAGGTATTTGAGAAACAATCTTAAAATGCATCTTATCTCTTACTGCATATTGCTGATGCAGACATGCAGTAAAACAATTGTAATGTTTCCTTCCATTAAATATATCATATAATTGAAATTTTCGATACTACAGGTCAAAATAATCTATAAAGTCAATCATATTTAAATAATAATGTTTTGAGCTTTTCATGCAATTTTTCTTAACTGTTCACTCAGCTCAGATCGCCAAGTGAATACTTTTATAAAATGATTTTTCAATCGGTTAATGGATTTGTGATGTGATAATTCCTCCCTATTCACCATATTAGATCATGAGAAATAATGGAGCATTTAGTTACTTATTAGTATGGGTATCTTAGTTTTATATTTGTTACAACACCTGCTTTGAAAGGTACGATAAGGCGACGTGAATTTTTCCTTTACTAACGAGTCAAAATTTATAGGGAACATAATTTAAAGAATATAAGACCGAACGAATTCAAATTCGTATGTGTATATGATATCAAAACCATAAATATAAAATTATATTTAATTTCCCAATTAGAACATGTTATTTTAACTTTATGCTACACGAAAAAGAGCTTTGTTGATTACGTATTCAACTGATATATCACACACACCATTAGGCCGATAAAAATTAACGAAAATTAACATATTTTTAAGATTAAGTTCTTTGCATTGTATTATTTTGCCTCTCAGATTTTGCTAATTAATTTCTTAGTGATAAAAAAGTATATTGTGTTACTGTTTTAAATTCCGCCAATTTTTTCAATTATGTTTTCGAACACTAACTTGGCTATTTATTATTTTTATATTCACTACATCCATACATTTATAAAAGCTCCAAATTTATTTTTGTATGTATTATTTTAATCTATATTTGTCCAGTCAATATAAAACATATTCCATCTTAATGGCGGCTACTTAACGTATTTTTTTTTTACAAGAATTTATTGTTACTCAGTTACTTAACCACTCTTTTTTAAAAGGGAATATGGATAGAAAGGATATAACATTACTTATTAAATAATCGCTTTCACTACGTCTTGTTATTTAAGTATTATTGAAAAAGGCGAAACATTTTTTTAGAAATTACAAATATGAATGTTTTTGAATTGCTGGGACTTCGACTCTAAAGATACTTCACGAATGTTGACAACAAAACCGACAAACTTGATATTACTCACATTATTTTCATTTTTCTTTCATTTATTTTTTAAGATTTTTTTTATCCATTGTCCGTATGTATTTTAGCTAAACAAAGTACAGTATTTCTAAAGACTATATATTACTGTTATCAACTTTAGACATTAAATGGCGAAAGCAATTATTAAAATCACTTAAAGAATGCTCAGTGAGAATGTTCAGTGAACACAATTCAGATATTTTCTTAATCTATAGCAAACTAATTTATCTAGCGCTTTATTGAATTTTGCGAAAATAATTTGAGAAAGACCGCGTCAACTTTTTATAGAAAGTTACGTGTGCAATCTTTTATTTATTAAGCACCAATTTACTGTAGTTAATACATTAATAATTTTGAATAGTACAAAACATTCAAAGAGTTAAAATACCAATTAAATATCGTTCATTTACCGTTTCATACCACTTAATCAAATATTAAGTAATTGAAAACATTTCTTGATTACTTTGTTAAAATGATTCAAAATGTCGGTTCTTGCTCAGTGTAAGAAGCGTGGAGGGCGGAGTTTTAATTTTCAAATCTGTCGCGTGTTAATAATAACTTAACTCAAAGGTATCAAACGTTTTATATAATGGATAAATCTGACAGGTAAATTTACATTTGAGTGATTTATGAGGCAACGTTTCTTTTAGAAGGAAGATATTTTGATTACTTCAAATGAATGACCTAAAATTATATTCTTTTTAATAGCAATATAATAAATAATCTGTCTTACTTTGGGTTGAGATATCATAACTTTTTCAATTATAATTAATCACAATGTATATTTGTATTATTTAAAAACACCTGTTTATTTTTGTTGATAGATGTAAAACATTTATAATGTACCATCAAATTAGACTTTACACCCAATTTAACCTTCGGGTTCTTACGGGGTACATTCGCGTTGCGAAATTCTTCTTAATTAATCCATTCGTCAAATACCAATAATATCTAGCTGATTGATCTAACCATCCAATGCAAATATTACGCAAATTTTTTTGGGGTCACTTTGTATCTCATCTTTCCTCAATCCTATTTTCGACGTTTTGGTACTTGAATGTTAAGAATATTGACATTATTAGTAAAGATGGTATCATATTAGGTTACTCTTTTTTCACCATGTTCCACAATCTAAATCATATTATATATGGAATTCAAATAGAGCATTTCAATTGCAGTTGCTTTGTTTAGGAAAATTGGTTGTTATACATTTGCTCAATTCTTTGTATTATAAAGGTAACATTTTTAGATAGACAATGAAGAAAATATTGATTGGATGGGTGGAAAGAAATATAAACACAACAGGAAATAAATATTTGGAAAACCATAAGTAAATTGATTTAACAATTAATTTATTATATTTTACGTGCTGGGATTCGAACAAATTGACACTGTCAGAAAATAGGAAAAAATCTCAAGAATATTAACCACTCATCTCAAAGAACTAATATTAAAATACTTATAGAAATAGCAAAACAAAAATCATGTATAACTTGATAAAATAGAGTTACATTTGACATTTTTCATAGACATTATTGATTTGCAGTAATCTCAAGTTATTTAAAACATCGCTTTACTTTTTTAATTTGTAACGTGTAATTTTTCTTTTATTATTGTTAAAATAAACATCGTTCACTTCCATGACGGATCTCACAGTATTTTTTCAATCGATTTATGTTCAAAGGCATAATGTTAATCTCAAAGCAATTTTCGGTGTTCTGTGGAAGAAAAGATTTTTTTATCTCTCCTATGCATTTATATGCAATACTTAAATAAGTAGTCGATTGTTAATTAATACACTTATAATATGAAACCATAAGCAATTTACCGTAAACGTATCAATGTAAATGACTAAAATTGTACTAATGTGTATACTTAAGCTGTCGTAGATAATATACAAGTCAGAAATTGCAGTTATGTACTAATTCGATCTGAGAATACTGTTTTCTCTTAATTTAACAAGAGGCTCGCGCGAGCCCTTCTGAGCCCTCTCCAGCCCGCCCTTGGTCTTATCCTTATATCCCTACTATCTACAAAAATGAGAAGTTGAGCAACTGAGTAACAAACAGCTCTCGCCGGAAAACTTTTGCTGAGAAATCTTTATTTGGAGTTAATATGCTACAAATTAGAAGCGAACATGGATTTAAAAAAATACACATTTGTGTTTTGTTATAGGTTTTTAAATTATTTAAAGTATAAACGAATTGGTGTTTAACTATAAGGATGAAGATACTTTATATAATATTTTTCAATCCTTGTTTATTTATTCAAAGTCATACAATAAAGACTTGTTGAAATACAACAATTCGTTCCTATTCAACACGCGGCATATCACATCAAAGCGTGCATGCCGTGACGTATTTTTTTTAGTCGCCCTGTGACTATATCAATTTCACATTTAAAAAAATATTTTTTTATTCTTTGGAGTCATTATATGGTAACGTTTATTATAATTAACAATACGTTATACCCTTAATATAATTATAATTATACGACAGGATATAAACATTAACGGTTTTATGAATCTTAGTTGATACATACAGTTAAATTCATTTTTAATTGATTTATGAATTTTCGTTGAAAATTCAAAGATATGCGTGATGTCTAAAATTTCCTCTCACTCAAGCAATCTTAAAGACAAAACGTAATGAGATCAAATCAGTTGTTGTAGGAAACTTCTGTTGTGATAGACTCCACTATAAGTATTTATACTTCACGCTAAGAGACACGGACATAGTTGAAATATTAAGATATTTAGAAGTAAAAAAAGTTTCACATCTAGGTAGATAAACATTACACTCCAAAGATTACTTACTTCCACGGTTTGAAACCTTAGATTTGTTTTAGGCGCAGAACAGTTCTGCTCAACGACCCCCCATACATTGAATTTTTATTGTCAATATAACTGAAAATACGATCTCAAAAACCATGACAATGACTCTTCTCAATTTGCTTCTTTATTTATATATCTTTTGGGTATAGTCTGTATGTAGAGTATATATAATATAATATGAGCCCGTTAGAGTTGAAGTGAGCCAAGTGGTGTTTCAGAAAAAAAAGTTAAATGCGTAATATTCTACACATCTTAAAGTATCGTAAAAGTGAAGTAACCTTAGTTTAATATACATTGCGTCAGTGCTTTTTTTTTTAAAAAAAAAGGTGCCGGAACGCACTTTTTTCGAGCATTTTCTAAGGAGGTATATTATTTATTATATATTCGAATATCATTTTGATAGAATTAATGACGGCTTTTCATATAATGCATAGAAAATAAAACAAAATATACATATTTTAAAATAGAAAAAATAAAATTAAACATTTATTAAAATTTCGAGAAAAAAGGTGCCGGAACGCCGTTCCGCCCCGTTACAGGGTAAAAAAGCCCTGCATTGCATTAATATAATTTTCGTAAAATAAATATATACCATCCACGAAAGCACTAAGTAAAGACGTGGTTGTACTTAAAAGTGAAAGATTTTTTTTACCATTTTACTAGTTGGCTCACTTCACCTCTCAAGCAATCATATAATATAAATATGATTGCATATGGTTTTCAAGTAATTGGCTTTACTATAAATTGGTCACATTTGAAGGGATTACGCTCTTATGTTAATGAACAACGATTGATAAGGAATTCAATAATCAATAATATCAGCGTTATTTTTTTTACTAATTTTACTTTTTTTTTTGTTTTCAGGTAAGATTTTCTTTTATTGACACACTGATAAGCTGAAATTTGAAGGTAAGAAAAATGAATCAGATTTTAGATTTTTTTTTTGCACAAACTGAAAACATAATATAACATTTATTAAAGTCAAGAATGCAATAAAAATATAATGCTTCAAAAGATACGCCAAAATAAGTAATCAGACAAATGTACGTCTTTTCTTTGTACAATCTAATACACCGGACCGAACATATAATACGGATAAACTTGTTTGAACGCTATGGTGAATCATAACATACAATCCTTACACAATATTAAAATAAATTTACGTTACTTTGATTCTAAATAAACATTTTTCACCATTATAGACAACAACTCAAAAAACTTCAACACGCAACCATACTTCTTGGAAGCCAATCAGAAAACATCAAAAATTGCCTAAAGGTAAAATGTGGGCCGCGCATTTATAAATCATATCCGGCAGGTATTAGATAACACACTGACACTTTACCTGCTTCCTTTTTTAGCGCCGTAGAACTTACATGAGTGGAAAGGTGATAAAGGTATTTTCAAACAATATTTTTTCGTCTCACCGGTTGGAGCTATTTTTTAAATTGTGTTACAGGCACAAATCAAGAGATAGTGACTTCAAAATAATGCAACAGAGGAGACCGGTTCAAATTATAGCGGGCATGTTTATTTTACAATCCATTTGATAAACTTCGTTTGAATGTTTTTTACTGTTAAACATAAAATTGAAATTGATTATTATGATTGTTCATTGGTTGTGTAACTAGGTGTTTCCACCGTAAGACTTATATTGATAACGTAAACATTGGTTTTCATTTTGAAATATAAAAGAGGAGATTCTTTGTTCGTACTAGGTAGGTGCTAGACTCTGACAATGAAAATATTAATTACATGTGTTTGAAGAAGAAATATCATGTGAAATAAATTTAATAGCCGGGAACCACACTTTATATTTAAAATATTATTTACTACAAATCGATTATTATTAAAGGTTTTATTAAATAGTTTTATGGCTAATTTTAAAAATGTATTATTAGCCTTTCACTGATTGATTCCACAGTGAGACATGACGTTCGTTTTTGTAGGCTCGATATGTAATATGATATTACTTTTGGTCCAATTTGTTTATTATTTTTGTTTATATTGTAGCATATTATTATGTTTTAGTATGTTATGTTATCTACCAGGTGGCAGTGTCACTTGTCAAAATTCACTCAACTCTCTCTCTCGTTCTGGATCGTGTCCAAGTTAAGGATTTTTTGTCGATTTATTATATATTATCATTTGGTAGCGCCACCTGTACTTGATGCGTGCAATATGCAGACAAACAGACAGAGAGAGATAGAGACATAGAAAATGGTATAATATAGGATCACATGTATCATGGTGTTATAATAAGGTAGACAGCAAAAATACGGTCAGACGAATATAATACATCTATAAATAATGAGGTATAATGAATGGTGGTGCCACCAGCCAGAATTCGATTAATCTGCATATTAATATATGTATATTACTGTTAGCACAACGCTGTATTGGTAAAAATACAGTTTGAAATTTATTATTGACGAACGACTGATAAAAAGATATTAATATTGATTAAAAAAGCTATAAAAATATTTCCAGCAAGCTGCGGCAAAATTTACGAGATTTTTAATTTATCACTGATGTTAATAGTTTTTTTTCGAATTAACACATCGATTATTACCAGCGGTCATGAATACGAAGTAAATATTATGGCTCATAAATATGGAAGCTCTAGTGCAGCTTTGACGTAAGCTTTTGCACATTGTGACAACCGCAGAGCAAAACGACTTCAAACCGCACTCACTACCACACTGCAACATCTCGGTTTGGTAGTACTCCGCCTGGGGGTCTTGGGAGAATGAACCCTTCGCGCCCCTTTTATTTTACTTAATTCGTTGGTTGGTGTACCATGTCTGATGAACATGCTGCGTTGTCTTTTCAATAATTAGTCTGCCTAAAAATACTATAGGCTGATTAAACTTCTTTGTAACTTGATATTTATTAGATCAAAATTGAAATATAATCCTATATTTTGATCATAATCTGTTTATTACTCTGAAAGAGCAATAAACACAGTGCCAGTAGTTACGGTGAGATTATTTAATTCGACTCAATAGCCTTATTTTATCTACCATTACATCCCCATCACATTGTTTTTAAACTGTCGACTCTAGTCAGGACCGGCGCCACCATACAGGCAAAATAGGCAACCGCCTAGGGCGCCAACCATTAGGGGGCGCATAAATGGAGTATGAAAACTATTTTTATATACTCTAAAAATAAAAATATAACAATCCATTTTATTTTATTTGATGATTGTATTTTTCGTTGTAGTTATGTATCGTATTCTATATGATTCGAAAAAGAGAGGTTGAGCGACTAAGTAACTAACGGTTCACGTAGAAAAACTTCTGTTTAGATAACGCCATTAGGAGGCCATATGCTCCACATTGGGAGCGGATATGGATATATTAAAAAAATATATCATCTTGAATAGTCTGTTTTTTATTATTTCGAAAAAAAAAAGGGATGATATTTTAAAAAGGTGCGCGCCAATAACCGTTGCCTAGGCCGCCAAATAGCCTCGCGCTGGCACTGACTCTAGTGGCGTATCAAATGCTAATAATATCTGCAGCTTTTTTTAAACAGGAGTGTCTTAGAAACAACGATACACATATAAGTGCATGGCATGTTTTACTCGCTTTCCGTTTGACGCTGCGAATATTTTTAAAGGACTGACTGATAGATTGGCTTGTATGTCACTAAAACAACGTAGTCAATGATCTTTTTAATTGACTCTCGCAACTATTGCCTTTTACTTATTAACTCTCACGGCTCGGAGACTAGAAAAATACTTCTCTGCCGATGGGGGTCGTTTAGGGACCCCAGTGGTTTCCTCATTATTGGCCTTATTCTTATGAATTTCAAAAAAAAATAGTCTGAGGGCTTTAAAATATTTCTTTGCATCATTCCTCATACATTTTTTTTTTAAAATCCGTGTTTTTTTAATAAATAATAATATTTTAAGTTGCACGTAAAAACGACGTCATCCCAGCACACATATGAAATTGCAACTGACGCGCTTAGCCCAGCTATCTTACGAACGATCGCTTATCGCGGGCGCTTATCTCGTTATCGCGTATTTATATAAACTACAAAATATCCAAAAAACTATGATATGAGAATACCTTAATTGTAAACATTGTATCACCCATATTAATAGATATTTAAGAAAATGTGCGTATTGGGGTCGTATTTCTTGAGCTTAGATCCGGAAAAGTTGAAAAAATTGAATTACTTACTTCTTGTAAGTATCTTTGTTTGTGTACACACTAATCTTTTGAGAAACTTTTTATTACATTTTTTTTTTTGATAGAATGGGTTTTTTATCACTATTTTTCAACCGGTGTAGGTTCAAATAATTTTCGAAAGAAAGTTATTTCAATCATAACATATTATCTTTTCACTTTAAAAATGTAGTTGTCATTCTGTGTAAAATTTTCCGTTTTGGTGACATAATATGATCGGTCTTGTAACTATCATATTGCGAGAAAATGTGGAGCATCGATTTCCTTTTTGGAAGGTTTATTGTAGAAGAATGATCGTTTATTGTTCTCGCTATTTTGAAACTTTTTATTTATGTAGATCTTTGTTTTATTTTATCAATTATTTCGTTTTTAATTAATCTTTTATAATTAAAGATATAATATAACTCATAGTATAAGGGTTCAGGGTTTTTAAACGTTTAATGATAATACAGAATGGGCATGGATGGCTAGGTAAATATTTTACTTAACATTATCTACTACATAAATCGTGTTGCCTTTAAAGGGTTCGAAGCCGCATTCTTCTTTAATATCGACGGGTAAAAAAACCTTTAGGGCTGAGGGCATACGTATAAAAAAAATGTTGAGATGAATATCGTACGGCAAATGCGCAAGAAGAGAGACACCGAGATGCCCGCCGAACGCAATTATGTATGTAAATGAGACCAGCGCGCACGCATTACGCCAGTGGCTTTCAACCATGTCGCGACTGAGAATATGATATACATATTTCAAGTATAATAAACATTAATAGTTTTTTTAAAAGCCACTGAAGTATGGGTTACAATACCGGTATAACCGAAACTAAGATCTCGGTATTTTTAGTGATTTTTCAATGGCGAAATACCGGTTTTTAAAATGCAAAAATACCAGTATTCAAAAGTCGAATTTTGTGTGTATAAGAACCATTACATATTTCGACGAATTATTGTTCGCGATGAATTGAAATGTTTTAAAGAGTTGTATGACAAGTTCTAGAATTGATAAGCCTTCGATAATATATTATTATTTTAAGAAACCGTAACATAATTATGAAAATAACCTGTTTATGTTTTATCATATATTTTATTTGAAATATCGAAACACCAATTTTTATTACTCACCCGGTATTGTGATCTCAAGTGGCCGTATATTTTTTTTACTTTATTAAAACTTCTTTTGGAATACCGATATTGATATTATAAATACCGGTATTGCAATCACTACACCAAAGACGTTTTAGATTAGTTAGTGTTTTTATTGACTATTGAATTGTTTGATATTTAATAACAAATTTCTGCTAAAGATATGTTTATTACTAACAATTGGAATCGCAGATGACTACTTTGGATCATGTACGGGCATTCAAACAAGTAAATATAAAATAATTTAACAATCGACACATTATTAACTACATATGTCTAACAAAAAATTTCTGTCGCAAAAAAGTATTTTCAACCGCGATAATTTTAAGATAAGGCTTATTCTTAATCAGCCAATCAGAATACTTTTCCAAAAGAGGAAATATAGGAAACTAGGAAGGAATTTTTACATATCAGATCAAGACTTAATAATAGAATAAATCAAAATTGACACACCAATACATACACATCTCTAAGCAAGCACTGTATACCCGGAAGCGTCATCGTTCTACTTAATTAACATATTTAAACAACAACAAAAATGTTGAAAACCCCTGCAATGGATAAAACACTTATCGAATGAAGGCAACTTCTTGATGTCGGGACTATTTCGGCTCACAAATCGTAAGGAAGCTTCTTCGATGAATGTTCAAGATAATGCAAAATCGAAAGCTTTTTTCGTGGTAACATGAGCTTTTATTGGCTTTAAAAGCATTCACAGTTATATACGATGGGAGTTTTTTTAGTTTTTCTAAGCTTTTAACGTGCATTGACGTTGTATTTATTTGTTTTATTGATTATCCATTTTATAGGGATAATTCATTCCTCGTGAATTCAGAAACCATTTTTTTGCTTTTATGTAATTTTTGTTTGACAGTTCTACGTCAGTACATAAATACCGTAAAAAATACTAACCGTAAAAATACTATTTTACTTCTGCATTACTTACCAGAAGCAATCTAAAGAACATATTGTATACTTTATATATTATTTAAAGTGTCAAATCTTAATTAGGATTATAGATGTAACTATTCAATGGTAGATATTTTACCGAGTACTGAAGTAAAACCAGTTACAAAACAATGAAAGAAGTATCTGAACAAGTTATTTTTGATTTAATTTTACTATAATTTTCCTATCCTAACAACATACACTATCACACATGGTTCGTGCTTGTGCAGCTTTGTATAAAAACGAGGGAAGAAGAAAGAATTTGTTTATTGTCTTGATCGTTAATACTTGAAACAACTGCTGCATATTTATTACACGTGGTGGTTTCATATAAGTGAGTCAAATTCGTTGTGCAGTTGACCAATTGTTGGTTTGTATATAAATTTTATTATTATCACTAAAAAAATATTGTGTGCATTTTGTAAACACTTGAGCTTAATAATTTTAGAACTTGAATTTAATAATTTTCACGTTGAAATTAATCTTTTTGACATATTATCTACATATTAACCCTCCAGAGACGAGAGCTTTTTTCCGATAAAAAAAATATTTTTTAAGCCATATTGAAGTCACGGATAACTTAATAAAACGCAAAGTCATTTTATAGAAACCCCTCATGACTATATGGTCATGCTCATCCTTTTATTACCGTGTAATATTGTGTACGTATTGTTGTGACAGTATTAAGGACGAGCGTGACCGTATGGGTAAGCAAAAATTCGGGGTTGAAATATATCTAAACGTGAATTTTTTTTAAATATTTACAATTTGACCTCTTTAGATCAACATAATTTCAATACAAATATATTAGCAAAAGAACTGTAAATAATTTGATGTTTTGATAAAAAAAATAACTAACAGTTTCAAAAATGAAAATTAAAAAAACCGAAATTCAAAAAAATGCATGTGCTTTTGGTGGCCGTTTTTGTCCCCGCTGCTGATGATTTACTGAAGTATGTACCCTTCTTAACCAAATATGAGCAAAAGCAACGATATTCAGGTAGAAAAGGGATGAATAGTGGGATCAATAGACAACGGTGTTTACTGTGACCATATGGTCACGCTCGTCCTTGGAGGGTTTTAAGTTGTCATCTAATGATTAAAGCAAACGCTTAGTAAACTAGTCAAAATAATTTAAAACTGTAAATATTTCGTAATTAAATACAATTGTAAGAAACTCTAACCGCTTGTAAAAGAACATTAGATAACATTATCGATGTTTTCAGCGGTAACTTAGTAGAAGTTCATTTTTAATACAAAATACGCATTATATATCATTGAAGAATGAAGTTTTATTGGTGTCCTGATAAATGCAGTCGTATAACATAAAAAAAATCATCTCTTCCTGACTGAGATACATAAAAAGCTTGAATCACGAGTAATGTCTGCCAGCGATGCACTCTGAAATGCAGACAAATCGCATAACATTTTTTGATGGTTGGAGTACATCAGCTTCTATCACAGCTGCATTTATGGTGCGACCATTGTTTACGAATAAAATAAACTAAAAATCAATTAGCCTGTATTTTACAAAATACTGTCAGATGGATCTTTTGTCTTCTTTTATTTATTTTAAGCTTTTAAAAAATAAAAAAAATCACTAATCACAATTTATAGCCGTAAGTAATCTTTTCTCCTATGACTATATTATTTCCTTATGTGTAGAACATGGCCATCAAACTGCAAGGCCACCTTTTCTTTCACCAATTGCTGGGCTTTCTCCTATTACATTTCATCATCCTTCAGTTTTGCTTCGTCCAGGACGACAAAATCTCTCCAGTAAGAAGAAGAGATAAGTAAAATTGAGGCTCATTGAAGACATTTGCATCACGTGAACGAACAATTTTCAACGTATTTCCACGACTACTTTTACGTTTCCTTATTTCCGAGTTTCTCGCGAAATCAAATCATCTTTCCCCTAATACCAAAAGCATGCATATATTCTTTAGGCTCAATAAACTATTATTCTGAAAACATCAATTGTCATGATTTTCTACTGTAAAGCATCACTGGTAAAATACAAACGCTTGTCAAATGGCGTTTTTGTATTAATCTTTAAAGATGTGTGTCCCCGACACTTTGCACTAATGGATATGTACACCAAGGCAATTGAAGGTAAACTTACCAATGATCTGTCCCGTGCTGTTTAATGGCAATGCATTCACTTAAATAAAAATAATGTAATTCAGTCAACGGGTACCTCTAAACCATGATCAGAATATGAATTTTCATCGTTGATGTATTGTATCTATTTAAATAGCTTTATTTAATTAAACAATTAAAAAATATTCTATTGAAACTAAATACATGGATTTGTCTTAATAAATGGGATACGTATAGTTATGCCAGATCAAAAAACAATAACAATTTATAATATTTTTACATTTTGAAACTTCTCTAGAATATTAAATTAAACAATTTATTTGCTATTACCACAAATACAAGTGTAATCAAATGTGAATAATTTTAATTATCATAGTATATATAGCAATAAACAAATTAATGTAAACACCGCATAATACGTTTATACAAAAGACCTTATCTTGTAGTATTTTTCTTTGTGTGTTATTATTTTTATATTTATAATTGTAGTAAAAATCGTATGAGACTAGGCAAATGGTAGTTTAATGTCATTATGGTTGTTAAAAATTCCTTTTAACCCCACACAAAAATAAATATGTTGCATAAAAGCTATCAATTAATTGAAGATCATATTCTGTGTTATCAATGTATGAACTACTGTTTTTAAGTATTTAATATGTAATAACGTTAGTTTTGTTCTTCAATTACTGTCCAACTAATTGTCATCATATTCATCGTATACTGGCCGCGTAATACTATATTCTACGAAGGTTTGAATCGCGATGAACTGGCATCCAAGTTTCACATCAGATTGAAGGATATCAAACGTCCATAGATTTACGGTTTTTGATCTTATCACTGATACATTCACGAGAAGATTTTCTACGTCCGATATTAACCGATGTGTTATTTTATGAGATCAATAAAACGCGTTCTATGTGACATTTATCTTTATAATATTTAATATTTAAGTGTTTTGTCACATGTGAACTTATATCAACTAATCAAAGGTGCATACAATTTTAAGTAGCTGTTTGTTGAGTTAGAGAATGATGTCTTTTGAGGGTTTAATTTTTATACAGATCTGCTATCTCTAAGTTTTTTTACTTCAACTAATATTCGTTGGAGAATTTTCAATTACTACATTAAGTCATTCATTATTACTTAGTTTAATTGTGAAGCAATCACTCATATGAATGTAGGATATATAATATTCATTACAACACTAGGTAGTTCATATTTAATGTGATCACTGACAATAGTTGGTTCAAAGACAGTATATTAAAAAACAATACACACTTTTGTATTGATTCAATATTTAATTGTTAAAATAATAACCGGTTCACTTAAACCGTGTCACGAGTTTTTTTAAATTCATTCATTGTATAAAAATACTCGTAAAAAATGAAACCAGACGTTAATTTAAAAAATCATTATCAAATTCGTATAAAAGAGTGTTTTATTTTTTATTATAACATCAGTTTATAAATAATAAAAATGACAAACATTCTTTTAAAATTAACATTACATGTCTAAGCTTAATTAAAAAATGTTATTTAAGTTCAGTTTTTAAAAAGTTGTATTACAAAGATTTTTTTTTGTTATTTTATTTTAATTATTCGTAATACAAATAATTGATTGAACAATAGGTGATTTTTTTATAAAATAAATCGAAATTATTTCTTTTAATTTTACCACTTTTTTAAATTGTCAGGACTGTCATATTCAACTATTTTATTGTATTGTATTGTAGAACACGTAAAATATTTGTATAGTTTCATTACTGATATAATTTTAATACTCATTCAACGGATATATCAATTAGTAAATGAAATAGTTACCTGCTAACTACATTCGAGATGGATTTTATAGTCAATTAAGATACCGCATCAGATCGGAAAAGTTATTGATTTTAATATTATATCGAATATATGTCTCCACAAAGTAACCTTTGACTTCATCGAAATCAATAACCATTGGTAATAAAAATGTATTATAGCTTTATTGGGTGTTTTTGCATGGTAAGCTTGATTATAAATATTAAAAAAATATTCGTTAACAGTCAACCTCTGTAGTACAGTGAAGAGCGGTTTCTTTTATACACAAGACATATGACTCTGAAATCAAACCCTGGTAAGATAAATATTATATAAAAATACATTTTTTTAAATTAAACAGAGATCTCCCAGGCATGGGTTTTACTAATTTATTTTTATTTTCGAGTTTTTCGCGAACGGTTTAATAAATTTAATCGAGTTAATTTTGTGTAATTGAAAGTTTTTAAAATATATCAAATATCTATTAAGACACCCAATATTGGAATCAGGCATACCGAAAACAATATATTGATTTTGTTGTTACATATATGGAAAAAATCAAAATTTTAATTAAGGTTTTCCCAATTTACCGCCTGTGTGGTCGAGTGGTCAACATCGTTGGCTACCGCTACGGAGGGCACGGGTTCGAATCCCGGTATGGGCAGTTTTATAAATTGATTTTTCAATTGATTTATGAATTTCTGTTCAAAGGCATGGATGTATGTGATGTCTTGAATTCCCCCCTCCTACCCATCCTATCCTATGAACGGGGCGTATAGAGAGCGATTAGCTAACCACTAGTCCTGTCCTTGCCCTTTCCTTCTATTCCTACTCTCTTTGGAAAAAGAGAGGTTGAGCAACTGAGTAACAAGCAGTTCTCGTAGAAAAAATTCTGTTGAGATAAACTCCATTAGGAGTCCATATGCTCCATATTGGGAGCGGACATGGAATAAAAAAAAAAAAAAATTTACTACCATATATTTACTACAGTGTTTTAATACATATTGTTGTATAATACATATGTACACATAAATATCTGTTTTGTAGTGGTCGTAGATAGGAAGAGGTAGTTTTTTTTTCATAATTTTATACAAAATTCTATTGCAATTTTTTTAGGGCAGAATAAAAACTTTTTCAATTCTAATTTAAGACTTTGGACACGGCTGTTTGTGATATATTTAATATTCTAATGAGTTCAAAAAGGTGAATACACTAAATTATGTTAAATGATCAATCCCGGGATTAGATGCCCTGGTTCACATTCACAATAATTAGCCGTAATACAAAACAAAACTAATCAAAAAAAATAATTGTGCAAATCTATTTTTTGTTATGATGATAGCGTAAAAAAAATGATTAAAATATAACATCTGTCTCGTAAATAATGCTGATTGCACAAGTTGAACTTATTAATGTTGGAATTATTTTTATATGTTGAAATATATACGCATTGAAAAATCGCTATTTCATGGCGTTAATTCTTTTCAATTACCCGCAATTTAATCATACAGCTTCCATTAGTGTAGAAATAAAATAATATTCAACACTGCAAGGGGTGATGGAAATATAATTACTGTGACACGCCATCGAATCATTTATACTTGGAAAACGTTAACAAGAGTAAATCAAATAAAAAATATATGCCTTTAATTGTATGTCATTACGAGGTTATATTATTTTTGTGCTGGAGATAAATTGCATTAAGAATATCCGCTCTCAATTCGCAGAATATGGACTTCTAATGATATCTGAACAGAAGTTGTTTTTTGATGAGCTGGTTATCAGAGTATGAATTGAGATACGAAATCACTAGAAGCTTTATATTTGCTCTCTTCTCTTCAAGATTAAGAACTATTTTCAAGATCAAATGTTTGACTAGTAAAGATTACATAACAGAAATTTATAAATTTAAAATCAAATCCATAAAAATAATTTGTTAAATTAACTTATTGAAGTTCGCAACAATGGTCACCGTAACTGAATACGATATTGACTACTCAATAATTGGCTTACCATTCACAACAGCATAATATGGATACTATCATATTTTTTTTTGCATCAACTACATCAAAGAACTGATGTATAATGGTTAAGCATTAATATAAAATTTAAAATAACTTTGATTAGATTATTCCATGTATAGTGCTACAAACTGTGACTCGTGTTTCACCTCTTTCAGCGGCATCCTCAGAAAATCTTACTTTCACAAATGCTCGTTTAAGTACGAATGATTTTAATTTTATTATTCTGACATATTTAAAAAATAGAAACGGGAAGTAAGGAAGAGATGAAATAAAAACAAACAAACAATAATGATACTACAAATGATATTACAAGTATTAACAATAAAGAATTATTACTAAATAATATCTTAAATAGAATAAGTTGCTCGCCACTGCTAAATTTATTTCCAATGGCTTTAATTCTTCTCAATTGATGCAACTCATTAGTTAATCATTTTGTAACTTAAACTCGATGGATCAATTATTATTATATGCACCATTTATAAGTTATTTAGGATAGCACAATTATCTAATCGAAAAGTTAATATATTAAACAACTGTTATATAACTTTTAAATAAAGATTTTTGAATTGGAATTGAAAGGTTTATGAAAAACCATAACTATAACGTAAGTAGTAATAAATGGTATAGAAAATATCTCTCCAACAGACGAAAGCTCGCAATCAAGACATAAATATAAATAACACCACGAAACATAATATGAAGTTTCCTTTGTTGATATATCTTTTATAACATTTCTTCACTTCAGCATAGAATCCTTTGAATGCCCGCTGAACCATTTTTCAAGCATCAAAATATGATTCACACTACACTTATTTTATCCTTTCAAAAGGATCCGAAGAGCCCTCGAATTATAAAAGATATCCGAGTTTTCTGACCATAGTATCAAATCAAATTCAACCACAAACAGACAAACTTCTCTAAGGTCCTTAGGATATCAGAATCATTTATATAATTGTGATATTTGCACAGTAATTATTTATGAATCTGGATGTATGTATGTATGTACATTTTTATTGAAATAATTTTACTGATTTAAGTATTTAAGCAATATAAGTTTTTACGCTTTTACTGTTTGCAACCAAAGCGTTATTATAGTATAAATTTATACAATAACCACCTATCGTTTTAAAACCATTCCAGAAATTGTTTATTAAAACTTTTTAAAAATAACGTGACAATATTTTAATAGCTAATTCCATTAAAATTGTTATATGTTATAAAGTAATTTCTTATTCCACAAATCATAAAATATAAATGTCCAAAAGTAGCGTTAATATTAATAATATTTTTAAAATGAACAACTTTATTGGCAGTAATTAATATAAGGATTGAAAAAGTACGTTAAGTAATTGATATATTACAAGTATAAACAACATTTTAACACAAGCATAACGTATTTTTTTAATAATGAATTCAATGCAGTGTGAGTAAAACGACAATGTTTAACTACCTTTCATTTTATAGTGAATAATATAATAAAATCTGTATAAATCAGTCAAAGATACTAACCTGTTTAGCGAAAAGAAATGGCATGAATGATTTAAATATATTTGTATGCTTACATCAAGTAAAATTCAATCATTGTTAACTTTTCTCAATAGAAATATCATCATGTATGTCAGAATATATAAAATTATTTTTAACGTTCGAATCTACAGCGCGTAAAATAAGCTTCATTGTGAATTTCAAGCACATATGTGATAAAAGCTTTAGATAAAAGCAGCCATCATATTGCATAATATAAAAAGCCGGTATTTCAATGATAACAAAATATAACTTTATGACATTTATGTGATAATATTTGTAAATTACAACAAAAACTACTCTTTTTTCCATCTTACTGAAGATTTAAAATTATATTATAAAATCAATTAGAATTTAAATTATCACTCAAAATTAACTAGACGATTAAAGATATCACACTAATGATCACGCTGTCAAACATATTGTTTTTTTTTTAATATATTTAGCAAAGATCTGAGAACACTTGCAAAAGACAGATATTAATAATTGAAGATTTCGAGTAGTTGCTATAATATGTTTGATTTGAGGACTGAAAAAAGACAAATAAGATATTACTTAAAATCATATTTCTGTTGTAGTTATTTTTTAAATCGATTTTCGCCATTTTATTTTAAATATTTTGAAACGTTTTAAAGTATAATTTATTAATGATAAGACTGATGATAATATGCTAACATTTTTTTAATGACTATTTGAATTCGTTAATGCTTAAATAAACGACTATAAACTTGAACAATTTATTATGGCGTAGATCAAATCTGTTAAAATAGGTGCTTTATCTTTCAAAAAGTATTCAATTTACAACCTTCGCATCGCAGGTAAAGCAATCACCAGTGGCGCGTATTCTTTGCAAGAAACAAAAGACAACAGAGGTAAACGTCAGTGGCGCACACGCTCGGGGCGGAGATGCGCTGAAAAAAAAGATCTCCGAACCCAGTCGTAAGGCTACTGACAACACCATATGACGGCAATGTTAATTTGGTGCGGCAACTCTGTAATATGCCAGAGGAGGTTCGTTCGAAATACCACTCTGTTTAATAATACACCAAACGTATTTTTCATTTCAAATTAACCAACGTGATATCGCTAAGAAACATTGGATTTTTTGCGCGTATAAGGTACATTATATACATATTTAAACAAATAAAATGTCTTTATGCAAGTATTTAACCGATCTAGTATGTCTCTTATATAAAATATCTCATTATATTGTTAAATTTTAAGATATTAACTTTTAATTTTTGGTGGAAATACGTTATATTTTGTAAAATGATCCGAACCTTTTCCATACATTACGAGAATTTTTAGATTAGCTGATCAGTTAAAAATGTTGGTTATAACTGTAATACAGTTAACTTAATATATTTTTCAAAATGTCTATGATTAATTCTGTCACAAGAAATGGATACATTTTGGAAAAATGACAACATTTTTTGATTTAAGAAAAACAAACTATTCCTGAAACGTCTTATATGTATATTTAATTTTTAATCCAAACTCCACTAACGTTTTAAATTATCAACTTATAGGGTTGTCAATTTCTATTAAAAAATCTTTTCTTATATTCTATGTGAAATTAGACATAGAATGTCATTTATTTCATATACTTAACACGAAGCGAACAAGCTATATAAAAAATACTGCCATGTTTTATTGGCCTTAATTTTAAACAAAAAAACTGAGTTAAATAAATGCTTTTAATAGCCATGCTATTTCGACTACCCTTGTCATGTATTTTCTGGTAAAAATCTCACGATTTTTTTTATGATTTCAGAGATTTTATTGTACTTAAATTGTGCGTACCAAATAACCCAATAAAACCTTCATCAAGCAAAGCTTTGGTAGTATAGTTCTTTGTTTAGTGGAATGCCACATTTTTATTCGGTGGCCGTATGCTGTATATTTTTTGAGAACTCTTTCTTATAAAGACTTGTATGAATTCAAAATGCTTTATTTCATTTTTTTCTTGGTATGTGTTGCATAATGATTCAGATGTTGTTAACAATCACAAAACGTGTATACATGTATATGTTACTAACCTTTTTGCTTTAATATTAACCTTAGGCAGATAAAATAACTTCCACTAAAGCACAACATAATTTCATAGTAGATTTACATATGCATTATAAATTTACTATCAATAATACAAAAATTCAAATCGTTTCATTATTATATAGTTTGTCTCATTAGTCTTATTTTTTTTTTTTTTTTAAACCATGTCCGCTCCCAATGTGGAGCATATGGACTCCTAATGGAGTTTATCTCAACAGAAGTGTTTCTACGAGAACTGCTTGTTACTCAGTTGCTCAACCTTTCTTTTTCCAAAGAGAGTAGGGATAGAAGGATAGGGCTAGGACAGGACAAATGGTAAGCTTATCGCTCTCGATACGCCCGTTCATAGGATAGGATGGGTGGGAGTGGGACATTGAAGACATCACATACATCCATGCCAACGAGCAGAAATTCATAAATCGATCGAAAAATTAATTTATAAAACTGTCCACACCGGGATTTGAACCCGTGCCCTTCGTAACCGAAGCCAACAACATTGACCACTCGATCACACGGGCGGCAAATGTTATAAGTCTTATAGATGATATAAAAGGGTTTCCAATGTTTTTAAATACATTTCAACTGAATTTGAATCGTTCAAATCGCTCAAATCTGTGGGCATTCCCATGAGCTTATCCTTTTCGCCAGCAATGGCTTTAGTGATACATTTATTTATTATATAAACACGAAACATTCATTTACTAAGCGTCAGTTCAAGTTCATCCGTGCGCTTGAACGCCTGAAGAAACCCGGGTTGTTAGTAACAAAATCTGTGGGAGTGTACATAATTTGAACGATTCAAATTTAATATTGAAATTCCACCAAGCACCTTCAGTCGAAATCTTAAATTACACTTCAACTGTTTCTGGATTCATATCTACTCTTTTCAAAATCTTTCACATCGTTTATTTTTGAAATTTTTGTTTACTAATGTTTAACTTTCTTTATAACAGTACAAGTTTTCGGTTCGGATATATTTTTTTCATTTAAAAGATATAATGATGAACGTATTTATATGTATTTTGGTTCAATAAGGTTCACTTGTTTTATTATCATTGATATTATGAGAATCCTTTCGTATTACAGATATTTGATTGAAACAGTATAGTTGCCCATGATTTTGGCTAAGCTTTATTGTTTGAACGAAGTAAGGCTTATTTTAAATTTACATCGTTTCCGTAACGTTAAATTAAAGTTGTCAATGTTATTTATCCTAAAGAATCTTCAAGTCTCATAATGTATTAAATTTATTCACTATTATACGGCTTGAAAAGTATTTCTTCTGCAAAATATAACTAATAAATATTTTATGATAGGTCATAACATTTTTGAAAATTTTCTCGCTTAAAAACCGCGGTAACATTAAAATTTATGATTACAGGCTTACTAAAATTTCTTTACCTCTCAAAAACATTACATGCCATAAACGGTTTTTACTAATTAAAAGTATTATATATTAAAATAACAATCTTAGATTGTTTTCATTAAAAAAAAATACAGCATATCGCATGTAGTGAAATAACCACTCTCTTGACTTTTGACAATAAAATTTCTATAAATATAATTACCGCTTCGTTTTATGATTTCTCATTGCTTTGAATCGTATCACACCATTGTTAAGTTATCTTATTGTATGTTTTAACACTTCAAGTAGAGTTTTTAGTTTAGTTATTAACTTAGTAACCTATTTTTAATTAACAGTATTAAAGTTAATTAATTTATTCACTTTATTTTAATTTATTGATAAATATTTGGATACATATATTGCATGACAAGCATTTGTTGCTTTAAGAAACATCTTCAGACTGTTTGTGTTATAATCATAACAATATTAAAATCAACAAAAGGCTTAAAAAATCGTATATTCTTTGTAACCACGATAGATGGTGCAACTAGGCTCTCCAATCCTGGGATCTCGTCCAATTTTGTGATTCCTAAATCTAGTGATTGTTGTAGCACTAACCCCGGGATATCGGGATTGAGGGTAACAAGTAAAAAGTCGTTAAATCCCTTAAATTTTGCGCTGGAGCGTGTGCTAACCAAAAAAGGTCTCACATGTATTCGCTTTGGGAAATTCGTAAATTCCCCCTTTTTTCCAGTGATCGATTCCGGGATCCCGAAAACCCACATCCTAAAATTCTCCAAGAATTTCAAACAATGGTCATACGATTTTATGGTTCTTACTCGTTACTCTCTTATTAGTTTCATTCGATTAATTGTAAATATTAATGATAACTCCGTTTCTTTGTACACAGAAGGTTATACAGTAATCAATTTTTCAGATTCCAAGCAATATTTATTTTTTTATCCATGTCCGTTCAAAATGTTGAACAAACGGCCTCCTAAATAAAATATATCAAAAGTTTTTTTTTCTACTAGAATTGTTTGTTACTCAGTTGCTCAACATTTCTTTTATTGAGAAAATAGTAAAGGAGAAGGGCTGTTACAGGATTAATGGTTTACTAATCCCCCTCACTACTTCCTGTCTTGTTGGGATTGGAAAAGCGATATGTAATTTTCAGACATCACAAATAACCTTGCCTTCTAAGAGAAATTGATAGAACGATTGAAAAATACTGTTCATATTTGGGACTCGAATCTTTGATATCCAAAGTTGATTGCTGCACCACTAACCCGAAAAATTACAAAAAATACTACTCAATAGTAACATTTATAAATAGTGCCCTGAAGTTTGAGATAAAATCAAAAAAAAAATGAATTATATAAAGTACTGTTTTATGATATATGACTACATATATTAAAAAAACGCTTTTCTAGAACATTACAGTAATCATATCTAAACACCATTGTTCGCTTATAAAAAAATAGAGTAGAGTAAACTCATGACAAACCAATTCACGTGAATAGTCGAATTCCTTTTATTTTGCTTATCATTTCCGTGATTCTACAAAATTCAGTTGATTTCTCATTGTATTTTTTTAAAGGCATGAACTTGCTTGATTCCTAAATCCTCTTTTACTTATACGATTCTAAAAACGGAGTAAGAGCGATTATCAAATCAATGATCTTTTTATGAAGTGACTGAGTAATATAAAGTTTATAACAACATATGTATATTCCACATTGGTAGCAAAATAGCACCACAGCTTTTTACTGATAAAACAATTATTTTAATCGTAGATTTTATTGTATTTTCAAAAGTTTATGCGGTATTCAATGGTAAGCGGAAGCAACATAGAGCACATGTCAGTACTAAATCTCTGAATATTAATAGTTAACATTGAAAAGCTTGGCGCAAAAAATCCTCAGACCTCTTGTCACTCGACTGCTTGTTACCGCAAGAGATCTTCTGTCAAGATTTACCTCCTGCTATTTGTCAGAGGCTTTTTTCAATCTAACTCTGGGAAGGATAATGCCCATGTTGAGCGTTGTTAGACACTTTGACTGAATCCTTAAAAGACCAACTCGTGTGAAATAACGGCCGTGCAGATTTTTCTCGTCGTACTGTTTGCACGATGTTCCTTTTTTCTTGCAAATAATCACAAAAAATGCTTGTTTTATGGCATTTCTAAGGCTCTACAATTTTATGACCTCGTGATATTATCATAAACGAAGATAACATTATTATACAAACTTTCTTATGGACGTCGAATCCATTCCGAACAAATAGTCGCGTCATATCATAGAAATTCATCTATTGAAGTGTACATATTACATTTTATCGTAAAAGAAAATATGTTGTCTTACTTCTAAAGTAATGCAGATTACTATCATAAGAGCCAATACGCTTCATGTATGACTTCTTTACTAGGGTTGTGAATCTCAAAATAAAAAATTCATATATGTATATCATTTTAACTATGATATTTAAATTTGGTTTTTAAATTCCATCAATCTTCTCAGTTCATTGATTCACACCCAGAAGGGATGTCTGTAATATTTTCATCCCTGCCCAGTGTGAGATAGGATGAATGAATTGTTGATAAAAAAAATGAGTTACATAATACATATGGACACATAATTAAAAATGCCATAATATTTTCTTTAATATACAAATTGTTTTGAATCGACTTAAAATAATGCTTCTAAACCAAACTGTTTCACTCACTGTTCTTACATAATTGAAAATAGCATTTTATTTCCGTTCTACAATATTTATTATATTTATAACTATTTCGGCTTTACGCCCTCGCTAAAATCATCGCATATGCTATCAATGATTTGTGTCAGAACTATCAAAAATAACAGAAGCTCTAACAAATGCTCAAAGCCTAAAAAACTATACACAAAAAAAAAAAAAAAATGAGTTGCTATTTTTGACATTTGATAGAATCGTTTACAACCATTAAATATTCTTTAACGATCAGTTTACAAATCAATTTCCCTTTTACACCGGTGGTTTCCAAACTTTATTTTACTACATGTGTTCTCGCTGAATAAATATCTTCGTGCCTTTTCATATAATAATAAAGACACGTTTTAAAAGTTTGTAATTTTTTCGAAAATTTGCCTCCCAATTCGCTGTTTTAAATCGCTGTTTTACATTAAAAATATATCGGTTCTTTCAAATATTGTAAGCAAATTATGTTTTTCTTATGCCATCATGCGAATGAACTTTCACTGTCAAATTACCTTTGCTAGTTTCCCTCCCGCTTGTAAAAATAATGTATTCAAGTCGTATGGGTCCAAACGAATACCTTAGTATTTTTAATCATAACAGTTCCGTATACAACTTATTAATTACGTAATTTGAAGGCAGAGTCATATATTTCGATAGTATCCATATAAAAATAAAATGCAACAATTAATGTTTGATACAGTCATTAATATGCATAATAATTCTTAGCGTAATATCTGTATTAAATAATAAACCAATAATGTATGATACAGTCATTAATATGCATAATAATTTCCCAGGGTAATATCTGTATTAAATAATAAAAACACCGCGATCGACGTACTTTACAATGAAATTTAATAATTTTCTACCATTTGACTACGTAGTTACTGTTGGTATTTTTTTGTTAATATTATAAATGTAAACGAAGCTTTATGATTCAGATAAAGCTTGAATTATATTCTGCCTCAAGAAGACAACATGACCCTGTAGTATTCAACTTGTACAACAAGTGAAACGTTACCTACTATACTTCGATATGTTACTAAGTAGTACACATATACTTACCGAATAAGCGATTAATTTTATTAATAACTTATCAAATCATATTAAATAACTTCGTTTATTTGGAAATTAATTATTGATGTTACATTCTATATGAAAAAGCGACCTCAAATGTTTGTCTTAATTAATAAAGATTAAATCAGTATATACATGTATCGCAGCAAAATTTAATTTGAATATATGGTTCGGGAAACAAAGGCGGACGTTTTTATAATCCAAAACTGACAAACATTTTTTTTTTTTTTGGATATTTTTTTACCATGTCCGCTCCCAATGTGGTGCATATGGACTCCTAATGGAGTTTATCTCAACAGAAGTGTTTCCACGAGAACTGCTTGTTACTCAGTTGCTCAACCTTTCTTTTTCCAAAGAAAGTAGGAACAGAAAGATAGGGTTAGGACAGGACTAGTTGTTCGCTTATTGCTCTCGACACGCCTCGTTCATAGGATAGGATGGGTGGGAGAGGAGAGTTCAAGACATCACATACATCTATGCCTTCGAACAGAAATTCATAAATCCTTTGAAAAATCAATTTATAAAACTGCCGATTCTGGGATTCGAACCCGTGACCTCCGTAACCGAAGCCAACTACGTTGACCACTCGACCACACGGGTGGCATAGATATTCCGTCTGAAAAAAGTTTTTTTATATATCCTTATTACCATGCTATTTTCATGTTTTGTGAAATCCAATTAAAAATGCTATTCAGGAATATGTAACCTTTCGTTTTTGTTAATTAAATACATTTGAATTCTTCAAAAATGCACATGCTAGAGTTTTATTTTTTTTCAAAGGTTTTCAAAGGTTTATGTGGATTTAAAAAACATTTCACCTTTCAAAATAGTGATCAACAGAACAAATCTAAAAAGTTTCTTACTTGTTGTGACATACTTACAAGATAAACTTATGTTTTCAATAATACTATTTCAATTATGAAAATTAAGTAATCGCTTAATTTACGTTTTCTGTTTCGTGTAATTTAATAAATCATCAGTTTTAATTAAAAGTTCGTATTTTAAAATTTGTAACAGATCTTCATAGCTATTTTATTTATCTATTCTTTGGACACAACCTATTTCTGTAAAGTCTCTAGGCCATAGGCTCCCAACCTTTTTCGGGTGCCGACACCTTCTTATAAAAGCCAAGTGACTAGGGGACCCCCGAGAAATTTGAAATCCTCGATTTGCTATACTTTTTCTCTGGATTAATTTGAAATCCTCGATTTGCTATACTTTTTCTCTGGATTGTCTCCGAAACTCTTTTTGTTGTTCGAATCCAAAATCGAAACCCCCAGGTTGGGAACACGTGTTCTAAGCAATATAATTCTTTTTTTTTCAAAACAAAAGTGGACTTGTACGTGTATTTTGAGCCCTCTTTATGACGAAAATTAATAATTGTAAATGTTTTGGCTTAATGACATATATTTTCACACAAACAATCTTAAAATTCTCTTTTTACACAGCGGTATGTGTGTTTATATTAAATTTTCATAGATTATGTAATTTTGATGGTCTCTTTTTCATGTACTGATAGAATTGAATACGGTAGGGTTTTATGGGGCAAGGCGAAGAGCATCAAATGATTTATGATTTACGTCAATGTTAAGGTTAATGATATCTGATGAAGTCGTGTGCTCGAGTCGTGACTCATCGTTTACGTAGAAAACTCCATATTCGATCGTAAATGTTTGACTTACCATCTTCACGACAACCCATATTTACTGGAACTCGTATTCTGGTATATGTATTGAACATGGAAGCAACCATCAATAAAATCATAAAGTTAATGTCCTTCTGTAGGGATTCTTTTTAAAAATAAAATTGTAATTCATTCATTCAAAACTAACTACGTGTTATAATTAAACAATTGCTATTGTAATTATTACATAAATATTTGTTAACCGTTTCAGTACCGCAAGGCCACTGGTGGCCGCTACATACGAACGGCGTGAATACCGTAAGGCCACTGAAGACCACGAATGTAACTTAAAAATATTAAACTATATATATCATTTTATAAGTAAACTTTTAATATTCATAAATTCAGTCCTATTTTTTAAAAATATTCAAAAATTATTAAAAACTTGCGGTAGGTATGTGAGTGAATGTTTTTTTAACTTAAAACATCGCGGTACTGAAAAATTTAAGAGTATGTTATAAAAATGCACGTATTTTTTTCTGCAATTTTGTTTATTTACATAGTATTGACCATAAGTCAAATATTCGACTTTTATAGATTTTTCTTGAATATCCAGGAGATTAGGATTAGTTTTTTTTTTATTAATTTCACTATTAAAGATACATTTAAGGTCACCGTCATGGGGTGATTTATACATTGATGGTATGGATTTCCATTTGAGATGACCAGTGGAGCGGAGCTACTAGGATAATACCAAAAAACTATGTATACAGAAAACACCTTTTTTATTCTATAAATGTAGTTTAATATACATAACTCTTCTTTAACTTAATAATAATTTTAATTATTTTTAATTTACATTATTTCGGATACTTTCAGCTATACGTTAATGTAAAATTAAGCTGACATTTTATATCTGACACCTGCTGGCGTCACTTTTTCTCTGCAGCATTTTTTATCTTACATCTGGCTTACTTAATTAACAAAATATGTTATAAAGTTTTATTTTCCATGTAAAGCTTTCTCTTACGTTTCATCGTCGAATACAGTACTATCGGTTGTTTTTTCTATATTTGATTTCTAGCTGATATACTGTAGTTTGTCGATTAAAAGACGAGACCTATAAAAATGTGTATCAATCATAACAAAGCATTAGTTTTTTTTAAATTTTACATTTATTTTAATAATTCAAATGTCAATTTAACTCAAAATGGAAAAAAACGTGGGGTGGGATTGTCCTCTGAGCCCCTCAATTGAAGATAGACATACTGAACTTTTCATTTGTCTTGGAGCATTCAACGAGCGGACAACACAAAAACCCAAAATAAAATTCTTCATAAAAATTAGCACGAATAGAAAATATAAGCAATAAAACATAAATTGTTAGTTTGAAAACAACAAGAATTATAATCAATTTCATGTTGTTGTTGATAGAATTTTTATATATCATTCCCACTACAAACAAACTCATTTAATTAGGAATTATCTTCAAAATCTTATATTATTGAAAAAAAAATGTGAAATTTGGGTGAAACGTCTTTTTACTTATTTCAATCTAAAAAAGTTTCCTTTTTATAAATAATAATATTATTTTAATGTATATGATAATCAAGCAAATTTCAAATTAGAATTATAAAAAAATTAATTATGTTGCAACTGTGGTGATGATAAGAACTCTTTAATTACAAATATTGTCTATGGTCTCTTTATGTTATCATAAAACTTTTAATAAGAGTATACTTTTTTCAAAGACAATGCATTATAAATATAGCTGACTATAATATCAGCACAAGAAAAAACTTAAAAGCTTTTTAAAACAATTCTGTTTCCGTTAATGTGTTACTATTTTCATTAATTGAATAATTTTCTAATTGTAAGCTCATTTTTTAATAATCATTAAATCCCACAATCATTTCTTAATATTTGGTACGTAGGATGAAGTTGTTTATTATTCAAAATTGTTCGACTTGGATTGGTACATAAGTCTAATTGGCTTTTCAATATTTGACAATGTGCGTAACTTGAGTGTGCTTGCGACGTTAGAAGTAATTGTTAATTAATTCACGTATGTACAGTACGTGTTATAAGTTATGACTGAATTTAACATAAATCATTTCCTAATTACAACATATATCGACTATGGAAAGGCAATATAACGTAGCTCACTGATAAGAGATTTTACAGAAGGCACAAAAAACATTGTTTGATAATTTTGGGGCAATGTCAAAATATGAAATATATACATCCTTGAAGTGTACAAAAATGAATATTTTTTATTTTATTGTCTTTGAAAGTCAATTTTCACCTGTCCTTTTTTCAAACACAAAAGCTAAATTTAAAAACTAATTTAACATTTTCAGCTTACGTCCTTATAATGCAATATGTATTAAGTTGTACAAAGTGCATTGTAAGGATATTGCACATTATGATAAACGAAAAAGGCTGAATTATATTTTATCGGAAAAAAAGTAAAAATACATTTTATCCTGATTGTTCTATTTTGATCAGGTGAAGAGCTTTTATCAATCAGACCTGTTGCAGGTTGGTCAAAGATATTGAGCTTATTTATCTCTTGGATTTTTTGAGCAGTTTTGGATTTATACCCGGTAGCAGATTATTTCATACATCATTTTTTTAATTAACTTAAGCAGTTTTTATTAAAGGTAATCATTGATGTTCGTTTTGCCTTCAGTTTTTTACTACCATAGTTTAAAAATGAAAAATGCATATATAATTAAATTCTATTGTTGTAAATATTCTACAGTAAATATTATAAATTTAATATATGTATGTGAAAGATGTAGTGTGCAGCTCTGTATCAGAACAATAATTTGAGGGGTATTTTTTTCTTTATTTGACTCAGACTGCAGACCACTGGGGCTGCCGATACTTTAACAAAGGGCTCGCTTAATCTCAAAGCCATTTGCCGTATTTCAGAGAAAGGGTGAATTTTTTCATCAATTTTCATAGTTTCATACTTATAAACTGTAAAAATACGCAATGTACCGTAATTCAATTCATATTTATAGCTGAAAAATGTATTTACTTATATTAGATTGCAAGAGTAAAGAATTCCAAGATTTATTGTAAAGATAATATTGTTTTTTTTTTCATAATTTAACAAAGGATTCGTGCGAGCCCCTGCAAGCCTTCTCCAGTCTACTCTTGATTTGACCGTTATTGCGTTATGGAAAGCAGACGTGAAACAGTGACTACATACACATACCATGTGGTGGTGGGACAATCAACAAAAAAACATTCCCGAAAAACCATATACTATATTTATTTGATTATGTATAGTCAATACAGCTGTTTTTATGTATACATGCTTCAATACCTCACATCTACGTCTTACCACGCTATTCAAAACAAAAATGTAGCAAAAACAAACACTCAATGGCCTGACTCACGTCACGTATTCCCTGTAATATACCATGAACATTCATTCTCTCTAAAATTCAATTAGTGTTAAAAAAGCCTTTTTTTATTAAGATACAATTCAAAATATGTATCGCCGTCCTAGAAATGATTAGCTCTTTTGCAACCGATGCCACCTGTCTGGAAGATTGCCGACGCCATCACTGGTATCGCGAGGGCAGGTCAACCTTTTGAACCACATTTGACCACATACAATAAAAAATATTTGCTTTTTAGTTCGCTAATCTTTTGATCGTCATACCAACAGCAAATTGAATTAATTTAAATCAAATTTTAACACATTTAAAAATTATTCGTTTACAGTGTTACAACAAATGCAACAAATGAGTTTTTCACAACATTGGGAGTTTTTTTCATTTGGGAAATATTGTTTAAATAGCGATAAATTTAAACAGCAGTGAATTTTACAAAAAAAAAATAGTTCAACCAATTACATCTTTTGGATAATAACTTACCAGTTAAAAGAAAAGATGCGCAAAGTAAAATATAATCCAAGGCATTGACAGGAAATGTATAATTACTTTTGACTTCGTTTTCACTCTTGATTAAAGAAATTAAAATCACCTGTATTTTTGTAATTCATGCTCCCTGAAGATGCTTTTTAGTAAAATAATATGTCCTTCTATGTTCGGTGACAAGGTCAGTATTTTACTAAAGCTGTATTATATATTTCATAGAGTTACCAATTTCACTAAACAATTTCATTTTTATATTCGTATTTCATCAATAAGGTGTGTTTTAAAAAAAGATTGATTTCTTTAAGAAAATGAGGGATCAAAAACGATTCACAAGTACACCTTACAATATTGTTCTATACAGATATCACTTTTGGGGTGTGCATATCTGTTGATAAAGCTTGTCATAAACGAAACCAGTCTTGATAAAATATCACTTTTTGAAATATACTTAAAGACCGAAATAATAAAATTGATTTACTAATAAACAAATTTTGTGAAATTGTAAATAGTTATGATTGTAACAGATCACACTATGTCATTTTACGTTCTATAAATAAATAAAATTTCGTCTTTCGTTAAGCAAATATTAACATTTAACTTCTCAACTTTTGATGATATATATCTCATACATTTATGAACTATACTAAAATTTAATTTAATTTTAATAAGCATAACGAATCATTATTCAGTTATGAATATTAAAAAAACTGCTGATCTAATTATTCTTTAACACCTGCCATTTCTCCATGTCCAAAAAAAGTGTGATTGATCTCAAAGGTCACTAGTAGACCGGCGAGATCACATCAGATACCTCTTTATAAAGCCTATTCCAGATTGACCATCTCTGCGTCAGATGATTGGTTGTTAGCCGGGTTCCCCTCGCGTCTTCGCATCGCCACCTTCCCCGAGAGCCGTTTTACCGCGCGAGTTGTGGAGTACAGTGGCTACCCACCACATTTTGAAATGCTTTTACACTCAGTTACGACCCAACCACATGCTAGGATCGTCGACGGCCGTTTCGATAACGCGACCTCATATCGGTGTGTTTGGGTTTCGTGCACGCGTGCGTTGATATCTACGGTGCAGATTTTACTTGACTCACCATCTCACTGTGGCATAATAACAAAGTTAACAACGTTTTATCTAAGCAGTATGTATTGCGCATTTTGCCTCAATAACAATTGTTTGTTGATACTTTACTACAATGAGTATCAAATAACCAAGTTGTGATAAACCTAGATAAAGTGCTATGAAATAATCACACGTACGATTATAAAACTAGATTGCAAAAAATATCAGCTAACCCTATTTGAAAAATGACAATTATTAGTTTTTATGAGTGCATTGGTGAACCATTGGAATGAAAAAAGTTATTCAAATGAAGTGGAAAAGGTGTTGTGTAATTATCGACAATTTTAAAATTAAAAGTTGTAATCTAAAAAAGTGAAATGGAGTTTCATACATTTGGATACAGTGAGAAAATGGACTTGGGCTGTAGGTATAATGACTATTTAACACAAAAGTCGACTTAGTATTTAAACAAGGGGTTGATAATAAATACATTGATACCTTGTTTTAATATCACAATTTATTGATCATATATCTTATTTATTGGATTGATTTTAAATATACGTACAAATCATGCCATGTTTTTTATTGTAATGAAATAATTTTAATTATTTTTCGTCATTTAAAATAGATATTTTTAGTGAGGTTTGTTTTGGAAATTTATACAATATAAATCAAACTATTTCAATATCTTATTGATACGTCAACAATCTACTTTGTAACAAATAAACAATTTATGCGGAAGTGTTGTTCCTTGATAACGATAAAATTAAGATTTATTTTTGGTTAAAGCTAGGGATGGGCTGGAGGGGGCTCGGGGAGGCTCGCGCGAGCCCTTTGTTAAATTTTGGTGTGGATGGCGAGCCCCTTATTAAGATAAGAAAATCATTCGTCTTATATCAAATCATCACATAACTGCAATTTCTGTAGATGGATAAATTTGAAAATTAGTTGTCGTTTCATTTTTCATTTAGCGTTATGGGTGTCCGTGAGTCCCAGTACGAAAAAACATTTTTTCGATCAATTTATCTATTTTCTGTTCGAAAGAATGGGTGTTTGTGATGTCTTAAGATTGCCTCCCACTCTTCCGATTCTTCAATTTAACTGAGCGTTACTATTAGTTAATCACTAGTCCTGTCTTATGCTTATCATTTTATCTCTACTACTCTCTTTGGAAAAGAGATGTAGAGCGACTAAGTAACAAGCAGTTTTCGTAGAAAAATAACTTTCGTCGAGATACCTTCATTAGGAGGCCATATACTCGACATAGGGAACGGACATGGATAAAATTTACCAAGCCTCTTGTTAAGATATTGGTAGCCCACCACTGGTTAAAGCTATACTAATCATAACAATTATTTATAGTATGTCATTATAGAGCGACTCGTTATCAAAATTCAAAATATCCGTTTTTGATATTTTTAAGATAATCATACCTAAAAATTATAAATATCAAAAATAGTTGGGTATTAAAATGTACTCTAAGCACTGCTAAAACCACTGTCAAATATCACAATCGGTGTCCAAGCTCACATTTTTCAACAAATAATATGACACAATTAGAAAGAAATAATCGGCGAATTTGTTATGATGGAATAGTATATTTTGCATTTTAAGATATTGTTTATTTCATTTCACTAGCCCATTTTTATAGTTATGATACTTAGACCTCAATTATTTAATATTGGAAACTACTTTATCTCATCGCAGTGCACTCAATAGTCAAAGCGTATTATTTGATATACAATAATTAAACAAATAAGTAATTCAAACCGTTTTTTAAATTCTTTCAACGTCTATTTAATACAAGTAAGTAAGGATAAGCTCATCACACTTAAGGGCTGCTTAAATCTAACAAAACACTTAAAATAAGTATTGAAATTTATTGTTTTTCATAGATTGAAAGTACGTCAGTAAAAAACACTGCGCAGAAGTCAATCACTTGTATGATTTAATCTAATATTCATTTTGTGAGTACCAATTTTGTTATATCATTTATTTAACGAGTGGTGGAAACAAAAGAACCAATAGCATATAAAAAAACTATTTTATATATATTCTATAATCATATAAACTTTCAAACAACGTCATTTAGTTAAAAAATAATTACTGATTGTGAAAAAGTTTAATAAAACACATTTCTTTAAACATACAAATAGCGGAGGGTCAAATATTAAATCAATAAATCAAAACTATTTTCGTGTCAAATCATGATATTTGATTGATCACTTATAATGTGTTCATTGTCAATACTTGGTGAAATAATTTGTACTTTAAAAAAATAAAACACTCATTTTTACTTAGTAAAAACACAATATTCCTTTGTACTTCATTCCACTTTATTTAATATGTCAGGACCAGTTTCGCTCATTACGAGCATCGTCAACTGAATACGTCAGCTCGTAATGGGCGAAACCGGTCCTGACATATTAAATAAAGTGTAATGAAGTACAAAGGAATATTGTGTTTTTACTAATATAATGCCTTTCCACCAAGTATTGACAGTGAACACCCTAAAAGTGACTCATTTTTACCCTCATGAAAAGAATTAAGCAAAACTTGCCTCATGTGATAATGCTCGTCATGAGCGAAACCATTCCCGATTATATAAATTAAAAGTGAAATTAGTACAAATGCATGTTTATTTTTTTAATAATAGATTGTTTTACACTTAACCATAAAACTGATTTCACTTCCATCCTTACATTTTTCTCACATATTCTTCAAGAAAACGACGCTTGTGTACATCATTTCACTAAAATAATGTTATATCTACGCTGTTACTAGAAACTTGTTAAAAAAAATGTCATGTTTCATTAAAAATAACGACTTACTTAATACCTAAGTGAAGTTATCTTCATTGTTTCATTTAATGAGAGACTTTTTCATACTTTTGTCATTTTTTTTTTCTCATAAAAGATGATAATTGAGTCGGTCTTCCAGCGAATCCGTCATGGACCATTTACTTTCAATTCATTGTTTGTTTACTGAACTTACACGCAAAAACTAAAGCTTAATTAAGAATAGAGTTTTAATCACTGTCAATACTCGGTGGAAAGGTGTTTCATTAAAAATAGTCTATTACTCTTTTGAAACTATTCCACATTTTTTTTATTATGACAGGATCATAATAATGAATTCAGATCAGATTTTAAATTGATAATATATTAGCGGTGGGCTGCCAATACGTTAACAAGGGGCTCGCTTAATCTCGAAGCAATTCTAAGTGTTCTGAGAAAGGAGTGAATTTTCTTATCACTCCTATGCAATACTTAAATAAACAATTGATTGTTACTTAATACACTTATAATATGTAACAATATGCAATTCACCTTAAACTTATCAATGTAAATAGCTAAATATGTACTATTTTGTATAATGAAACTGTCGTAGATAATATTTAAATCAGAAATTGCAGTTCTATACTAATTTGATCTGAGAATATTGTTTTCTCAGTTAAATTCAACAAGGGGCTCGCGCGAGCCCCTCCAAGCCCCCTCCAGCCCACCCCTGAATATATATATGTATAAATTGATACATGGCTATGTACATGAATCTAATAAAGACTCATATAGGTGTAAAAAACAATTGGTCATAGAAATGTGTGAATAATTGACCATACATATTGGGCTATAATTAGCGTTTGTAAGATAATTTAAGCATTGCAATTAAAGCCAATTTAGCGTCCATTATTCATATTTTGTAATATTATCTTTAAATTATTTTTAAATTTATATTTCCAATCGATATTAACACCCGTAAAGGTCTTTCTTTGTTTTGTAATATTGTTTTTTATCAGTTGAAAATGCTTGTGATGAGCGAAACCGTTCCTGGCTCTTATACATAGTTATGGAATAAGTAAAAAAGTGCTTTTCTATTTGTAATAAATTCAGTTTTAAATCAGAATTATTTTCAGGTCTGTAGTTGAATGATCGAAGTCGCTTGCTATTGTTACGGTGCTCATGAGTTCGAATCTCATTGTGGACTAATTCGATAAATTGATTTTGAATTCGATGTATAGATTTATGTTAGAAGGCACGGATGTGATGTCTGAAATTCCCTTTCACGGAAACGGAGCACGTATAAATCCTACTGTATTAAAAAAAGAAAAGTTGAACAATTATGTAAGCTCTATTAGAAAACTTAGAAAGCTCCTGATTGGGTGCGGTCATGGTTTAAAATAATAAAAATAAATCTAAAAAACATTTTTCTGTCAAATCATTATTGAACGCTATGTTTGTCACACTGTTCAATAAAACATTGTAAATGTTATACAGTTTCAAAATTCATTTAAATTAAATATGCATATTTTTAACCATTAAAAGAAGTTATAATACGATCGATTTTCTCTGCTGATTTAATATACATTCAGCACTTATAAAATAAGAGATTTAAATGGGACCATAAAATAATGATGAACTTAATAACCATTTAATACTTCTTAGCGTTTTAAATCATCATGTTCGTATTTAAACCATGTTTTTTTAAATTTTATTCATTGGATGTTAAAATGTAATTACTTCGAAGCACTGAAACAGGTGAATGTTTCTCAACAGTTTCACCTATATTACTGTTTTATTTCATTTTTTCATCCTTATTTTTTGCGATTTAATATTTATTGTGAATTTAAAAAAAAATTATAATACTTAATAATTGTAATAAACTCGTAAAAGTCACGATAGATTCCTTTAAATTAAACCAACAGTTATTTAGGCATCATTTTCTGACGATGGCGTATAGATTTAGATTATGATGCAATTATACAAGCTAATATCAGTTCAATAAATACTAAGCAATACATAAATTAACTGGTATCACCTCAAAATAGTTGTAATGTAATATTTCTTGCAAAACATTAATTTTATTTAACTATTTATTCTTCGGATTATTGTGTTATTTTTTTTCATGAATTCAACGGTGTATGAATCAAATAAAGTAATATTATAATCAATCATATGATTAAATAATAGAGCTTTTAATTTTTTATTTAATTAATTTCTGCTTTTAATATTAAACATAGGATGTCCTAAAGAAAGTTTTTTACGAGAACTGCTTGTGACTCAATTTTTCAACCTTTCTTTTGCAAAAAGAGTAAGGATAAAAGAAAAGAGGATATGGCTGATGGTTAACTTGTCGCTTTCGCTAAACTTTCATTATTTTAGGATTGGATGAGTGGGAAGAAATTTTTAGAGATCACAAATACACATTTATTTGAAAAGAAATTGATTAATTGATTGAACATAAATATATTAATTAAATCTTACATCAGTGTCAATAATTTGATGCGATTATTAAAAGTAATAATTCGTTCACAATACATCACAAAATACACCTGTAATGATCACGGAATCATAAGACAAAATCTGAGTCCGATATTAAAGGAAGCATTCGTTACAACTAGCAATCGAGTAAAACGTTTCGTTCGTGTGGAAATAATTTGAAGTAGAGACTCCGCTGAGGCAGCTCAGCGATGAGGTGGATAAAAATAAAACAGTTCTGTATGATTGCCGACCGTATTTTTCATTCCCATTTGTGATTTTCAATCATTACTTTCGCGCATAATGTGATTTTACTTGGTCGAAAGACGTGCCTTTAAACGAGTTTCATGTATACATCATGACGACTTTATGCTTTTTTTTTACTTATCTGTCTGTTTATAACGCACAGCACAACACAAGGTTTCCGTTATATGAGAAATATGGAGTATTAGTAGTTAAACAATATTATTCACAGAGGAAGCGTGATATATTTTCCTAGAAGCTTAAGCTTTAGTTTTATGTCAATTGGATTTATTTCTTAGAATAATTGGTGAGTGATTCTTTTTCAAACGTATTTTTTTATAATATAATATGTTGAGAATTATTTTAAATAATAAAATTAAATATTTTATTTCTAATACATATCACTTGCGTACATCTTTATTTTTCTTCTTATCCTAAAGTAAAAAATATATTTTTTTCCGATTATCGTTAAATAAATAATATTGTACTTTATACGGTGTGTAAGTATCTTGTATTTTCGGCTAAGTGTGTTTTGACCGTCGAAATCCTTTTACTAATTTACCATGTTTACCTCCGATGTGGAGCATATGGACTTTTAATGTAGCTTAGCTTGACAGAAGACCTTGTTGCTCAACCTTATTTTTTAAAAAGAAAAGAAAATAAAAAAATAGAGTCAGGATAACAGTAGTGTTAAGTTTATCAATCTCGTTATGCTTAAAATTATGAAAATGTTTTTTTATCCATGCCCGCTCCCAATTTAATTCATGTGACCTCATAATGGAGGAATCTCAACATAAGTTTTCTAGGTAATATGTTCGTTACTCAGTCGCACAACCTTACTTTTCTATAGAGAGTAGTAGGGCTTAGAAGGATAAGGCTACGCCTAATTATTGAGGGATTGGAAGGGTAGGAAGGATTTTTTCTCATCACAAACACCTATGCTTTTGAACAGAAATCGAAAAAATGCAGTTCGTACAGACACCCATACCCGTGAGATCCGGCACGGAAGCCAACAACGCTAACCGCTGCGCAATAGGACCCGACTAACTACTATTACTATTTACTAACGATAATTCATCAAAAATAATTGACAGTTTACATCTGTAAGTAATTATTTGAATGCGCTTTTTAGACGTGTCAAAAAACTTTAACGAATGTAATAAAAAAAATGAAATCTAGCGTGAAAAAACATTCATGTACGAATGCTATATCTATGATAACTTTATGTGTATTAAGCGAAATAAATTTTGCATTGATACATAATTTATTCAGAGTTTTATTCTCGTTGTATTTCTGTACTAAAGTTTTATCATTTGACATTTTTTGAATATTATTTCCATCATTTAACATTTCATAAAGACATTTATGTAGAATCCTTTATTTAGAATTTGGATGAATCAATATATTATCGAATAATTTCTAACCAGTAAGTTAAAACCGTCATTCCAAAGCATCGCTAACATCCTGTTTGAATATTCACACCGCGTAAAAAATGTTTTAAAGTAAAAAATCTTATTTATATTCTATTCATGTCATCTCTGTTTTTAGTGTATAGTATTAGTGTATCAAATTAATGGTATCTTGTAACAGATTGGGTACAAATGCGCCATCCATTTAAAAATGCTCAGAATGATTTTATTTTTCAACAATACAACGGAAATCACCGCGACTGGGTGAAGTAGCGTTTATTTGATTAAAATCAAGATGAACTTCATTTCTTCTGATTTTTAAAACTTATTTTGAGATGCATATTTTTTTTACAGAAAGATACATTCTTTAAAAAGTAGCTAAAAAGAGTGTACATGTTCCAAACTTTTGCGCTGAATTAATTTCCATTCATCGTAAGAAAATTATGTTATAAATATAACAACTTAATATCATAACAAGATTTTTATTTTTAGTGTCGCAAGGTTTTTTAAATCTCATATTTTTATACAAAATTATCATATTTATTGTCTTATTATTAAAAACAAAAAAGCGATATCAAATAGGTTGAATATTGATTCGGATTTTTTTCCTGCTGAGATTTTAGTATACATACTACGGTTTTAATATATAAAAATATTAATTTTGCATTGAATGATATAAGTTTAACAGCTGTTTTAAATCTTTTCAGTTCCGAAACTTAAAAAATAGTAAATCTCCGAAATCAATAAAAAAACTTTGAGTTTTTAAATATTTTTTGTAAAATGAAATCAAAGATGCTGATCTACAAGAAAAATTATCATTTTGTTTTACATATTACCTTCTAAAAAAGTTAGATTTAAATTTTTCATTCGTTGTCCATATCAAATACATTATCCGTCTAATTTAAGATTTCGACTAAAAGTGCTTAGTGTAAATTTAATAATTAATTTAAATCACCTTAACTTTGTACATTTACATAAATTTTGTCACTAACGGCACGAATTTCACCTTTCGGTATCTTCGGGTGTTCAAGTATTTAGATGAACTTAAACTGATAATTCAAAAAATATTACGATTCAAATTTAACACCATACGTCGCTTAAAAAAGACTTAATATGTCATTCATTACCACTTATTTATTTATATTGATTTGTGGTAAGTAGTAGAACTTTGACAATGAACAAAGAGGATTAAAAGTATCATAATATAGTTTAATTTCTAGGATAATTATGATATTTACTTTATTAATCAAAAAACTTGTCAACTCGACACATTTCATAGATATAACTATTTTAACTCTAGCTATTGGATACCTTTATCATTAATCACGTCCGTTAGTTTGTAAATCAAATAGCATTTCCGAGATCAACTCTTTCAATCGGTTTGTAAAATCAGCTCTTGAGATGTCTTGAGCACGGATCGCGTGACATGCCATCGTAAAGTGTATCAAGTGCATTTCGACTCACCAACTACACTCACCGGGTTAATTAAATGTCAAAATAATACGTCAAACGAATCGAAAGCATTCGCGAGTGCGTATAAAAACGCCAGTGAAACTGTTACTCTCGCCTTGCATTTGCGGTGCAACCCAAAAGGGATTGCGAATTGTAATCTCTGACGAATTTATTAATACCAATATTAAAAATATATATAACAATTCGTAAAACAATAATTACTTGTGTCAGGATTGGTAAATTATTATGCAAGCAAATTTGACAATAGTGGCTCACTGTTACTATTAAAATGCCTGTCCTATTTGGATTATTCAACATTTTTTGTCATAAAAATTGTGATAATTTTCCATTAAATGATTAGCAATTATTTACTCAGCATTAATATTGACACATCTTACTATGTGTACTTTCACTATAACATTAAAGTATCTTCTTGATTTTTTCTAAATAAGAAGCATAAGTTAACACAAAACCGTCGAATCAATCGAAAAAAAAAATGATTTACCTGTCATGTTAAAATATTTGGTGTTTATTTTTAAATATTTTTTTTAAGAAAATTATTGATACGTACTGGTACCGTTTGCCGAGAAAATAATTGTTTCTTAAAGTAGTCGAAAGCTATTTTTTTATTATTAGATTATATCTTGTCTCTTCTATGAGAGACCGACAAAACTGTGAAAAATTGACTAGTCAAAGAATGTTTCGAAAAATATAATTGTATGTAAAGTTGATGAAAAAAAATATTTCCATTTCTATATTAAAAAGTTTATTCATGCTGGTTTTTAACTCACTTTTTTTGGATCGCATAAACCAGATCTTGAAATAGCCGTCTTCTGATAATAATCACCCAACGTTTTAAAACCGTCGCAGGTTTTTATTTTTAATCAAACAATGAGAAAATTATATAAATCATCAATTTTTTATAGTCCGATTGTATATTTGGTTTGCAAAATGACTGGTCATAAATGATAGAACGGATTATTTTCTGTAATAATTTTTATGATGACCTTAGCATAATTCGCTTACAAATGCTAAAATTTCTGTTTATATATCATAATATTAATTCTCTATTGAATATTTTCGCAACTGAATTAGTCTGAAAATACTTTTTTAACTAACAAAGAACGAATTATTTTATTTGCATTAATGATGGTGTTTACAATTAAATAAATTCGTATTTAATTGAAAATTAATTATGTAGTACACATTTTTAACATTGAATCTAATGAATATATTCTCTATTTGTTGTTATTTATTGCGAGCGTTAGATTTGTGAGGCATTCTTTCTTTAAAATGTTGTGACAGATTATTCAATGTTTACGGATGGTCGTTGAAATTTTGGGGAGTTGGGACGCGTCTGGTGAATGTTTGATATACTAGCATCCTGAAATATCTTCAGGTACTTATTATCCGTACGGCGTATTCAACAAACCGTTTGGTGTAAGCCATGGAATGGTGCATCGTGGTGACTAATTAAATACGTAATTAATTTCAGTCTTATTATTTGTTGTGTTTCTACTGCACTGCTATTTTCCAATGCAACTAATCTACTTTTTGTTTCAAGATGATCGATTGCACGTTCTCATATGCAATTTCTTGCCGCTGCAATTTCTCGTGTACCTAATCAAGCTGCATTTAAATGCGCGTGATCAATTTAAAGTGCTTTAAATGACATATTGAATACGAATCATAGCAATGGATGGTAATGAATAAAGCTTGCAATTATAACATGATGTGGTTGACTTAATGTCGTTATTTTAATTTTTAATAAATATCTTCAATTATCAATTTATGCATATAATTAAACGGACATACGGGCAAAGTCTAGAGTGTTTATTTAACCCATGCACTCTTATCGCCACTTTAATACTTAAAAAAAGTTAACTTGATTTTCAATATTATTGAAATAGTTTTTATATCCGATTTGAAATTCCCTTCTACAAAATTCAAGCGAACATTATTTGCCTGTTCAGAAATATATAAAACTCCATTCCTCAGTTGTTTTATATTTAAGGTATATGCTAATCAAATAAAGTTTTTATTACTTTATTGTAGTATTGCAGTTGGGGCATTCAATCCCGGACCCTTTTTGTGATCCTGGGGTTTTGAGATTCACAATCTTATAATCCCTGGGATTGATCATTCACCATAATATCATGCCGCAATTGTTTGCGATCATTGCAGAAAAAAGTGAGTAATTAAGAGATTCCAGATTTTTGGTCAACTCGAATGGATGAATTGACAGATTCCACAATTATGCAGAAGTATACTACCTTTTTTTAGATTCATTCTCTGATGAAAAAGTTATGCTTGCCAGTGAGTCCAGCGCTGTTGAGTTTTTTTTTAGCACTACTTAGTAACTAGAGTTTTTAACGTGTTATAGTGAATCCCGAAATACCGGAATCAGTACTAAGTCGATATCCCGTGATTTAAAGCCCAAATTTTAGTGGCAATATGTGTCAAGGAGGGTGCTAATGTATAGATTTGACAATTTTTTAGTAATCACTTTTAGGGTGTTCACTGTCAATACTTGGTGGAAAGGCATTATATTAATAAAAACACAATAATCCTTTGTACTTCATTCCACTTTATTTAATATGCACTGTTAAATTATATTTCTTATCAGTTGACGATGCTCGTAATGAGCGAAACCGGTCCTGACATATTAAATAAAGTGGAATGAAGTACAAAGGATTATTGTGTTTTTATTAATTTTTTAGTAAGGTGTTCTTACAATTTTTAAGACTTCAAGTTATATATGATTTTAAATCATTTTTTTGTCACCATTATTAGATAGATATACAGTTATTAGTAAAAAAAGCAAGCTGTATGGACGCCATAATTCTGTTAGAACTGATACCTCTCAAGCTACAATTTTTATCAGAAAGTGACAAATTACTTGATTAAAAAAACCACTCCTCTGATAAATAATACTCTGAAGGGTTGTCGAGCAAAGCCAAAAGCAGTTTTGTTCGAAGACTCTCCATTTATTGTTGATACTGTTACATTAAGCAATTGAGAAACAATCAACAAACATGATCAATTTAAAAAAAATACATTGAGTCCATATTTAAATCATGTGGTTAAACATTTCAATATCAAAGTAATCCATAATGATACACACTCATTACATTTCTCGTACACATCTTGATGTTGCTGTAATTCTATTCAAGTCTTGTTGTATGGATGATTTCTCTTCAACCGGTATATATGTAGAGCGAGAGGACATCCGAGGTAATTAATATAATTATCATTTTTTACAATACCAGATAAAACCTGTAGTAAATTAAATTATGATTTATGTTTTACTCGATATGATTACTGGTTATAAATCGCTTTACAATGCAAATTCAATTTGATGATTGCGATAGAATCAACTAACCAGTTACATTTTTTAATACAATGGTATTCGGATATAGTTATTTAAACCAGTTAAAACTTTGGCACGTAACATTTTGTAGGGTATTGAAAACAAGATGTGATCTTAAATAAAATACAACATTAAATATATGATGTTGATTTCATGTTTATTTTTAATTTATTAATAAAAACTATAATTTACGATAGATGCGTTGTGTAGATTACAGATTGAAGGATTGCACAAACATCCATTTTCGTGAATGGCAATTTATAAACCAATTGTCAATACTTAGTAGAAAAACACTTTCAATTAAAAACAACCCAAATGTAGTAGGTTTACCACTTTTATAAGTTAAGATCCTTAATTTTGTCCGTCTTGTCTATCAGTCAAATGTATTCAGTTGTTAAGGAAGAATTCTGAACATCATTCATAGAATTTACTCGGCGTAGCTACGACACGGTGAAATGACTTTCGAAAAGTCATACAGGCTGGCAAATCAGATAAATTTGAAAGCACAGTAAAGTGGTAAAATGTAGAGTACAGATTTGGTCAAAACAATGAAAATGAATCAACAAAACAATTGAAAATGCTCACTTACTAAACAAAAACTTTTTTATAATATTTATTGAATATTTTTTAAAATATCAACAATCAAAAAAATACAATCGTTCAATTTAAATTATTAATCAAAGTATATATTTTTAATAGAAGGTTTTGATACGTTATCTGAATAAAATATCTAACATTTGTTAATTTCTTTCATTTAAAAGTCGCTACCGAATAACAATGACAACACAAAAAAACGAATTATAGATTAGAATATTTTTATTATATTTCCAAATAGGACCGGTTTTTCTCAATAATTAAGTATGCCACTGTATTTTCAATTAATTTATCAACATAAATAAAGTGTCGTAAGAAAGGATAAAACTCTTTTTAAAAAGAGCTTTAAGTCATTGAAATTTGTACATATACTAAATATTTTTGCTTTGACCAGATGTCCATTTTTTTGTGCTTGATTGCAGTGCTTGAGTGTTTATCTTAAAAAATGTGTTTAGTTTATTGATCTTCGATAATCGACATTATATAACCATTGATTTTTAAAATATATTTCTTAGAGTAAATCTTTTAGTAGTTTGTATAAAAAATACACAGTTGAATACATTTACTATGCTTTTATTGATTATATCTCAGTTTATATTTTTTAATATTTAAACTATTATGTGGGATATAATTTTCAAATTATTAATTGATCGTTCAGCAATAATATTTTTTTTTTATTCTTATTTCAAAAAGAGTAATAAATGATTAAATAACTTACCTAGTTTCTAAACACTGTAAGTGATTCGAAAGTAGTGATTGTTGGTTAAGGTTTTTTTATAATTACTAAGCGAAGTATCAAGTGCCTTTCCAAAACCTCTTTAAATAGTAACGGATATTGCAAAGAACGAATTGATATTACATTTAATTACAGTATCCAGGTATAGTCAATTAAACATTAAAAATAAAAAATGAACTTTTTTATGTCTTAATTTTTTTACATTATACAAATCAAGTATAAAACTAAACTAAATATAAAATAAAACTATTTTTAAATTTATATTTTTTCGGACTCACCGGTAATTTTACAGAAGCTCATTTTAAATATAAATTAAATTTGATAACTCTGATACTCCACTTGTTATGTAAAAAAACTGTAACACGCGTTTCGCGTCTTTAAGAAGCATCGGTCTAATGAAACAGTAATAAATTTAGGTATTTCTCAATCATTTCTCAATGTTTGATTCTTTCTAATTTAGTTGTAGTAATCAAATAAAAAATTTAGCTATAAATCATTGAATTTAGAAAGAATATTCTTTTTATTGGCAGAAAATTTTGCATCCAGCAATAGTAAAGACAAAATTGCTCCTCACATTTTTTATATTATGCAAACGCAATACATATGGACATTGTTTTATTTTATTTTATCCATATCTGCTATTCGGTCTATTAAACATCGAGTCATGTCCATTCAAATGGTCAAAAGTGGCGGCACTGCTTGTTTCAATCATAAACTTAAACAAATAATTAAAGTATTTTAAACTCTTGTCGGAGTCATCTTATTTTTTGATGACTCTTGGTCTTGGTCATTTGTAATCTAAATGGTTGTATCACAACAAAAAAATATGCGAGAACCGCTTAATACTCAGTTCTTCAACTTCTTTTTTTTGTTTGAATAAAGTAGAGATAGAAAAGATAGGGCTAGAATATGACAAGCGGTAAGTTTATCGCTCTTGCTATGCTTCGTTATTTTTGGATTGAATTATCGACATCAAAAACACTTTCAAATATAAATTATTTTTGTACTACGACTTGAACATGTGAAATCCGTCAACGCAGCAGACTTTGACAACTGCACCACGGAGCCGACGTTTATATATTTTAAATAATGTTTATTATTTGTTGTGATCAATTAAAATGAGAAATAAAATAAATTAGTCGCTCGGTTTTTTTCAACTCCGACTCCGACTTCATAGCCCTGCAAAAAATAAATAAACAACATGATCCGAGGATAAGGCCAGTTAATAAACAGTCTTTGGGTGTTCACAAGTAACCAATCTCTATGTGCATAACATTTTCAGTGTGTACTCTACAAGAACGTGTTGATACGCGAACAACGGTGCGGTATATCCTTCCATATGGCGTTAAATCACATCTCAGACCGCAGCTTTGTTTTGCTAACACCCAAGCCGTTGGACACGTCCTATTCATAATTGATTATTCATACTCGGTTAAGTGTAACGGAGTGAATTAAGCAAGAAAAACTGCACGTACGCGCAATACACAACGTACTATTGAGGCTTTTTTGTAACATGAATAAAGTGAATGACGGTTATATAACAACAAGGAACGGTAAAGTGAAAAATATAATAATGGGTATACAATAAAGGTACTCACAGCTATTAAGTTATTTTAATAACATTTAAATTGGCATTTAACTCACCCTGTCTGGTGATATAATTACAAGAGGTCGGTGAAGTATTTTTTTACTATTTACTTTTCATTAAATTATGACTATAATTTGAAGACTTTCAATTCTGTTTTCTTCATTCAAAATTCATGCCGATTACCGTGGTGTTTTCTTTTTTATCCACAGCGCAATCAAAGATTCAAATACTTTTATATTTCTGTATACATTAAAACCTCGATTATCTAGATTTTTTTTAATTAAAAAAAAATGTATTATTTATTAAATAAAATGTATATTTACTGCAATGTTTGTGCTTGCGGTAAAAATTATTTCACAAAATTTCACGTCTGTAACATAACCAATAGATCAGGATGTAATTAAAACAATCAAACGCTAATATCGGATGCTTCGTGGGTTATTGCTAGCAGACAAAATTAGTGAAGAAATCGTTATATACTTCCAGAATAAAATTAATATAAGAGCTGGTTGCTAAATGTTAGCAGAACGTTGCAGTTATTTAGTTGTGTCAATGAAAAAATCACTGGCAAGATCTAGCATCGCAGTAGAAAGTAATATACATAGGAGACATGACGTCTGGAGTAATAGTACAATTTATAATGTGTAATGAATGCGACAAAGAAGATATCACCTGTGATACCGTCATTCAAGATTATATCATAATTATAAGCAAGTGATTTTCATACATATTTTACGGTTTCTCAAAATCAAAACACATCTTGGAAAAGCTCATCAATTTTAGAACCGTTTTGTTGTTCCTATTTGAAATACTGATCTAACTACAATTTTAAAACCAATATTGGTATTAAAAAACATTGTGAGTACAAGGATTTGATTAAGGTAATATTTCAATCCCTTACTTGAGTATTCAATGTTGGAAGCAGGAATAATTATTTAATATGTAGTAAACTGTAATATTTGACTAAGTGTAAGAATCGTTTAAAAATTTGCATTCATTAAGTAACCGTTTTGGGCGTTCTTTCATGATGCGGAAATGGCGTGCGTGAAAGAAGTACCAACCTGACGCGTGGGAAAATCACAAACCGGAACAATATCGGTCGCTCAAAAAGGAAGTCGCTCAGAAAGCAAACTATCATTAACAATGCTTACACTTCGGAGGATTTGTCGGTTCGATAGCCTGCAAGTGACGCCGTTTATAACTTAGGATCAAGAATAACAATTGTATATATTATAGATATTCTACAAGAATAAAGTTGAACATAATAACAAAGCTATAATATATATATAGCAAGTATAATTAATAATAACAAAACCGACTGTTATAATAATTCGAATCAATAATTTAAATTTAAAACTTGTCCTTAAATTTTGTAACACTCCTTTAGTATAATATTATAAAATAATTGAAATTTATTTAAATACCGCTATTTTTTAGTAAGTAAACACTTTCAAATTCATAGTTAAAGAATTACCGATGTAAGTGCTGCTTGATCGTGATGGGATTATAACTACTCATTTTTTTAGCCTGGTTTGTTGAATACATCCAATGGATATTCGGATATCATAATTATAATAAATCATGAGTAAAAATTATTATAATATAAATTACAATTGTTTTAATGTATGATTATTTATGTGAAAATTAAACAAAAATCTGTCTTATAATTATGTTTTTAAATTGATTGTAATTAGCTTGTATTTTTTTTTAAATATGTTATTAGGTATGCTCGTGTTATCCGAAGAAATTGTTCGAATAATCTAATAGTTATATTACGGGGTGGCCAATGTAATATAAAAAACGCGTCATATAACGGGAAAATATGTTATGCAAATATGCAAACAAAATTAGTAAATAAAACGGCTGGCTTATTACAATACTGTTTAATAACAATAAATAATATATCATCATAAAAAGCCATCATTGTAAAAAAAACTTCCATTGAGATATCTGACGGTTTATATATAATAGTTATATAATTCGTCATGCTCAGTGGAGTGTCCAAGTTAACAAGGGAACCGGATGTTGGCGATCGGTTTTCTTGCCTCAACTAATTCATCGAATTTGCATCACTTCTAAGTTTTCAATGCTCTTTCAAAGCTGTTGTTATTGCCTGCCTGAGCAAAAAAGAACAAGAAAATCACACTTCGGGGCTATATTTACAGCTATTAAAAATAATGTATGAATTATTTTCACAGGTCAACAGGTTTTTCTAACAAAATTTAAACTGCAGTACTTTGAATTAATCTGTTTGATATTTAATACTTGAACTATCAGCCAGACGAGAAACGATTGAATTTTATTTGAAGATTCAATTTATGTTCGTATATTATTTGTATTAACTTCAAGGTTATTCAATATTCAATTGAGTTTGATTTGAACAATTAATTTTAACAATATTGACTTATATTATATTATTGTATTTTCAATAACTTACATTAAAAATTCTTATTAGGTCATACGACATAAACTTACTACAGCAATAATTCACGGTAACTCTTCATTTGTAGGGAGTAGATAATTTTTAGAATACTTGAAAACCATTTTTGTTATATTTAAGTGATATTAAAAAAGTAAAATTTACTTAACCAATCGATGCCATACAGTATAACTGCCAGTCTTATAGGTGCATTTAAAAAAAGGTTGTTTTATAATAATAAATTCGATGCAGATTTTACTATGCTAGAACTAAAAACACCAACAATTGTCTAGTGGTATTTAATAAAACTGTATCTTTCTGAGCACTGCGTTGGCTGTGAGATAGATTTCTAGTTTAACCAATATTCTTCAAACATTTTATATGAAAATTAAAAATTTAGTTTTCAATTTTAGGTTTCATTAAGTAGGGTTTTATGGGGAATCAGAATAAGTTAATATTTTTATTCTATTTTCATCGAAATATTATGCTTTCTTTACTTATTGCAGCAGGTGATTTCTTGAAATGATTGGCACGAAAACATCATTAAAAACTAAATTATTACATTATTGAAAAATAAATTTTGCCTTTTTCCGATATACTGGGTATATAAACATACTGACTTGGGCATGTATTACTATAAATAAACAATAATAAAAAGTATCATTAAATTTCCTTTTCAAATCATTTCATGGCTTGATAGTTTCCCAATAAAATTTACATACATACGAAATATCAAAGTCATAAAATGTCTACTCGTAATTCAAAATGTTTTTATTTGAATCGACTCTCGTTTTATCAATGTTTTGAAATATTTATCGCTGCCTTTTTACGTTTTATTGATTTAACGATAAGATTTCATTGCGGTAATATATTATTTAATTGTAGTTATTTTATCGCAAACCTATGGAGATCGTAAAAATCTCTCTCAGTTTTATTGGCGTGCCGGAATATTTTAGCAATTGACGCCATGTCTACAAATATGGATGATGATTCTAATGAAGTAAATGATATCTTCGAATCATTATTATCTTCAATCATGAACGTTACTAATGTGTATTATATGAACCTTGAACCACTGACTGTAAACCAGTCGTTCAATCTTTATTTTCATCGAGATTAATCGTAGAATGATAGGATCATTATAAGGCTTTAAAATATGATTAAAAACACTCGCTTTCCTTAGTAATTTATAATTTTGTATCCGTTAATAAGTATTTTTGTTTTCTTTCGTCATTTTCTATCATTCTATTATCTTCGCTTCTGAGAAGTGAAGTAAATCAATTGGTTTTTTAGAAAAAAAGTGAGTTAAATGTCTTTAAATATCGTAGCAGTAAAAAGGGCGTGGTTAATACACACTGCAATAATGTTTTCTCCCTAAAATACAAATATTCAATCTACAAAAACATTTAGTAAACACGTGATTGTACTTAAAAGTCCAATAAAAAAGTTTTATTTTTTTGTTAATCTCAAACACCATTTTAAAAGGGTTTATCTGGTCATGAAAAAATGCTAGTAGAAATAGTGACTTGCGAAATCCTTATTTACTTATTGAACTCTGCATAGAGAGATTTTTTTTGGCTTATTTATTTATATTTATTTAATACCAAAACTCCGTTTGATGTGCTTTTTAAGAAGTATTTTGGCTTTACATTATATGCAAATTTGGCAGGCTAAAATGTATAACATATTATAAATAGATTTTCAATTTACTCAGACTTGATTTGCATATTTTTTGACTAGTTATTAACCGGTTTCCAAAAATATTTGCAATAATCTGTACTCATAAAATATAATAACGACACGAACTCAATGTTTAATAAATACATACACGACCATTAGCAATTGTAAAATTACTGTTAATAAATTCCTTTCTCTAAGGGAAGTTACAAAAACAAAACTTTGCAAACTTCGCGTGGGACTAGCTTAAATTACATTTGTATAATTTTCTGTAATATCCTGTTCATTCATAAATACGATATTTTAAAATTCTAACCGTTCTTAAATGCGTGTTTAATACCATGTAATATAAATCTTAGATAATTCAATCCCACCCTATTTTACCAAGACCGGAGAGTCCCTTGTTAATTTTAAAGAGAAAACAATATTTTCAGATCAAATTAGTGTATAACTGCAATTTCTGACTTATATGTTTTTAGCTATTTAGATTTATAAGTTTAAGGTAAATTGCGTATTGTAACATATTATACGTGTATTAAGCAACAATCGATTGCTTATTTAAGTATTGCACATAGCTGCATAGAGTGATGAAAAAATCACTCTTTCTCGATAACACCAAGAATTGCTTTGAGATTATGCGATCCATTTGTTAACGTATTGGCAGCCTACCACTGATTACAACCACCATTATCAAAGAACGAAGAATTCAAAAATGCAATTCGTTGACAAACGGATTGGTTTTGCAGGAAACGGACGACACTGCACCACCATAATAATACAAATTATAACTTTTGAAATCGTCCACTTTGTATATTAAATCGTAATCGAGACTAGTGTCGAAATACGATGACCTTTTTTTCCGTTTCAAAATGCATCAATGTTAACTATCGATTTGAATAGATTACCAAATCCGTTTTGTGGCAACCTTGCCTGCCGGTCGTAAGTCATAACTGTATAAACCTAGTCCTATATTATTACTTTAACTGCACTATCGTTTGCAGTAACGTGATTCTGTGATACATCTCGCATTTTATCTATGATGAATGTTATTTGACAAAAGGCATCGGATGGCATTCCATTCAGGAGATATACTTAACCAACAATAACTCAGGGTATCATTAGTTATCATCTCTCTATAATATAAGAATTATTAATCTCTTTCCGCCGAGAGTAGTAAGTCTTTATTTTTTACTCTCGCTTGAATATTTTTTTATTGGAATGCATTTTTTACACCAACGAAATGACGGCTGTATTTATTATTATTGAAATGATTATTGGTTGCCCAGCACTCTTAATGTCGTTTAACTCTTAATGGGCTGCAAATTATAGGTTTTGTGAAACGCACTCAACTGAAGTATTAACAGCAGTACTACCAGATAACATAAAATTGACTTAAGATTAAATTTTTAATTTTAATTGCGTTGATCTATAACTTCATAAGAGACTAAAATAACATCAAAAAAGGTTATATTTTAGAAATTAAAAATATTTTTACAAGAATGTTATTGTATATTCGTATTATGCATAACCTATTTATTTCAAACAGGTATAAGGGATTAAAATATCTACAGTAAACAAACATTTTTTTAATACGTATATACTTGTTCAAACTTATTTTTTTAAATATAATAAAAATAACTTTGATTACTCCACGTATTGTGTAACTAACTGTGACACGTGTTTCGCCTCTTTCAGAGGCATCTTCAGGCTTACTATCGCAAAGTTTGCTTAAGTAATGAAGCAAGATTGATTCTTAAATTTTAAATTATGAAATTGCAAAATGCAGTTTGGGCTTTTTTTACCTTTTAAGGGAAGCTAGTAAGTCTGAAGATGCCTCTGAAAGAGGCGAAACACGTGTCGCAGTTAGTTACACAATACGTGGAATAATCAAAGTTATTTTAAATTTTATATTAAAATGAACTTTTACAAAGTTACCGCCGAAACCATCGAAAGTATTACATTTTTTTGATTAAATATTTAGGTTAACTTCGTAAGAAATTTAATACTTTAAATTGTATACAAGACTGCAAATTCTTTTTCAGCTATCAAAATTATAAATTTATACTTTTTTTACCACGCCCGTTCCCAAATAGAACATATGAACTAGTTATGAAATTAATCTCAACAGAAAAGTTTTTACGAGAACTGCTTGTTACTCAGTTACTCAACTTCTCTCAGAGAGTAGGGATAGAAGAGTCTAGTTAGAACAGAACTATTCTCGCTACACTCCGTTATTTTAGAATAGAATATGCGAAAAAGGTAGAATTTAAGATATCACATATATACATCTATGCCTTCGAAGAAAAATCTATAAATTGATTGAAAAATCAATCTATATCAACTGTTCATACTAAGATTTGAGCCCATAACTTCCGTGATTTAAGCCAACGACGTTAACACTAGACCACAAGTCAGCCTATAAATATTATACCTACTATCAATCTAAAATCTGATTTAAAAACTGGGTGGTTTTAAAAACAGCTTTTCGCACCTGTGCATTCATCAATCAATGCAATAAAACAATATTCTTTCAATTCAGTAGTGATGAATTTCCTTTACATCGTTTTAGAAACTGTTGAAGTAAATCTATACACATAGTCTTCATTATAGAGGAATACTTTAGTTGTAAAACAAGTTAATATCATCAGCTATGGTGTTAACTTTTTATTCAGTTGGTCAATCTTACGTTGTTCGTAAAAGCTTTTTTTCTTGGCACTTACTACTTAGAGATTACATTATCAAGGCTTCCTAACACTTTTTTTTATTTGAGTACACGTCTTTACTATTTTTATCTTTCATAACAATACATTTTGATATTATTTAGTTAAAAAATAATAATTTATCACTCTCGTTATTGTAATAGGGTAACTATTTAATCAAGTATTCATTTTCTGTAAACGTTTTGTCTCAATAATGCGTGAACAATAATTGATTGAATTCATGTTTATTTGTATAACTTCATTAAAATACAGTTAATAGCATTTATCGTTCATTATCATTTTTCAATGATTTCTATTAGACACTAACACTTCCCTTACGGCAGCGTTTCCCAAACGATGGGTCCGCGACCCGGTACCGGATCGTAGAAAGCAAAATGCCGGGTCACCAATTTCCTAAAATAAATCGGCATATTTACTATACAATTTCGTAAAACCTCTCATTAATAAATTATTGGTACAGTTGATTTCTATATAGGTTTATCAGAGTATTTTTTTTTGTATTGTAACATATAAAAATTTTATGGACATAAATATACTGTTTTATTTTACCTATAGGCCGGTAGTATAGGCTATAACAAATTTAGTGGGTCACGAAGGAAAAATATTAAAATATCCGGATCGCGAGGTGAAAAGTTTGGGAAACGCTGCCCTACGGTGCTAAAAAATACTTCCGATATTTTCTTAGCACTTTAGGAACCAAGTGAAAAACGTTGAAATCATATAATCAACAAACTGTCATTCAAAAACATTTTTATACCGTTAATGGATATTTACGTTTGTATCGAATTGAAAATATTAGCTGACCATTCAAATTTTTGTATAAACAATCTTCAAGTCAAACAATAATCACATCTAATTCTGATTTCCTGCAAAATCATTGTCAATTAAAAAAAAAATGGTCGAATTAATTCACTATCACTTCTTGATCAGTCCAGGTCGGAGCACGCAAACCCTAATCACTTTCATCTATTGAAATACAAGAGCAGATTTACAGTCAAGTCGAATCATGGACCGTTCTCAAAACAATCAGCTAAGTCATCGGAGTCTATTGGTTCGCATACCGGCGCACGAATTCCGATATCAAACGTCAAGCCCAGCCTCGTTTGCCTGATCAAATGGAATGATTGTACAGTCGATAGCGTTTTAAGAATAAACAAAAGAATAAAGACATGATTTAAATAAAAAATTGCAACAATGTGATATTCTTGTTGGATGAGACGTATTTAGTTCAACAATAATTTTCAACAATTGTTAAAAGATTTCAGAAGTATTATTCAACGGATTCTAACTTGCATTATAATTTTCATTTACCCTAAACAGATCGTTTATGAACTATATAATTTATCTTATGTTATCGATTACTTTAGTTTGATTTGTTGTAGAAAAAAAAAAAAAAATTAAATGTCTTTTTTATTTCACAGTTTGTGTAACAAATTGTGACGTATTTCACTTATTTTAAAAGCATCTTCAGACAAACTATCGTTAGGATACTTCTCATTCTTATTTTATAAATTACAAAACGGTGGTTGTAGTTTTATAACCTTTTTATAAGGATTAACTTTTTCTCATACAATTAATTCATTTGTATTTAGTACTGGTATTGTTTGTATCTAACCCCTTCTGTGCGTTTAGCGGAAAAAATATAATTTGCATATTATGAATTAAGAATCAGAATGTTTTTAAGTTTATTCGTAAATAACCCTACGAAAGTTTGTCTGAAGATATTTTTTGCAGAATCGAAACACGTGTCTCAGTTTTATCAACAACATGTGGCATAACAAGGTTATCAAATTTAATTTACATATTATATTAAAAATGAGCTTCCACAAAGTTACCATCGAACTAATCGAAAATATATTGAATATATATTAACAGCCGATCTAACTTTTAACCGTGTAATAAATATGCAATAATTTGGTAGGTTGTTTTTAAAAAAATGATTGAAAGTTGTTGCTAGTTTAGCAAAGCTTTTTTCCTGATATTTAAATTTTAAAAAATCATTTTTTCAACGGAGTGTATATAAATTACGTATAATTTCATTAAATTGCCTTTATAATAAAAAACATTAAAAATGATTTTTGATTAATAAAAAGACAGATTTGTCTCGGTTCTTTATTAAACAAATTTGCTTTACTCTGTTGCCTTGCGGTAAGATCTCTGTATTGCAATATTAAATTACCGGATTCAAGTAATGGCAACGTTAATATCCAAAGTTGAGTTTATATTTTTCCGATGTATTTAAAATTCTCACTGCATTTGTCTTAAGTTATTTTTCATGTTAATATTAATTTTATTTTTTATGCGTTTTTTTTACGCAATAATTGATCACTCTTGTGAGATCAGCAAGAAAACAAAATATAGATTCAGCGGTAACTTTGTAGAAATTTATTATAATTAAATTTTAGAATTTTGTTATTCCACTAATATGTAGTATCATTGGCTAGTTGAATAAAAAGTATTTTTTTATCACAGCTGTGCCATAAACACATATTGTATACCAGGTGTTTCAATATGTTTTACTTACAATATGTAATGAACATTATCCATAATTATTTTAGCGAAAAAATTTACATATTATATTATATGTAATATAAATTTATTTTATGTATTTCATGAAATACAATTTAATCATAAACATATCCGTGAATACTTTTTTGATTACTACGTCCTTGATATAAACCAGGGGTAGCGAGCCTAGGGCACGGGTGCCCGAGGTGGCACGTTTGATAATTTGAATAGCACGCGAAAGATTTACAAGTTTTAAAAAAAATACTTTTAAGTTTGAAAAAATAAAACTTTGTAAAATGTAGCTTAGAAATATAATGATTAACCAGCTGGTCGTGCGTTTTACCAAAAAGTGACTAAATATGAACCAGATATTGAGAATTTGTCATCGCAAACAACAACAGCAAAATTCACATTAATAAATATTTTTTCTAATTTGATATTTTTTTACTGCTTGAGCGTCACGCTACACAATCGAGAAATAATATTTGAGGATTTTTGACACGTGGACCCAAAAAGGTTCACCATCTTTGATATATACCATATTAAATATGTTTTTTTCATACCGTTATAGTATTGTAGGCTTAAATCTATGTTGTTTATAAGTCAAATATGTAATGATTCCAAACATGCTTCGTAATATCTCGACTACTCCATCTTGTTTTCAAACGTTGTTTTATTGTGTTCGATCAAACAACAAACGATATTTAAAAAAAGCGTTATGTATTTTTTATCGATATATTATAAATAAATTTAATATTTGTTAGTGCTTATAGTTCTTAAAGATCTTAAAGCAGTTAGTGCTCAGACAGAGCGTTAATTTATGCATATTTTTTGCAACACATTTTGCTACCGATTGACGCCTTCCCAAATTAAACACCTGCTCACCTTGTACGACGTAGGTGAGGAATCGATTCAGCTCTGTGGCGATTCTTTAGATACACCTCCATGGAAATCACTTCTGAATGAGATCACCAAAGCCTTCGGTTATTTTTACTAAATCTTCTTATTGTTTCGTCGACCGATTATCGTATATCGTCTAAATCTAAATCTTTTAAAGCTCTTAATGTCAAGTATATGGCGTCTTATTGGCGGTATCTCTAACGAACACTTTGATACTCAGTTGCTCAACTTCTCTTTTCAGAGAAGTAGGGACTGATGGGTAAGTATGGGAAAGGACTAGTGGTCAACTAATCGATACGAACTTGAACTGTCAGTTCATATTCATCCGTGCAATTGAACTGAATATGTCGAAAGGCGAAACCCGGGTCGTTAGTGAGAAAACTTGTGTGAATGTACAAAATTTGACCGATTCAAATTTTAAGCATACATACTGTTTACCTCTCTGAAATTATGATTTGTTGATATAATTTAAAATTTCCACATAAAACTTTTTTTAATCCATGTCCCCTGCAATGATATGCATATAAGATCTTAACGCGAATATTCGTCAGAAGTTTTTCTACGAGAAGTGGTTGTTTCTCTGTTGTTCACCCTCTCTTATTCTCTCAATTGCTTTTGCTACGCCTCTACTTTAGGATTGGAATTTTGAGATGAAATTTTGAAACTTTTGGATTGAGATAAAACGCTTTTCCTTATGAGATGCGCAACGGAAGCCGACGACGTTTACCACTGCACCACCACTTACACAATACGTATCGTTATCTCAGTGTAAAAAAAATATTGTGTAACTAAGTACATTACTGATTTATAATAGAGATCTACCAACTAAAAACCGATTCAATCAACATATTAATGCATATCAATTATCATTTCATGCTTTAAACTGGTTTTTTACCGATAAGTACTATGATGAGTAAAATGAGACTCAAAGTGGTTCCCGAAATCACCGATCGCCTCCTTATTGGGATTGACGTGTCAATTGATAACGAAATGAAATACTGCCTGATGCTTTTTTCCACACTCACTTCCATACGTGCCCACTACTGTTTGACAACCTATCATTAAGATAGAGCTGTCACTTGACATTATAACCGATTGAGGAGTCCATTAGCCATAGATGAGAGGCTACACGATAACTTCGTTTATTAGAGTATTCAAAACGGGTTGTATTTTTTTTTACATACATAGGTACCATTCGGTTTATACTTGTGTGAATAAAATTCTCATCATAAAAGAAAACACTTCAGGGTTGATCTATAGCTTCTAATCTTTCACTATTAAAAATTCTTTCATAATTCAAAATACATATTTAAGTTATCCTGCAGTTTTTGGGCGTTTGCTGTATTTTTCTAAAGCAGTGTTTCCCAAACTTTTGACATATGTATACCCCTTCTATAATTTTCGTAACACCGAGCACTCCTCGTCAAAAAAAGCACATATTTTAATAACAATCAAAACATATAAGCTGCTTGTTGGACTGGACACAGCCAACGCCCGGTGCAGCGCGTTCCCCCACCAAACTATTGACGTATAACACACTTTGGTAAGCACTGCTCTAAAGGTTCTAAAACACGTTAATTCATTGATTCACAGATTTATGAATTGGCATTCAATGATGTGGACGTGTGCAATAGTTAATTTTTCTAACAGCAATCCGAATCTTATATACATACATAGTTCTCAACTAAAAAAAATGTAACATTAAAATAAATTGCTATTTTTTACCATATTTAATGGAGTTCTACCAAATAAATGTCAATTCAATGAATAATTATTATTTTCTAGGTCTATTTTTCCATATTAACATTATTTTACTTAGTTAATCTACTGAATTAAATGCAGGTCTTGTAGAATATGTTCTACAATATTTGAAATATATGTATAGTCAACCCCCTTAGAGCGTAGAGATTGGAAATTCGCTATAAGAATACTACGTCATAGGACACTAGGCAACATACACAATTTAAGTTTTGATTCTTTCAATTGTATTTTGTGAATTAAACCAAATCAAACAGTTTTCCCATTTTATCATATTTGTCATAATATAAGTCAAGTGACAAACAGCTACTGACAAATATTTTTTTCCGTGCACGTATATATATATTCATCAAAATTATAGTTTTACCTTGAACTATAAACTACGCTATAAGGGGACTGCCACATACACTATAGAAATAAACTTATCTATAGTGGGAAACGCTATAGGGGGGTTTACTGTCTATAATATATTCTTTATTTCATCATGACTGCTTATCTGTGTCATTCTCGTTTGTTTTTATTTAGTACGACAGCCCAGCCTCTCTCATTTTCCTTGTGTATATTATTTGGTCGTAAATATTATGTCAAAAACAGATTCATATTATACTGATATTGTAAGACATTCTATTCCACTGTCACTAATTTAACCGTCAAAACATTCTGACAACCGTTATTAATTGATTGAGTCATACGTTGTGCATCAAATAGTTAAAATATATTGAAAACGTATAGTATAAAATAATATTCTCATGGAACAATTGTAATTTTCGCTCAAATGATTTCGTATAGTAAATAACCCTAAAACAAACAAATGGTTTAAAAATTCGATACCGAAAATATGCCATGTCTGATATTAAAGTATTTTGTTTTCCAATTAAACCACATTTTCAATAAGTGTTGTTACTAAAACCATTTTTTATGTGTCTATCGCTTAACGACCGCACGTTTTTTTTTTATAGAATTTCACCTGGCGGCCGGGCAATTTTGCGAAAAATTCTCAAAATTTGTAATTTTACTAAATTGACTATAATTTGTAAACCAATTGAGATATCTTTACCAAATTAGTTTTCTTATGGTATGGGGAGCCGGTAATGTGGAATTCCTCGAATTACAAATTGCTCGAAATGCAAGGTGCTCGACATGCAAGTGCTCGAATCTCAATTGCTCGACTTGCTTGGTTTAAACGGTTTTAATACAGTTTAGTGTTTATTACATACATAGTATTTGATCAATTGGCATTTTATTACACAGTATGTACTCTTATAGTTTGTAAGCCTAACTTTGTATCAAATTGTATATTATTGCTGTACTATTTATCATTGCCTCTATAATTATTATTTTTTAGATAGACATTTAAGAAATACTACCTATGTAAGTTGATCTTAATTCAGTAATATAGAAAATCAGTATTGTCTACTTTTACAAGGAGAGCCGAAAATCACTCATAATAGAAAAGTTTATAGATAAGGGGTGTAACGTCTTTGTGATAGCGGTGGTAACTGGCATAATATAAATTATCGAGTAAATATCCAATATGGCGGTTAATATTATTGTTTAATGTATAGCTGCGTCAATAAGTTAATAATATTCTTAAAGCATATAATGTGTGATTTGTAAAAGTGGAAAAATTAAAATTTTCGAGGAATTTGTAATTAGAGCATTTGACGTTCGAGCAATTGGTTATTCGTGGATCTTGTTATTCGAGCAATTTCCATTCGAGCAATTGCATTCGAGCAATTTACCGGGAATCTTCGGTATATTATGTTTTTTTACAAAACAAAAATATTTTACTTGGACGTCATACTGTTACCGATTTGCTTATTTCAAATAAACTTTATTGTTTTGCTATTGTTTTATATTAGAAGTTTTTAGAATTTGTTTACTGACTTAGCAGATATGAATTACTATGAGCCGCGGATCAAAAGATATTGACGTTTATTCTCTATAATTATAATTTTGAAAGCAATGGATAGCTGTACATCACTTATAAAACTATAAACATTGGTGTGATATTATTAACAACATATAACTTGATTTACCTGTTGAGTGTTTATCGTATAATAATTTATACATTACAATTATATATTTTTAAATTAAAAATCGTATTTTGCGGGTATATCTTTTTGATTAATGTTGGTAATTAGCTTTGGCATGTTTTGTGCTATGTTCTGCACGAAATGCGAATTCCTTCTCATTAGTATTCAGTTTGCATTTCCAAAAACAAGTGAAGTTAAGTTTTGCCTCACACGTTGTGGAAGACGTGAGGACCTGTTGCAAAGTTCTGTTTGTATATTTTTGTAAAATTCAAAACATGTTCGGTAGCAAAATAATTGCTTTTATTTTCTACGAAAAACTATCGACCAAACGCAAATTCAACCGAAAAATCCATTCTGAAACGTACAAGTTTTAAGGTTATCACACTTTAACGTGTTAGGAAATTTTCATTTTTGTCTTCCGAAAAAAACGTATCCTTGCACTCGCGCGAAGTTATAGTACAATTACCTAACAGTAAGGTGGCGCGTGTGTCGTTCCATCGACAATCCGCAGCAAACGTCAAACAGACAGAAAAAGAAAACATGCACTTCAATAAACACAAATAAAACACAAATACTTCAGTGGCATTGCAAAGCTTGCAAGTTCATTGCAAAATTCAGATTAATATTTTTGCCGTCAAAAAAAATATTCTCTTAATGTTTTTTTAAGTTTCATCAATTTAATCAAAATATTAGAGATATTTTTAATGTAAACGCATTCAGTCCACATTAAACAAAAAAACACGTTTCAAAAAAGAGTCAATGTCAAGATTTTTCCCTAAATATAATGACAGTCAGCTGATTTAAATTCTGCGATCTGATTGGATCTCAATGACCTAAACGGTATGAACAGGTTTACCTTTAACTCTTTTGATAGTAAAATTATTATTTTAAGATAATTTTCATACACTTCTAGAACAATTTTAAAACTGAGAGATATATTGAATTGGAGGTATTAAAAATCCATACTGGGAATAATATAAAAGGATACATCGCCAAAACTATGTTGCACCATTCATAAAACCATTACTACGTCATATATTATAAACACATCACACACCCCTCATTCAGTCATCGAAATAGGAAAAATCATACGTCTTAAAATCTTAGTTAAATGGCTTATTTTATTTCGTAGTTAAAATTGAATGTATACTTTCAATTGAATGATTACAAAAATGTGTTGTATTTTTTTCTAAAAGCTTTTTGGGTTCCACTATTTATGAAAACACAATAAAAAGTTTGCTCTTAACGCCGTTTAAATCGATAAAGTAAATCACATAGATCGTCAATAGCTATAAGTTTTTTTTTAAATTTAAGATTTAGACTGAAGATGCTTGGTGGAATTTCAATATTAAATTTAGCTATAAGTTTGTTTTGAAAGAGCTTTTTTACTTTTAACGTATCCATGTACTAAGAGAAATCGCATTAATACGTGTGAAACTGCGAAAAGCTTTCGGTATCGCAATTATTCAAGTAACAACCCAGCGGGGCGCTCATTAATGCAACATTTTTAGTTCGGTTTCTCGTATTAACATTATCGTGCGATAAGGCACAAATGCTAACTGAGTTTTCATTGCATTAAGTTTTTTTACATACGTGCATAAAGTTTGCAAATTGCACTTCTCTCTGTTATAAAAACCTATTTTACAGTCACGAGTCGTCAAAACATGTCAAACAATAGTCAGTCACTCATCTTTATGGTAAGAAAAGACAAATATATAAAAAAAACTTTTAAATTTGTCTCTTTATATTAGTAACACACAACCCGCGACCCTTTTGAAGTTTTTGGCCGTCCTCAAATGTTTTTATCAAAATTTAACATAAAAAATATTTTTGTCACTTAAAACATTTATTTAATATATCGAATGTGGAAAGAAAAATGACGTAACCCACAATTTTTTCGAACCAGGCTTTTCTCAATAATCACAATGTATCAAACTTGATACACGTTCTATCAAAAGGATGCAAGCTGCAAATGTCAAATTAGTATCTAAATTTAGCTTTTAAGTTTGAAAAATATTACCTTGTAAAAAACTTAAACCAAGAAAAAAGACTGTAAAAAAGGTTTTGGCCTAAACAATTTCTTTAATTAATATTAGATTATGCCAATTAAACAAGAGTTCAGAAGTCTCCGTGCACTTCCAGGTTGTGTATATTTCATAATTTACAAATAGCCCAAAATCATCAAAACACGTTTATTGCTCCTCCTTTAAAATTTTATATGTGTGGGTTACTTCCTTTTTCCTTTCCGCAGTCGATATTTATGTGAGCAAGCTTTTTCTTTTATGAAAAAGAATAAATCGGTTCGTAGAAACAGGTTTACTGGTGAAAATTTGGATTTGATTGTGCGCCTTAATACTACAAATACTAAGTCAATTTATTAAGAATTAGTTTAAAATTAACAAAGAACATGATCGCATTATTTTTTTAATTACATATAAATAAAACATGTATACTTGAATATTTTACAATACTCATAATCCTCTTTTCGCATAGTTTATTTATCAACACGGTAAAAATAATTTAATGAAACCTATCATTCCATCATAATTTGTTTTTATGCGGCCAGCTAGAAGATTAAGGATGTGCATGTCTGCTGTATGTGCTCCATTTTTAAGATTGGGTCTTGGTGGGAATAAATTAAAATATTACATATTTCAGGTATTTTTTTTAGTCCTTTTTCTCCATAAATCGAGTAAATAAAGCTTCAATCATTTTTTCGCGAGAAAATAATATTTTGAAAATTATTCATTAATTGAATCGGAAAAAATATCTCAATTGACGACCCTGTTTTGTTTTAATATTTTACAATTTCATTATGTAATTAATTACTGTGCAACTAAATACTTTGGATTTGAATCGATTTGATAAACCTTTGGCTTGTGAAACGCTATTTAACTGAATACATAATAATAAATTCATTTTAATCAACAACGAATATCACTTGCAATTCTACAGCAACAGGTGAATAAAGTTCATTGCAGATTTAACGAACAAAAACACCATGAATTCCCGAAACTGATCCAAAATAATCTTTAGATGTTTTACTAATGAACTAGGTGTTGTTACAAGATGCTGCATGGAGAATTGCATGCTTTTTCATTCGCGATGCTATCGTATTCGTGTTTATTTAATCTGATGGTTTAATGTTTATATTTAGTAACGTTCTCCCTTTACTCGAGGTATGATAATAACTTGTTGCGCACAACAATTAAAAAATATTGAAAATTAAACACGCAGAAAGCTACCATGCAGCTGCCTCGTGGATCTCACAGTAATTGCAATGTACAACTATTTAACAAGAAACAGGATCTTAAGATATTGCCTACATGTTTGTGTAAGAAGTATTTTGTATGACTTTATTTATACGAAATAGGTACACATATTGAATTCGTTTTTTTTGATAATTTATAGTTAAATATAAATTTTATCTTTTTAAGAAACACCAGCACAAAAATTATACTAACACTATTCAATTTTTTAGCTGTCCTTTGAAAAAACATACAATATTATATAATTACGTGTTTTATTTCAATCAAATGTTAGAACCGCTGTCAAGTGGTCAACGTTATTAACGTCAGCCACAGTGCTCGCAGGCTTAAATCTCATTACGGGAAGTTAAATTTTGTGGGTGTTTTCATAGTTTTCATATCTGTTCGAAAGCATCGATGTCTAAAAATTCTTCACATTTATATGACCGCTAAGCCAAGATGTAGCGAGAGTGATTAGCTATAGCGCTTTCATAGACCTATCCATACATTTCTATTCTCTTAGAAAAAAGTGAGAGTTGAACGATTGAGTAAAAACCACTACGCTAGAAGAGGCAATGTGAAAAATAACAAGTTTTTGTTGATAACAGAAAACCCTCAAACGCATTCTGAAAAATAGCGATATTTAATATGTTACTTATACACGTATAACCCATTACGATTTAAATTAATACTTTTACCACCTTAACACTTGAGTACAGAAAAATCGAAAATAGGATCGAGGAACCACCCCAGGTCACAGAAAAATTTGCGTAATATTTACGTCGCATATATTAAAGTATCATTGTAGATGACAACAAAAAGTTAATGTAGATATTATTGTTATTTAGTGAATGGTTGAAATAAGAAGAGTTTGTCCATGTTAAAGCACCCCGTAGGAACTCGAAGGTTATACCACAACTAGTTTACTTGATTTTCAATATTTTTGAGATAGCTATTGAATATTGTCTCACATTTTCTTCAACAAAATTCAATTGAACATTATTTTAATGTTTAAAACTATACCAAAAACAATTTAAGATTTCGACTGAAGGTGCTTGGTGGCATTTCAATATTAAATGGGAACACCTGAAGATGCCGAAAGGTGAAACCCGGGTCGTTAGTGACAAAATCTGTGGGAGTGTACATAATTTGAACGATTCAAATTTACCAAAAACAATGTTTATTTGTATTTTAAACAATGATTATAGTATACATTAAAAGCTTGTCAATCAAATATTTTTTTTAAATTTCATTTACACAACAAATGATTAAAAAAGAGTAATCTATTTAGTTGTAGTATTAGAGTGGCAATATGATGAGGGACTGTTTAATAATTAAACAGTTAGATTAATAAAGTGTATAAAAGCTTTTGGAGATTATAATAAAAAATAAGCAACGTTAATTTACTAAGCGAACGCAGGCTATCTTAAAAAAAAACAAGACTAAGCTAGTATTGCACTACTTTAATGATTTTACCAAGACGTAGCGCATTTTTTTCCGATACAAGTTTTTTCTGTTTGTACTTAAATGCTTAGAAAACATCACATGACTGTTTTGTATGTTCTCATAGGAATTCTTATCTTGATAATAAGCTTAGATAATAAGTGCAGGTGAATTTTATTTGCAGAGAATACTGCATCTTTATCCGCAGTAGCTGATTATAAGGATCAGTTGGTTGCCGAGCCACGATGTGGCAAGATAAACGCACCAAAAAGACGGAAAATCACCGTACATTAAAGATAACTTTGTTGAGTTTACCGCGCTGAATGAAGGCTGCGCGTAATTTATTTTCTGTAATTATAAGCTAGGTTTAATAAGCTTTGAGCTTTTCTCATGCGGACGGTATTGTTTCTGTGAGGCATTGTTATTATTTAAAGACATAGACCAGTAATCTCTTTCAAAAGCCCCTGAAACTGTCAGAAACATTTAAAATTTTATTTGTATAATCTAAAGTGGTCGTCTATATAAAACGGAAAGCATCAGTGGCGAATATGGTTAAAAATAACGGAATATAAAATAATTTAAGATTTCGACTCAAGTTACTTGGTGGAATTTCAATATTTAAGTTGAATCGTTCAAATTATGTATATTATGTCAGTTCAAGTTAATCCGTGCACTTTTATGCATGAAGATACCGAAAGGCGAAGCCTGGGTCGTTAGTGACAAAACTTGTGTGAATGTACTTACTTAATAATATACTCATATAATATGATGATGTGAACAAGGGAATATAGGAAATTTCACATTTGTAAAAGAGAAAAGTATTTTCATAAATAATAGGAATTATAGAATTAGAGTAAGGTACCGTAGATGTATTCAAGAAAATATTAACCTTTTACAATAATAAAATTAAATTTAGAGTTTACTTTAGCTTACGGCTGCTGCAAATTACTATAGGTTTATTTAAGGAAAGTGCGAAAAACTAAAAAAAACAAAGATTTTTTCAAGAGAAGTTTTTCTACGACAGCTGTTTGTTACTCAGTCGCTCAACCTTTCTTTTTCCAAAGAGAATAGTAAGGATAGAAGGATACGTCTAGTACAGGACTAGTAGTTAACTAATCGTTTTCGCTACGCCCAGTTATTGAAAGATAGGAAGGTTGGAAGGGAAATTAAGACATCACAAACACCCATGCCTTTCAAACAGAAACAGAAATCGATCGAAAAATTCTGTTCATACTAGGGCTCGAACCCGTGAGATGATCCGGCACGGAAGCCAACAACGCTAACCGCTGCGCCATAGGACCCGACAACCTATATTATAATTTGAATATATTATATTAAAAGAACATACAATCGCCGCATAATATAACAATTTACAGACAGACTTAACAAGACAATGTATTATACGAACAATGATATTTCAAAATATTCGTGTTACATCTACTCAGTATCATCACTTCCATAAAACCAAAAAACAAAACCTGTCCACATATATCCCAGTTACCTCTCGATTGGCATGTTTACGAACAATTTTTCGGACGTATTTTTATTGCTGGAGATTGTATTCGATTTTTTATTTTTTCAAGCGCCCGAGTTTGAACGGCTGTCTTTGCCCAAAGCTTCAAAAAACTTGATTTTATCGCTCATTGAAATGATTACATCAACTCAAATAAAAATTAAAATAGTTTAACATCGTAATGTTTACTCTTTGCCGTATAAAGTAACGGATATTTTGTCGTTATTCACAAATATGTGTGAGATCCTACTGATATTCTGATAACCATGGTAATTTGCATACTAACGTGGGCTTAGAAGAGATAGAATAACCAAAATTACTCTTAAAACTATTTAACTCTTTTTGAATTTTTTTAAATTATACGCAATCATATTCGTAGACACGTGAAAATAAAACTGAACAATTGATCGCTTGAATGGTGTTTACTGTCAATTCCTCGTAAATTCACGTTTTTATTCTATTATACAGTATTATACAGTTATTCTATTATACAGTCGTGTATGGTGGGTGAGAATTGTCAACTTATAAGAGCTTTAAAGTTGTGAAATATACCCACTGTCTTTGCGTAAATTGTTTTATCTACTAAAGTTTAATACTTTTTTTTATATAATTTTAATTTAAGAAAAATAGTTAAAGTCGTAAAACAATGAGTACCCCAAAACACTACAACTGCGTTTCTATATCCCATCAATTTCAATTGAACAAGTCTATTTGTAAAATTAAATAAATGAATACAAAATAATTTGGTTCCTAAGGAATTATATAATTTTACTATTTTAACTGTGCTGCGATGTGTGTGATGCTAAAATAGCTAGAAATTGTATGAATCTACATCATCGTACACGTATTAAATATTAAATACAATTTTTTCAACTATTATTGTATAAAATTTACTTTCAAATATAATTTCCTTTTTTTGGTTATAGACTTCAAAGGACAATTAACTGGTGAGGAGTAGCAGTTTTCTGTTAATTAATTTGTATGTTAATCGAATGCAATAAATCTGTTTTACAAAAAAGCAATAGAGTCAATCATGTAATAAGTTTCATTTAAAATTTCGTCATATTTTTGTATAAATATAATACATCAAAGCACGACATTTTTAATTAATGTTTTTGTCGCAAAAAGGATGGCATAATTGACGTAGGACCCCAACAGTTATAGTTTAAAATAATCCAATTGTTCTTACGTCATGTTTGAATTCAGAGTATATTTTCATTATACATATGTTTAAAAGTTTGGCGTTTTGGGAATCTTTCTGAGGTGTGAATTAACTCGTCAATCACCGGCAACGATCGGTTGCGTCCGCTATCATCGACCTCGCCCGCGATCGATGATCTATAACGCAATCGTTTCCTTTGCCTCTCTTTTATCATAACTGGCACTGACCATAACCAATCGGATCCTTGAAAGTTCCACATTTCAAAACAGTAAATATTGGACTGAGAAGACGTCCAATGAATATCACATCACCTTTTACCCCGCGCTGTATCAATGTAGACACGTCGTGACACCGTTGCATGAAATATGTACATATTCTCTCTCTCTTCGTTTTTTTTTTTGTTAATTTTAAAAGAAATCATTTAAATTATATTATACTTAACAATCACAACTCACAAGTCAATGACAATTCAAAATACCTTACTTAATATTGGATTCGTAATGAGGTTTGTAATCCTGGGATCCTGAGAAATCTGTTAATCTATAATCCCGCAATCCTTTAAAATACAAATGCAGACCAAATAAATTTTACAAATAAAAATATATTTCCGCAGGTATAACTCTTTTGATTTCTATATGAACACCATTTTTTTCTGTACATAGTAAATACATATGCTTCATATCTTTATCTTTATAGTATTTATTTCAACCTTTTACGTGGTTTGTAGTAAAAATTACCTGCTACATTTGTCGAGGGATGGAAGTATACAATTTAAAATATAAATTATTTCTTGTTTGTCAATCTCAGTATTCCTGAATCAAAAAAAAAGAGTTTGTGGACGGATGCCTTGAAGTATGTATGATATTTACAATAAAGATAATATACATATTATATATAACATCAATTTGACATAGCAGATTGTAATATAATATTTTCCAGCAAGTTACTCTACGAGGCTTAACCCGTAACATGCCATCCTAAAAAATCACGTTCCCTGTCATGATGGCATCTCAGTTTCACTGTTTATTGACAGTATTTAAAATTAAGTTAACACCTAAAAAATAATTTTAAAAATTTATATATGCTAGAATACCTAAAATGATAAATACTTATTGACAATATTAAGAGAAATATTGAATGACTTAGTGGCTCAACTATTTACGATTGCAACATGGGCATGGATGTATTAAACAATGTCACATACTAACTCAAGGAGAAAATGTAGCACTTTGGCAACTTTCACACCTAAGATCATAAATCAAATACCTCACTAAAAAACCAGCACATCTAGTGTCATCTCGTAAAGAATTTAAATTTTAAGTAATACCAGAATGTAAGAATAGTGAGAATTTATAAAACTGTTTTTTTTATCGTTTAAAAATAATAAACGTATAAAATTAAAACAAGTAATAAAATATATAACCGTGTAAAATTGAAACTGTAATTTGACACGGAGTCTCTAATCTACTAGCAAACAAACCGAGATATTTTAATAAATTATGTTATATTTTATTGCTTAGTATATATTTTAAACAAACATTAAATAAGCTTAGAAAATAAACCTGACCTTTGGCTAAAGTTTCTCGTGTATGGCTTAACGTATAGGTTTTCCGTCTTATAAATTGTTTGAAATAATGATGGCCATAATATCGAATCATTTGTTCATCGATACTAATATTTGTAGAAAAAACTCCAAATTTCAGAAAAAGTTTGTTCATCATATCAAGTAATGGACCAATTAAAAAAAAATGTCTGTACATTGCTTATAGATTAATTCGGCATTGTCATTGAAGTGAAAATTTCTTTTTATCTCCAAATATCGGTTTCGTGACAAACATTTCATTACACATTGAATAGATAAACACTTGTCCTTGCACAGGTACATTTGTTTATGGGGCAAAGAATGATATCCAGTTAGCAATAAAACCCCTAAAAAAATTCTTAGACAGTCGGTGAAAAAATTGAAGCCATGGCGGTTATTTTGGGATGCATACAATGTACTTTGTTTAACTATATGTTCCATTATATTTTCATCAAATAATGTCTCAAATACTTCCACAGGAGATTTGCCTTTCAGAATTCGTACTATATTTTTCATATTGCTTAAAATTTCATCATCTTGTCTCATTTTTTTTTTGAAAATTCTTGTCTTATAATTTTACAAATCGATTAAGATTTTTTAAATTTTAGATTTAGATAGGGAAATCTTCTGAATTTATGAAGGTGATGTACCTTCATTATTTTTTCCCTAAGTGGAAGCTCCTATTGGTAGAATACTTGAATGAATTTCGACTCTGCCTAGAACATCTTTTGGCTAAATGTCTTCTGAAATATTGTCACCGATTTCTCCTATATCTGACCGACGGTATAGGGTGGATGTTCAACAAGGTCTATCTCAGGATCTGGTTCTTCGTCATCCATAAAATTTGGATCATTGACTATTTATTCCAATTCAGAGAGCGAATAAAATTTTCTTGTACGCATATCTACAAATAAGTAAAAAATAAAATAAAGCACATGTATCAAATATTTTACACGGCATCCGCCATGATCCCCAAATGGGAACATGCGATAAAACAGTAATAAAATTGACTGCAATTTTTTATTTATTTTAAACACTGTATTCGTTGGCCACTATTTATCTCCATTGGTCGATTCTCGATCGTTGATCTTTTACCAGAGGAAGAGGGCACCTAGCGCTCGCTGAACCAATCAATAATATTTTATTTTTATTGCCTTTTGTTTTGATCGTTAGTATTTTTTATCAATTGGATACTTACTTATTGTCTTAAAAACAATGAAGATACAAAAAATGACAACCTTAGCGAATTTATTAATAAAGTTTTCACTAACAACTAATACATAGTTTTATAAAATATGTAAACGTTTTGAGAAAGACTGTATTTTTAATTCATGTTATTATTCACCGTATAAAAATTGCTTTTACTGTTAGTATAATATTTAAATGGGTTATTTTTATCAGCCGTTGAGAGTAAAAAGTACTTGTTCATAATGTTTTTTTACCTCCTTGAATTAAGCTGAAGTGACAGTGCTTAGTTATTTTTTTAGTATAATTTACATATCAAATATTGCTACAAATCTCCGTTGTTTTATTTGAAAGATATATATGTAGATAGATACGTGTTATTTTACTATTTTTTTAAAGTTCAAAAAATTCATAATACGGTTGGTAAACTTATAGTTAGTTAACCAAAAAAAAACAGTTTTTTAATATCGTTTTATTTCATTATTAGAAAAAATCGGGCTATAAATATACACAATACATCAGATATACCCATATTTTTTTATTTAAATTAAAGGAACATTTTTGTAACAACCATACATGGTTTAAATATAGTTTAATGAATTTCCAACCAAGCATTCCAATAGAAGTTATTGTACGATAACTAGTCGTTGTTTGGTTCGATGCCTTATTTCTAGAATTGAATGAGTGAAAATATATAGTTTCTATTAATAAATTTAAACACTAACTATAGGTCAGTTGATGAAAGTTTTCATACTAGGATTCGATTCCAAACATCGCACCAAATACATTTTTTTTAAACCATGTCCGTTCCCAATGTGGAGCATATGGACTCCTAATGGAGTTTATCTCAACAGATGTGTTTCTACGAGAACTGCTTGTTACTCAGTTGCCCAACCTCGCTTTTTCCAAAGAGAGTAGGAATAGAAGGATTGGGCTAGGACAGGACTAGTGGTTAGCTAATCGCTCTCGATACGCCCCGTTAGAGGATAGGATGGTTGGGAGGGGGAATTCAAGACATCACATACATGCATGCCTTCGAACAGAAATTCATAAATCGATTGAAAAATCAATTTATAAAACTGTCCGTACCGGGATTCGAACCCGGGACCTCCGTAACCGAAGCCAATGACGTTGACCACTCGACCATACAGGCGGCCATTTATTTATGATGATTAAAAAAATTATCACATTTTTTAAGAAAAAAAAACCAAAAATAACTAAATTAAATAATTTAGTTATTTTTGTGTAAAAGTAGGTAGACATAATAATTACTGAACGCGCTGTTTTTTTTCTGTTGGAAGTGTCCTCAGATGTACAACTGTCAGGAAACAGGTTGTTTTTAATGTAGACTTATAAATCCACTCTGTGACTTCTTTTAAAATGAATGTATGGAATCCGTCTTTCACTTTTATTGCGCTCGAGTGAATAGTTTTACGTTCAGGTCAAATGAAACAAAATCCGACATTTATTGGCACTGAACGGGGATTACTTGGTCCGGTATCAAAACCTGTCTGGCAGTGTAAACACCACACATTCGTTATGTATTGAATGCATGCATAGTCAACATTAAAGATTTCACATTTCAAACCTAATTAATATAAATCGACATCATACTGCATGCAACGTTATAAAAAAAGCTACAAGTATATCTGTGTTAAAGAAAAAAGAGCTAAGTCTTAAATCGGTAATTTTCGGAAGAACTAAAATGAAATTTGAATTTACACATATAAACTTGAATGTAAAATGTGATGTTTCAACCTAAAATTTACTCATCCGGAAACGATTATTTGACTGGTCTTTTTTGTTTTTTTCTGCATATATATATATTTTAGTCAATACGGCATATTTAACTTATTTTTAATATTATAAAACTTGACGCTTTTTGATTTTTGCACACATATACATGTAAATTCCTCAAATTAGAATATATTTTTTTTTTAACCATATCCACTGCTTATACGAAGCAAATAAACTGCAAATCGATTTTTTGTAAGCAGAACCTATCATGTTAACAGTGTTTGTTACTAAGAGAGTAAGAATAGAAAAAAAAGGCGAGTGATTGGCTAAACGCTTTCGTTTTAAGGAATCAGATGGGTTGACGGGAATTAAAGATATCATAGCCTTCGAACAGAAATCCATTGATTGATTGAAAAATAATACTTTTCATAATATAAATTCCACCCGTGAGCATTGCGTCCGAAACCAACGACGTTGACCATTCGACCACGAACCCTGAAAACAATATTTCACACTGAAGTTATGAAACTATTCTACGCTCAATTCCATTGTTTAACTGTTCGCATAACCTTATTTTGTAATTAATGATACCAAATCAATCAAGTCCATTACCAAAATTTGATGGCAATCATTTGTATGCTTTGTAATATAATCATTCAATATTGAAATAATTTTGACGTCCATTAGTGGTTATATCGTCGGAATATATTTTGGATCCGCTTTTGTATTGAATTTCTATCACTCGTCAATAATTACAATAACGTCATAAATTATAATGATACATCGATAAATACTAATGTGGCTGCCATGCTATGTTAATAATTACTTCTGTTTTAGTGCAGCGGAGGAAAATGTAACACGATATTATTATACAAAGCGCACTATAAGCTCTTTAGTTGAAACCTGTATATTTAGGTTAATGCAGTTGCTGATTGATTGTGAATAATTAATCGGTTAAGCGCGTAAACCAGTTTTATATTATAAAACGCATGGAAATCTTTTATTATATGACACACAATATAACTGGATATAATAAATAATCCTTCGTGCTACATGACAGCAGAATCTTTGACAATATTGACGATTGTATTAAGAGCAGGAAAAATATATATTTCTTAATGCGCCTGTCTACCTGTTTAGTGAATGTTGAATTTTTATTTCATATAGTTTTTAATGTATCTTTTTAACATAGTAAAATTTATCATCTGAGAGTATACAGATTTTGAAATCAATTATTAAATATCTATTCGTTTAAATGTTACCTATAGAGAATGTAAAGTTCGAATCAATGTAGTCTTTGAATGATTAATAATCACTCATACAAAATACGACCGCCTATCAGGTATTCTAGATTCTCGGCGAAAAGAAATCGGACTCAGTTTGTTGATGGTTTATTTAAACACAAAAAAGCTATCGGTACTTTCAGTTTATTTGCAGCTTTTAAAGTAACGGTAGACAAAAATGAATCTTTTGCGAAATTTAATGCAAAAACACGTTTCATTGTCGTATTCAATTTCAATTTAATATCTATACATTTTGCAACAATAAATAAAAATTAATTAATACTCGTTATATTGAAACTAATCTTATTTGGATGACACACTTGGAAAATAAATTGAAACATCTTTTACATCGTATTGCCCACTTTTATTTAAGAAATGTAATAATTAAGACCTCAAATCAACATTTGAAAACAATTATTATGTCGCAAATACTTTTGCCTGTACATATATATATATAAACTGTATTTTGATAGTAGAACTTTATTGTGTTTCATTAATGAATGGTTTTTATTTATTTTAAAATAAAATGGTTATTTGATTAAATTGGAAATAGGAACCGGCAATCGAACGCAAACCCGCCTGATCAGGAGTAAGTAAGCTCTAAATATCTTCACTACAGTGGGTGATATATAACATAATAAACAGAAAAAAAAATACAAAAAAAATAGTTTAAGGGCTGTCGTAACTCTACAATAAACATAAATAAAATGATTTGTGAATGTTTTACAGTTTTAGATTAGTTTTATTCAATATTAAAAGAGAAAATATACATACGGTTTTTATAGTTGAAATATAAAATAATCCGCATTCATAGCATTTTAGAGAAAATTTTATATCCTGTTATTTTTATCAACAAAAAAAATATTTATTACAAATTTTACAACAACTTCCTTTAACTGAATTTGAACTTTATTAGCTATTAATACGAATATTTTAAGTTCTTTGAAATAAAATACCATACATTAATAAATCCATTTTAGGAATAGTCCTACAATCCAAACTAGTCGAATCGGTCATCGTAAAAATATGTGAAACATTTTGTAGTGATTTTATGAAGCATTTGATATTTTTTATTGCTCGTATATTAAGCTCAGGTAACATATTTCTACGGACCGAACGGGTTAGCAGTTGGTAAATCTTTAAGCTCAATTCGAGCGTCTGATAAAATATGTAACGAGATATCCCCGGAGGCACTCTTACCTTTTGACAGACAATTAATTATTTGGCCTTAGATATTCAAGTAGGTTTATTATATAGAACACGTCGTATTTCATTAAAGCAGACTTTTTAGATCCCAGAATTTTAATGTATACTATCATATTATTGTAAAATTCTTTGCGGAAAAAATGCAGCGTTATTTTAATCTTTGCACTCGTAATGCGTTATTTCAACTTCACGCGATATTAAAAACACGTATCATTAGGCCCATTAGAGGTGAAATGAGCCAAGTGGTAAGTTTTTAGATACATTGTAATATTCCACACGTATTAAAATCTCGTAATAGTGAAGGATGAAAAATATGCAATCTACCAAAACACCAAGTAATGACGTGAATGTACTTAAAGTCCAAGAAAAAAGTTTTACCATTTTACTTGTTGGCTCACTTTACCTCTCAAAGGCCCATGTAATATTGTACCTCTTATTTATTTTTTAAATAAAACTATTAATATTTTTAACTGAAAAAATTAAACAAATTTCAATCAAATTTGCATTTTTTTCTTCTGTAATTTTATTAAATTCATTTATTAATCACTTTTTAAAATAAATTATAAAAAATATCTTCGTTTAACTCTATTCTTCTGTTAGCATTAAATAAAATTGTTAGCTAATTACACGATACCCAGTTCATCTAACATTTATGTATTAATATGAACATCTCTTACGATAGTTGTTTTAGCAGTCAACTCTCAAATAAACTCCATTGATGTCAACTGTGGACATATTATATCATGTCTTTAAGTAACTTTTTCCATGTCCGCTCCCAATGTGGAGTATATGATATCCTAATGGAGGTTCTCAACAGACATTTTTCTACGAAAACTGTTTGTTACTCGCTCAAACCTCTCTTATTCAAAGAGAGTAATGGGGATAGAAGGATAAGGCTAAGGCTAAGAAAAGAGTAAAGATTAACTTATCGCTCTCGCTATACCTAGTTATCAAAGGATATGAAGGGTGGGAAGGAGTTATTTGACATCACAAACACCCATTCCTTCGAACAGAAATCCATCGAAAAAATGCTTTTCGTACTGAGACTCGAACCCGTGATATCCGACACGGAAGCCCACAACGCTAACCGCTGCACCACAAGACCCGACATTATTATTTAACTAATCAAAGATAAAAACTCATTAAAAACTGAAGATGAAATCAAAAGTCATACAAATATACAATAACGCTATAATTCCACAATTATGATTTTCAAATAATAATGCTTTGACATCCTATAGCTTTCCAAAATGAAACTACCCAAATATAAGTGGCACTAGACATCGTAATATATTATACTCAATTAGATTCCATCAACACATTGAAATATGTCATTAAAAACTTAGTACGTTTTGAAATGTCACTTTTTAAATTGCATCTGCTGTCTGCTACGTAAGACGGAAACTGGATTACCTACTTACCACATTATAATATTGTTATCTTTATAAAAGCACCACTTAATATCCAAAATAATATAGAAAGCTGTTTCGGAATGTCACTCTTCGGTCTTCACACATAATATGTTGCAAGAAAATGCATTATGTTATTTTAATTTTAACTATTCGTACGCTGAGCGAAGCTTTTCGGATCATGCATCAATTACAGAGTATCCACAATAGGAATCAAAAAACCTGGAATAATTCTGACGGTTATTATATGTCAAAAAGCTTTTAAAGAAAGTAACAATAAAAAAACAATTTTTAGAAGAAGTTAATTTTATAAATTCGCTTAAGTTTCTGATCATGAGTGTTATTATCTGGCCAGTATCGTCAGCTAACATTTATTTTTTCGTTACATATATCGATCGTCCAGTTTATTATACAGACAACTCTAAAAAGGAAAATTTGTAAAATCATTCATCATCTATTGGACCTAATCATATTAATTAATGTTGATAAGCTACTAAAAATTTAAACAAATGCTGATTCTTTCTATGTCACTAGAAGAATATTTTGTAATGTTTATTTTCATATATTTGTATAAGCATTTTATTTTTAAGCATTGGGGTGCAAAACAATAAGTTTTTAAAAAAACAATTTTACAATACAAACATTCAGTAACAATTTCTATTTGTGACCAATTGAATATTGCTTTTTCTAATATCTCAAATATGGTTATTTGGAACTAGTAAACTGGAAATCGATATGTAAATTTGCATATTACATATGTCTATATTGTACTTACTTATACAGAAACAGATATAACTTACATTATATCTAAGTGACTAACTACACCGTGTTCAACCTGTGTATAATACTACTTCCGGGAAAACTTTAAGAAGCCTCAGTCTACCTACAATAGAAATAACAAATATATTTTATAGTAACCAGAGATCGTAATACTGGTATTGCCGCTATCGGGATCTTATGATTCGTGATTTGTTTTCATTACTGGTTTTTAAAAATAAGAAAATCACCCAAAAACAGTTTTTTTATTTGAATTAAATTGTTTTCGATTAATTAATATTATTTAAATCATCTGAGCAATATTGACAGATTTCATAATAAATAAATAAGCCTTTTTTATCGTAATATATTAACTAAAATCACTCGTTTATGATATATTTTATAATGACGGTATTTCATATGAAATTCCAATGTAGATTTACTCGTCTGGTTTTGCAATCGCTAGTCATAGGATTTTAAAAAAATCCATTTTTTTATTATACAATATGAAAGTAATCTTAATACTATAGTTATATATTGTTAACTCTTCATGCTTTAAATCAACTTATAATATATTTATTTTTAAAAAACTGCAATGAAAAAATTATCAAAATCAATGTCGCTTATTTCATATATTGGACGTGCTTAAAACCGCTGGATGCAGCGATAATAACCGTTGAGTTTATGTTGAATAATTTGTCAGAGTGACAGTCAGACAGGTTGGTTCATTTGCATCAGTGCGATGTGTACAATCAGGTGCGATTCCCGCAGTGGCAACTCTTTAAAATGCAATGATTGCATTAACAGGTTATCCATACACTTACGTTCGTACATATAATATTATAATATCAACTATATGACTTAATTTTATAACTCAAATCTGCTTAAATCACACATTTATTACATACCTTTTGACACTTCCATGCTGTTTTATTTTTAATGACATCCTCTTTCACTTAACTCTTAATTATAAAGGATTCTGAAATCTTGACGTAACTTGAGGAGTATATCTTTGATGAATTCTAATAAATGGATGACAAATGTATCAACAATATAATTACTCAAACATATATTGCTCCATATATACGAACAATTATTTTGTCACAGTTTTTAAGCAAATCGATCCTAAAATTCTCTAGTGGTTAGTAATTCATTTTTTCTTCTTTAATTACAAATACTTCGAGAGGCATGTTCAATTTAAGTTAAAGGAAAAAGACAATGACTTCAACTTGTTTAATAGAGTTATCTTTCTATAAGAAAAATATATAACTACTCAAGTGATAAATGCTGTTTTTTTAGAAGAAATAAATTGTTCAGTGTAAGTAAGAAATTGAAACAGTTATTAATTGTTTTATTATCAGCATTTTAAGAAGCTGTAATATACCAATTTTTATGTGTGTATATTAAAGTTTTATATCTATATAAGTCCACTTATAATTAAGGTATATAAACTCGTGTGAGTTTATCTCAACAAAAATGGTTATACGATAACTGTTTGTTACTCATACGCTCAACACTTGTTTTTTCAGAGAAAGTAGTAACATAATTATAAATCAAGAATAAAACGGATAGTTAATTAATCACTTTTTATACCACCTGTTCTTAGGGTCGAACAGGTGGTATGTTATTCAGACATGTCTTTGTATAAAAATCCATAAATTGAATTTTTTAAATCCGTACTGGTATTCGAACCGATGAGCACCGCAACTATATCTACCGACGTTGACCACTCGACTGCTGGTCTAGAAGAGGTATCATAAGCACAGAATTTTCAGCGATGCTTCTCTCTAAGAATCAGACTAAACATTTTTAGACTCGTGATCGATCAAACAGTTTCCTTTTATGCATACAATATAAACATACTTTTAAAGGTATTATATGTGAATTTATTTTAGTAACTTATTACGATTTAGCCCGTTATAATGTAATCGGTTCTTTTCATAAGTTAATAACAAGCTTCAATAAAAATATTACAGTTATAATCAACAATTAACGATAAACTAGTTTTTAGCGTTTTGACTTATAATCTTTCTCGTATAAATAAATATATACAAGAAATTCTCAAAAAGTTGTTCACCTTATAGTCTGGCTGCGGGGACACGGCATTGTGACTTTTTGTACGTGATATATCGTATAAAAAATATTATTTATCGATTTTTAATCAATAGTATAATTTAATTAGATTTTTTATGCAATACAAAATCAACTTTTATGAAATATTTTGACGTGTATAATAAACTTATCAATATTTTTTTCTTTGCTGTATTAATGATATGTAATTAATTATTTTCGGTTGCTTAAATTAACTTTATCCATGAAGGAGTTGAGCCCAAAATCCAAAGTTAAAAATAAGTTTTGAAAGAATGCTCGTTTTGAGACGGTTTCATTACCAAACGTACATAAAAATTGTGATTAATTTTGGTAAAATTTTGCTTAAATTTTCCTTATTTCATGCACAGGTGTACATGATACAAAACTATTTCATCACCATTCTGGCTAAAAACTTATTTTAGAAGGAAAAGTCGTGTTTTAAAGTAAATTTTTACATTTCTAAATATTCTAATGTGATTATATTAAACATTCTATAATTAATATTTTTTTCGTATAATCATAATAAAATTGGTATTCTAATTAAAAAAATATATTAGATGGACTCCAAAATAATTGTTTTTTTTATGTTTTTTATACAAAATAAATCTTAAAAAATTGTGATTTTCATCATAATGACATTCTGCTTACATTTTGCTGAATTTTCATCTCATATATAATATTATGACTTTTTCAATGTAAATTGTATAGCTTAGTTGAAAGGTAGTATTTTAAATTAAAATATTCACATAAAAATGCACAAAGAGAAACTGTTGCGTTTTGAATTGTTGAAGCGGAGTAATATTTCATGAAAATTGCTTCAATGACAAAATGGCTATTATATTCTTTATGTTTTATGCATTTGTAAATGTTGAGTTATAATATTATCCTTTTGTTTTAAAGTATACATTCATTACATCTTTTCATAAAGAAAATACGCAACTTATAAGATTAATATCTCTCATTTTATCTGTTAAATCAACTCATTGTTAATATCAAATTAACTACTGTGTACTAGGTAATGATATTCCTTAGAAATCCCTATCAAAATTTCTAAGCTGTTAAACGTAGGATGTGCGACCGTCTGATCCCTTATGCATGCATATTTATTCAAATAAGTAGTTTTTTCTTTTACTTTTTAACGTCTTTTGAATACGTTATAACATGCGAGTGTTAGAAGTCGCAGGCAATCATTGCATTTAGTAACATGCCCCACACATAATCCTAATAAAAATATATTAATAAAACAGAAGTTGACAACATTATACTTTCAAAAAAAAATCTTCAAAAAAATCAGTATTCTGTTCAATCCTAAAGCTTAATTTTAAAAAATAACACTCTTTGGTACTAATTTATTGTCAATTAAAAATGCTCGTCACGAGTGAAACCAGCCTTAATCAAATAAGACAAAATTGTCATTAGTACGAAATAATGTTTTATTTTTTTATATAATGATTTTTCACCAAGATTTGACAGTGGAACACTTTACAAGTGATCATAAAGGTTAAGATAACATACAATTATCAAATATGTTAGACAAAAAATAATAAGCCTATAAGTTGCTTCTAGAAAGATTTTATGACTAATTAAATACTTTTTTTCTATATTGAATATTTGGTTTCGCAGAAAATACGAGAAGATAGCTGGCTTTATTTTTAAATCAATAATATTATTTTAGAATTCTTTGAAAAGTTTTTTCAACCCAATATCAGAAACACTGTTATGTATCGTGCGAACTTTTCTCTATATTATAATTATTGAATGTAAAATTTTTCTTTCAACTTTTCTTAAAATATTATATTTCGGTTGCGGGATGTTAAAATTAAAACGCAGACAAAAAAATAAGCCTTATGTATTAAGACGATATTTTATAATTATAATTTATTAAATATTGAATAATTCCGTTAAGTACATTAAATATTTATTGTTAGTGATAATGAATTACAATACTGTTATATTACTTGCAAAAATTCCAGCATTATTTAAACTTCCTATAAAAAAACGTGTATTGTATCACGATCAATCAATACCAAAACCAATCATACATATTATTATTCAATAATAAAAAAAAATACCATTCATAATTATTACTGACGAGTGACGAATGAGTTTTTACAAATATTTATCACTGTCATAATAGATAGCATTGAGAAAACTATAAAAATATTACACTTAAGAAACATTACTATCTTATCAAACAGTTTATCGATTCACCAAGCACTCAAATATTATGATTGTTTAAAAAAAACTCTTAAATATTCAAAATGTGTGCTATTTTTATGATGACTATTTTCAATCAAAAGTACTCTAATGAACTCAATTTTTATAAATGATACGGTAAATTGAACAAGGTGAAAAAATATAAAAGTGTTTTAGTTATATAAATATTAATAATTACATAGTTGATAGCTATATCGGCCTATGCCTTCGTAAAATTTCAACTAGTGATTTTTAACCTTATTGATGACAACATCTCTTTTGCCAGAGTAAAATCAAATTATATTTATTCGTTGATTTATAGATTTTTTTTATGCAATACATTAGTTTATAAGTTAGAATAAATTATGAATATTGATTATAATGGAGAAAAACTTACACAGACACAGTGGAGTTTATTAATTTATTCGTCTGTTTCATAAAAATTGACAAGAGGTAATTGTTTTCTCGGGCTACAATAACTTCAATCAAATACACTAAAAATATAATTTGCACTTTTATATATTTTCTTTGAATTTCTAAGTAATGACAAGGCCTGATAATTATGATTACATTATCAAAATCTAAATACATTGATTTTGTAGAATAGATTTTTTGTTGTTTTTCATTGGTTTTCGTTCCCTGGTTTTGATAATAATTTATGAGTGGAGTCATAAAATATGTAACGATTTGAATATTTGGACGGTGATAGGAAAAGGTTTAGTGTCTTACCCCGCACGGTGTTCAGTGATTAATGATTACGCTTGTTGAAACCAAAGTAGTGACCCACAGTTATTAGGGTTCATTTTGACCGCATACCACTGCTCTTAAGATGATTTCTAAGAAATATCTTTATTTTAATCAAGACTTGATTTTTTGTTTTGAAATCTAGAAAAAGATGTGTCAACACTGTCAAGAAGTCGCTGTTGAATAAAAATCTAATAAAATAGTATTATTACGTAAAATTTGTAATAGTAAGTTGTAGTCTTGTAATCAAAATAATAATTATACAAACTTTAATGAAGATAATCACACGACCTTCTAAAGAAGCTTCATAAACTGCAAGATAAACGACTCGATCATTCATAACCTGATGTTTGGTTAAAGCTTTTGGAAATTAAAAACTATTGAGTTATTTCCAGCAATTAAAGCACGTTGTTTTCTCCAAAACAATATCACTACCAATAAAAACCTTTGATTACCTTTTTGCTAATTATCTTATGTTAATCCACCCATTAATAAAAAAAATCATATTAAGCTGATCATTGACTAATAATTATCTGTGGAAACTAAATTGGTGGCAATTTTATTATGGTATTCAAGTTAATCCAATAAAAAAGATATTTAACTTTTATTATGTATTGTTTCTATAGGCAATTTCAATGATGGCGTGAAATTCATAATTTTTTTATGAGGTCTATAAAAACTAAATTATAATTATAGTGTTAAAACGTGAATCAAAGAATAAAATTCAAAATGTCTGCCACCGCAAATCGTCAAGTGAAACAGGCAAGTTCCGCAAATATTCTTATGTGCAAACAATGGTGGAAAGTGTGTTGGATGTACGGTGATCAAGAAAAATACTATCGACACCTTTACGGTAGAAAAGCAACAGGAAATAGAAATTTCGGACACACGCCGACCAAAACGAATGGAGTACAAATCACGGAGCTGACGGACGATTTTTTACTAGGAAACCAAACAGAAATTACGCCAACAGATCCAAGCTTACATCCAAATGGAATCAAACACAAAAGAAAAACAGCTTCTAAAGTGCCTAGTCCAAACTTGTATGCATTTCAGGATCCGTATTTATTTGGTACAACTCCTGAGACGTTATATGGCTTCCAAACTGGTTCTCCACAAACACCATCTCCTAGGAGTCAAAATGGTTTTGATATACCTCCTAGAAATGATGCAGAAAATAGTGTCGTTTCAAATTACATAGAAAATCTCAATACAGATATAAATATTGATAGTTCAACAAATTACAATAGCAACTTTGCATTAGAACAAATTGAAAGGAATAACAGAAGACCCAATTTGCAACCCTTAATTTTACCGACTACTCACAACGGTGGGAAATTCGAGCGCAGTACAACAACTGTTTGTAAAAACGGTAGCGCTGTTGTTGTTACAGAAGAAGCTACAATTAATTCTGAAGGTGTTGTGAATGCAAATGTCAAATATAAACGCACGTCTATTCAGAGTTCACCCCCTAAGTTCGAAAGACGAAATTTCGATGGTGATCATGAAAGTTATGTGACAGCTGGTGGTGGTGCGAGAGATCGAAAAGGAATATGTGGTATCCTGACTCCTGGTGAAAGTGCGATGGATTACATGGATGGGCAAGGCATGACTACGACGATGGTGACTGTAACCCAAACTGCTGTGAAACCATGCAATGAGTAAGTTTTATTTGATAATACTAAACAATATCCAATTTAAATCTTTTAATTAGGCTCATCACAAGTTACTTTTTCTTTACCAATTGAATCCGATACTTTTGATTATACAAATAATTCATTTTCGAAAAAAAAAACAATAAAACACTAATTTATTAATTTTTCAAGCTTTTGTTATTTGTATTTTTTTAAAAACTAACTTTCAAACGGACAAACTTTCTAAATATTTTAATTCCTCCTATTTCTGAATCAGTGCTGATTTACAATTAAACAAATTAATATTATAATTTGACAAAGATACGTCAAATACGTATGTAGATATTGATGTTTCATTTAATATTTATACCTGTCAAGATATTTTAGTAATATAATATTTTTAAATAATCAAAACCAGTCAAAATAAGATGTCAAGAGAAAAAACTTTGAAATTTAAAATATCATACTGTTAAGATCTGAGGATGGAATCATATTTATTTTATAATTACAAATAACGCACAACAATCATTATGGTTACAATTAGGGCTTCCAAGCCGGTTTAAACCGAAACCGGTTAATCGGTTTTTCCGAAACCGAAAAACAGTTTATTTCACTCGGTTAACCGCGTTTTATCAAAAATATTAATTTCTTATTTTTCATTTTTTTTTGCAAAAAGAAAAATCTTATGCAATGAATTTACTGCGTAAAAGCGGAAACAATTTCCATACGGAAGCAGTTTTCATTAAAAAATATTTTTTTGAGTCTATATGCTTCAAAGTGGGAGTAAGGACATAATATAAGTTAATATTTTTGTATTCTACTATATTTTTGTCTAAGCATTTAATGTCATATCTAGTTGATATGCTTACAAAAATAAATGCATTTATTTAAAAAATAAAAAATAAATGCATTGTTGGTGAGTTTTATTGTCAACCTTTTTTTTATTTGACATATTTTATCATAAAATATTTTTCCACATTTGATTGTCATTGTTGTATATATATATGTAATGCCTTCTGTGTTCCATCTATAAGATTAATATTGATTTTTCAATAAAATTTGAGCATTTATGACAAATATTTAAATTTTTCTACAAAAAATATTTTTTTTTTGCATACCTACCTAATCAAAATACGTTATATTTCGGTTTAAACCGGTTAACCGGTTTTATTGCCAGAAAAAAACCGAAAACCGGTTAGTTGGAAAGTCCGGTTAATTAGAAGCCCTAGTTACAATATTATATTTATATAGCACAGTAATGACAAAATATAAGTAAAAAAATATTTTTACATTTCAGCCAAGTGTCATCACAAATAATCATCACAAAATGTCGTTTTTTAAATTTAGATAATAAACCTATTAACGTTTTCTAAATAAGTATTTATATTTAATTACTAAAACATATATTCGATGTCATTAAAATGCTTTTAAAACACTTTTAGATTAATTATGATAATCATTCAAAGTGTTGTTTATCGGAAAAGAGAGAGCGCTCAATTTATTGTCTTGTTGAATCCGTCTTCAATACAAATATTAAGTTTCTTACTTTATTACTTAGGTAATTATATGCTGTTAGCTGTAGAAACTTTCTATTAGATAATAATACAAACATATACATTACACGGATATCATTGTGCTAGATATATTTTATCTTTAAAACAGAATTTAATTTACTTCAATTTCTGTATTGGTATGTAAGAAATTCTTATACCATATCGTAATATATACTGATGTTTCTGTCTTTTTTATTCATGATAAAAAATACAATATAACTATCAGTATTTATTATGTAAAATGTAGATTATAATTAATTTGGTTTTTATAATGCAGCTTTTTGTTAAAAGTATTTTTATTTATATAAAAAATAATCATATTTATTGCCATAATGACATATTGTAATATAAAAATCTTAAAACAAAGCGTTTCATATTCTCAATTTCATTTGTAACTCAAATCAGATATATTATGCAAGGTCAGGCAGAAATGACAGCATTTATTTTCTTCACTTTGAAAGGTTTTTCACAAGTATTTATTTGTTAAATAACTTTTAAACTTAAATTATCGTATACCTTAGGACGGGACCAAATTTTTTTCTGATACACATGGTAAATTAGACATTTTTTAATGATTTTTATTGGTATAACGCCAGGGAAATTTTAAGTTGGCCACTCAATAAACGTGTGAACAAAATACATGAAAACACCAATCCCAATAATTTAAATATTGTTAATTAAAATAATCGTTAATTGATATTGGTTTTACTAATTCTATTCTTCATTATTTTGACAATATTTATGATTAAAATTGAATTTATAACATAGCTTTCTTATTTTATATATTTTTATTCTGAAATTAAAAAGTAATTAAAGATATAATATATAAACGACAGTTAATTTGCCATCGGAAAGCTTTGAACATTAAGCATAAATATAATAAATATTTACCTGATTGCCATTTAATACAGTTATCTTATAGACTTTACTGACATCTTTCAATGTTATAACGAAAACATACGAATATTTATCTTATATCAACACTCTTGAACGGGATATGGCATCGAATCGATTTGACACGGTAGCCTAGTTTGGTACGACATGTAGCCCCCGATGTATGTATATACGGCAAATTCGTGATATTCACAGAATACGTGAATATCATATTTGCGTGATAGCAAAATATCCACATTTCAAGACTACCGAGATATCATCTCATACTTAAGAAGTGATGTTTAGTGATTTGAATCGTCCCCGTTTCAACATGAAACACCGTGTTTTTAGCTAGTTGTGTCAACATGCACAATTCCTTATTAGAAATCAAATAAATCCATTGTAATAAAATAATAATATGTAGGAATACAAAATAAATAAATTGAAAGTTTATTAAACAACCAAAATCACTTGATTTTTTTGAATACCTATTTAATAAATTTGAATCGTTAAAATTATATACATTCGCACAGATTGTGTCACTAACGACCCGGGTTTCATCTTCAGACGTTCAAGTGCACGGATGATAATTCAAATGGTAATTCAAATTCGGATGATAGTTCAAATTTAATATTGAAGTTCCACCAACCACCTTCAGTGGAATTCTTAAAATTAAACCTATTTAATAAATTTGAGTTGCATAATATATAAACGGAGAACGGAAAACATTGACAGAGATAATAGATAACTAATCCCTTTTGTTACGTCTTTTTTTTATACTTGGATTAGTAAAAGGAATTGTAGAGATCACCTACAACATGTTTTAAGAATCGAATAGGGGTGTATAGGGGTCAGAATAATACCAAAATATATGCAATGCCTTTTAGCACAATCTTATAATCGACGGAAAAATCATTGACACCGCAACCGGATAGGATGTAACTCCCGTGAGTTTTAAATACTTAACAAGAGAAACTGTTTTGAAAACTTGCATAGATATATTATAGTTTTTCCAAGATATAATTTTTATACAGATGGAATACGTGCACAACAATAAACTCTACACATAAGAGACAACGGTCTAAAAACGATTTAAAAATAAAACTTTTTCTGAATTGATATTTGATCATAGATAATATTTTTAAATCATAGATAATATCATAAATACTTCACAAATAAAATAATGTTTTTAATTCCCATACACAGAATTTCACGGTTTGACGTTTTACAAGTTTATCACTTCATTATTTTTATTTACATATTTCTAAAACATTCACAAGTAATAAACTCCCACGTACTTATCTATTTATTTTATTATTTTACGTGTATCTATTATCACAAATAAATATTTAAATCATAAATCCATATTGAGAATATTTAAATCGCTTTTTGTGATGTATAAATAAGACTTTATATAATAAAGTAAGTATGTATTTAGATACATTTTGTAATGCTGTTCGTTCTGGGACTCAAACCCGTGAGATCTATCATGGAAGCCAACGACGTTCAACGAAATCCATAACAAATATTCTATCGAAACATTTGCTTAAGAAAGATTTTGTTTTTTAAAAATCACGTGGAGGACAATAATAATTAAATCATTTTCGAATACTGTTGGGAAGGTTCACTATAAGCAGAATTTACTTTCTTAAATACTTCTCCTCTTCCAATGAAACCTCTATAATATATAATATAACTTTACCATTCTTTACGGATACTGTCCGTGAAGCTTAGATAAATGATAAAAAATATTACTTTTAACTGAGTTCATCGGAATTTTTATCTATAATAATATTCCAATATATTATTATATAAAATAATAATATTCAGCTAATTTTCGTTGGAGGGTAAACCATCGATTAAATGTTAATAAATAAATTCAATTTTCCCTATCCTGTACTTATTATTTATTCTACCTTCAACCTCAGTATAAATAAGATGTCAAAGATAAAGTAATGCTCAGCCATTATTAGATTACAAGTTCCGATGAAATCCGACAAAGTACCCTGATTTGTTAAACGGCTTTTTATACAATTTCTCTCTCATATAAAGCCTTCTATTTAATACGACATCTCAGCAGGCATTTGAGAGATCTCAAATACGATTAGGACTCATTGTCGACGCATAAATTTCGGCCTACGATACTTATCTTAAGCTTACCATGGAATCTTTTACATACAATATAGCTTTTTCACTTCTTTTTTTTAATGAATGCAATCAATGATATTTTTTAATCAGGATTTCACAAAAAAATATATATTATCTTTGTCAATAACATATCATGTTACCGTTTTAATTTTGTATCAATTCATTATCACGCTCTATTTGTTTGAAGTATACTCAAAAAAACTGTCTAGCTAGTATTTTCTTTAGGATGCTATGAATGTTTGTGATGCCTAAAATTTTTTCCCTACTTGTCCTGTCCAAACTTTATCCCTCTATACCTTTTCTTTAAAGAAGAAAAGTTGAAAAACTGACTAAATTCTATTAAGTGTCCACATTCTCTTCATTTGGAGCGTACAAGGTTAAAAAAATAATAATTTTCACGCTTTTTTTGTTTTAACTACGCCAAAAAAAAACATTAGTTAATATTTTAAAGCATTATTTTATAACTATCTATCGTTATTCTAAATTATACCTATATAGGAATCCTAAATCCCAATACCATTATAAAGAACTACTATAATTATATGTAAAGAATCTTTTTTTTTCAGCGTAAATGACATAATATTATAGTGTATTGACGGTCGTTATATTAGATTTTCTTTGCATCAATCAATATAAAATTGTTGCGACAGCATCTTTAAAAGGTTTGACGCAAAGTACAACATATTATCTTTGTATTCAACGTAGAAGAATTTAAGTCTAAAATAAATATTCTTTTTATGGGAGACATAAAGATAAGATTAAATATAAATTAGTTTTTTTCGTGAACGTACAAATAAATTTTATATAATTATCTTCAGTAAGAATACTTGTTTTGCCATGTTTAAAATATAATGAACACCGAAATAACATATTTATTCACTCAATTTTAAACAAATAATATATAAAATAAAATAACACAATAAAGGTATTTTTTGTATTTAGATGTTTGCAATTTTTCTTGTATGCCAATAATGTTTAATAGTTTTCTTGCTTGATTGAAGTGACTAATAATGTGTTTTCTACTATTAAACTCATCGCAAGAGTATTTCTATATTCCTGACTGACTTTAAAACGTTTTTTATGAAACAAAAAATTGTTATACCTTGATTTTTCAATTATTTCATCTAGGTTTGTTGATACATGGTGATCTTTCTCAAAAGCAAGTCATTTATGATCCACTTTCTAAACAAAAACTTTGCCTAGAATTGATCTGACTTATTGTTTATACCGTCGGTAAAGCAAATATTTATACTTCAACGTAAGGAAAAACCATTTTGCCTCTATGATTTTATCAATGTTGACGCTTGTATACTGTGTAATAACTCTTTTTAACACCATTGTCTAAACGTACGATTATAATAATTAGAAACAAAATATCTTAATTTAGAATCTTTGCAATAATATTTTAAGCAGGCACATACAACTTCATTCTTGCATAAAAATACAAGCCAGATAAGACAACAAAGAAAATTTTCATTTTAATCTTTAGTATAGTAAAACAGTGTATAAACGATAAATTTTATGTTTTTTGAATACGCATTACACAACAAAAATCAAATAAAGACGAATGGGGAAGACATCACCAATTTAAATATTTAAGGTTAGTTTTGGGAAGAATTTTAAAGATATGAACCTCTGCAAGGTCCGCACCCAAAATATTTTGTTTTGGCAAATTTACCAACTCATCTACGTTGTTATTTATTTAAAAAAACTCCATTTCTATTTGTCAAATGAATTTTTATTAATGATAGCAAACTTATAAGGAATATTTTTTTTGCATTTTGAATTACATCGCACAACTTCATATATATAAGCATTGATTAAGACACCTCCCTTAGGATCACAGCATGTTCCAAAGGGGCTATAGAAAAAAGGGGGGCCACGGGAAAATCCATAAACTTCCAGGTTTTTAAAATCGGACAGCAAAAGAATACTTTGAAATTCTAGGAAGAGCTAGTTCTCATGACTTTAAATTTTGGGAAAGCCGTAAATTCCTGGGTAAAATATTGAAATTTTCCAGTAAGCAAAATGTTCAAAGAGTTGAAAATTATTTTGGAATCTTTCAATCCCTGAGTCTTGAAAAACTTTTTTGTGGGGTATGGAAGCAACAAAAAAATATGGAAACTCAAAAGGGGGCCACGGGCTCAAAAAGATGGTTTGGATGGTTGTACTGATAAAAACCTTCCAATCACTTGCGAACCGTTCAAAAGTGATTCAAATGTGTTCTTAAAAGATAAGTCAGATTGAATGTCTCTCCAAGAAGATTCGTGTATCTCCGTCTCCAAAGATACGTTGGCAAAGATATGACACTGAAGATAAACAATTATCAGGGCTGTACAGTCGGAGTCATAAATTCATGGTGTTTTGAATGAAGTTTAACTAACTCAGTGTTGTATAAAAACGGACGACTTCTACTCGTTTTTTTAAATTATGCGTCTTGTTATTTAGATATTAATATTATTTCTAAATTAGAGTCGGACCAGTTGAAGTCGCGATATTGTTTTTTTAATAAGAATACGTTCTTGTGAAAGAGTGATATTATCAACTATATTTTATTATTCTTGCAGAATTAAATACTTTTTAGCTATATAGACTCATAATAGAACATCTAGTAAAAGTAGTTTTTACTTTAACAGATTGTTTTTCAATCAAAACCTCAAATAAATGCATAGATAAGACTAGTAGTAAGATGATCGCCGCGTTTTAAAAATTTAATGTTTACATCACGTCTACTTTCCAAAAAAATAATGTAAATCAATTTACAAGACGATTCATATGGTGATTTGAGGTTATGGACACTAAAACCGAAAAAGACGAACCCCCAAGAGCGTTAACCAATATTGGTATCTTTACTTTTATAATAATTATTAAAATATTTAAATCATATTGAATATTTCTTGCGATCATACGGCGTTCTTTTTAAGATACAAATTCCAAAATTACGCAATTGAATATATTATTTATAAATAATATTTAAGTGCTTAGAAAAAAAAGCCCACGTAGATTTACTGGTCACGGAAACACGCATGCATACTTTTCCTAGTCATCATAAATGTTATTAGGGAATCAAAAAAGTTGAACAAAAAAACAGTAAATCCGTACAAAATTCCACGGCTCATCCATCTATGGCACCAAACATTTATTTCCAGTGTAACGCACGCGATTCTTCTATTTTCTGTTCAGTTATTAAAGTACTACACTTCACATGACCGTATAATAGTTACTTGCATGTACAGATTGCATGCGATGTGAACGGATAAAAATTGAAAAAAATACTTAGCAAGGCAATTTGCTCTCTCATCTGCTTGTCAGAAAATACCTCCTGGATTTATATATCAGAGGTTATAAAATATCGTGAAAAAATACGTATTTCGTTTTTTTTCGAAATTCCATCAAGCCACTTCAGTTGAAATCCGAAACAACTAAATTTTTATTCTAAATCCGTATATGCAAATTTGTAATTTGCCTTTGTATTTTTTTCTAAAACACTTTAAAATACAGAAATCTTAATAAATAAATTGCTCTTTATTCTAACTAAATACCAACATCAAAAGAAAATAAGTTGTCAATTTTGAGACTATATTTTTTCTCATGGCCATCCAATGTGGATCATATGCCCATGGTGGTATCTAAGTAGAAGTTTTTCTAAGATAACTTGTTACTTTATTACTCAACCTTTCTTTTGTCAAAGAGAGTATTGATAGAAATGATAAGGTCTTGCTACGCCTTGTTAATGTAGCATTTAAAGGGGACATAAAAAACATACGTGCTTTCGAACAGAAAAAGATTGAAAAAATCCATCCATCACGGAAGCCAAGGACGATGACCACTGTGCTACGGACCCGACAGTATGTAGTAAAAATAATTTCGTTTAATTTTTATAATTACTGCAAATCCTAATAAAATTCTAATTACTTGTTTTATTGGTTATAATCATCGTAAATGATTTATGCCAAATGAGGTTTGATGCATTTGAAAACGGTTTATGATTATTGAGCGATTGAGCGCACCTCCAGTGCTACGTTTACTCTCAGGTTTCGTGTCAGTCACGATAGCAAAATAACGCGTTAACATCTATCCGTAGCAAATTGACCGAGATGACAGACGAAGAAACTTTTCAATAGGAAGGACTGCGTTATTTAGCGGGCACATAATGCAGCGTAACAATGGAGATAACCTTCTTTGATAAAATTACACCGTTCAGTGAAGAACGGAATGTTTTGGAAGTCAGCTAACACTTGAGCGATCTCGGACTTAACGGCTTTTAAAAAAATACGAAATTGAATTATTTTTGATAAATTATTTTCAAACAATGTTTTTTTGATACTAAACTACAATTAAATAACTTCTGCGTGTCGTGTCTGTGACTTCTCTGTTTTGAAAATGAAAATTTGATATTAAAAACGTATTGCTTAACACTTCTCTTAAAAAACTTGGTCTTTAAAAAACACTTTGATGAACGGTAAAAACCCAGGTCGTATTTTAAAAAAACGTGTTAACCATTGAAAAATAATCATGTTTGGCAAGCAAGTCTTTTGAAATGGTGACTTTCTTTAGTTAGAGGATGCAATATCCTGATCGTTAACATAATATTAAAATATACCCTATAATCACCGTCAATTTTCTCTATCTTGTGTTAGTGAGAGCGATTAGTTTACATCTAGAATAAATTTATTCATATGCTTGGAATTGGAAAAAAGCATGTCGTTTAGAAGTTTATTGTAAATTAAAAACATGAATATATGTTAATAAAATAACAATTTAAATTTTATGCTGTTTTTGAGAATATAATAGTGACATATTTTTCGTTCTTGGACCATACCTACTCGTTTCTTATGTGGATCATATGGCCACCACGCAACGCCTCCATGTATCCCTGTCACAGACATGTCAGCATCTTCTTTGAATACACCTTCACCATCCCCTTATTTTAATGTTTATACCAAAGCATAAAATATTACATCATATTTGGTTTAACTAAAAGATTGAAAAAACCAACATTTAATTACATAATAGAGGTGTTAAGTATAGTATTTTTTAAATAAGCATATTACAATATAAAGTAAACATAATTTTTGTTAAGATTGCATTGCTAAATTAATTTTAAATCTGCTTAACTTAATTATTTTAACAAATTATTTAATGTTGTATAGACAATTTAATACATAAATATATATATAATAATAATTTACATTCTTAATAATTTAATGTACATTCTTCGGCAACATTTATCTTTTTATATTGATGTTTTGTCTTAACAAGATGTATGATATTTGTAGTTTAAATATCTTACAGTACACACTAGGGATTCTGTGTCGACACGTCCCGGGACTTGTCGAGTATTTTGCTGTCTTAAGTCCTGGGACATTTTTTGAAAATGTCCCGGGAATTGTGACTGATTTATAATGTGCTAACAACATGTACATGTTAATTTTGAAAAAAAAAATTCTTGTGGTTAAGAAACCCTCAGAAGGACTGATGTGTATTGAATGAAAACAGATATAAGAGGGGAGCCCCAAGAAAAACGGACTCGATATGGTCGGGACGTGACACTTACCCGGGGTTTTAACAAAATTAATTATGCATATATAAAAGGGATGTGATGGAAAAACAGATGTTTGGGATTTATAATTTCGTAGAAGTGTCAAATACCATTATTTTATAAATTGTAATATAACTGTAGCAAAAGCAAATTACAAAATATTAATATTAAATATTCATTCCTGATTTTGTTTTATGCGTTTTATTAATAGGACAAAAAAGGTCTTAAAGCTGTATTGTGAAGTTACGGTCATAAATTTACTCCTGACGGCGGCTTCATTGATATTTTTTTCATAGCATGTACCGTTATCATCCCTTTTTAGTAAAAATTAACCGTAAGCATTGCACACATACATTACATAAGACAAATAATAATTATTAAACATTGTATAAAATTTGTACTAGTGCATACTTTCAAAAGGCGCCGAGTGTATGTAATACATAAATACATACATATGTACGTACATATATGTAAATATTTATTTTTTATAAAATTATAATTTTATTGAAGGGGAAATAAAAGTCTCGAGTCCCGGGACTTTGAAAATCCCGAAACTTAAGAATCTCTAGTACAAACAATAATTAATTTATAATGAGAAAAAAACAGCGATGATTTTAGTCCCATAAGAATGAAACGTTTTCAAAAATTTTACTTATGCTATATTATATCAGCTATTTTTCTTATCAATGGAAGTCATTGTTGCAAAACGTGATCATTTTCAATCACATTGAAAATGTGATTAATTGATAAAAAGATCATTAATATTGTGAATGTGGATTATTAAAAAGCAAATCTCGCCAGCTGCAAGAAGTTCGTATTTCGATAATAATCATCAATCATTTTCTTACCTAACGATACTAGGAACCCAAGTCGCTGATCTGAATCACATCCTGCCTGAATTGTCTCCGTAATGGCCTTTAAACTACAACGTGATGGCAAAAACGGTATACAAAGTGAAATATGAGTAGTTACGGTTGACGCTCGTCGACAAACCAGATTTTCAACGTCGAAGAATTTAGTCGCGTCGTGCTGGAATCCTTGCGCCGCTTGCCTATAAAATATAAAATATTACACACGTTATAATTTGATAGTTATAAGTCATTTGTCATAAGCATCGACACTTTATTTCATCGATAAAAATCCTAATCCGAATCAAGGCTTTGAATATCCTAATGAAAACATCGATAATTTAAATCGATTAGTATGCATAAAGTATAGATGTCTCTGATGTTTTAATCAACTTCAATTGACTGCTGGTATAATCTTGAAAACGAAGGGTAAAAAGTGATACTCTTACTACTGATCCACTTATTACTTCCACGACCTTCTTTACTTCCAATTGTATTAGCTTAAAGATTGAGCGATATTTGTTAACAAACAATTACGTTAAAACGAATGCTTTAAATATAGGTTATAAGCCATTTAAAAGTCAGTCAAACAGTTAAAAAAACATTGATACATAATTTAAAAATAATAAATTATAAATAACAATATAATTTAGTAAGAAATTAAAAACTGGTTTTTTTCTTTCAGCAAAAATCCTGGTGTGATTCTAACATAGCTATTAACTATACTTTAAAATTCTTGCTATAATGTATATTTTTCTCTACGCAGCATTTTTCTCGCAAAGTTTAAAATATATCCGGATACGTCTTCAATACCTGTTTTGTGTGATTAATAAATTCCGTGCGTGTAATTTAATATAGCAAAAATATTACTTACAATATTTTTTATTGTGCATTTACAAACATCAACAAAAACTTGTCTAATTAGAGTTCTATGTGTCTATGGGTAAGCCTGCTATAAAATCTCTTGAAAAAATCCCACAGGGCTCCCTGCAAACACAATTTATAACACCTAATAAATAATAAACTCTGACTTTGATGAATTTGGGTATTTTTTCCGTAATTATTATAATTACTTTATAATACAACAATTGCCAGCCAGGTCTTGATAAATGTTCTCTTTGTATTATATGTCTATTCAGTGTATTCTTGTACACACGTCTGTTCAAATATTTAATATACAGGATGGACAAGTTATTTTTAAGCAAGTGAATGAGGAATATTTTATACTTAAATACCCTCACAAAAAATACTTGCGAGCATTATTGGCTGTGATAAACGATATCGGCTCTGATCTATAATATTTTTATTGACTTATTCAAAGGTATTGAGGATGAAACTATACCAGTGTTGCTTTATAGTGATAGCTGTAGAATAAATTACATTTCCATGTCTCGTGGAAACTTTTACTTTTTGAGATACGAGGTTGTAGAATTTTTTTTGACGAATTTTATTTGAGAATGTAAAAACTCTTCTCTATAAAATTTGATATAATTATTGTCTGTTGATTGAATTGACATTTACTTGGTAGAACTCCTTTGTAATACGGTAAAAAAATAGCCATGTAAATATTTAGTTCTACAATTTTTTTAAAAAATCAGTTTAAAGCTATTTTGGCAGAACTAATGACGATGGCTATAATAGCTATAAGCCGATTTTTTTTTAAAATTGTAGAATTAAATACTTTGTTATTTTTTACCGTATTATAATTATTGCCAAAACTACTTTCTTTACTATTAACCAAAGACGGTCAAAATCATTTAATTATTTATGAATTAAGCGAGCATTTAAACGTGTATAATTGAATTGATTATATTCTCAGTTTGTAGTATTTTTTCTAATATTACAACATGTAGTAATTTTGTTTTAAAAAAACTCTCTTGTCCATCGTTGTCCAACAGATATCGGCTGATGAGCCAAATAAAATATTACCGGTATATGGTGGGCCGCATAAAAACAATGTATCTATTAATAATAACCATGATACTTTCTTTATTTTAAAAACAGCCAAACAATTATCAAAACATTTTATTTACTTAATAATTAATGTGACACTTGTTTTTTCAGACAATTTGATTTTTTTATATCGACTGGTAATTTATTCGATGCACACCACAGTTGATTGGTTAAGTTTTTATCAGTCAGCTTATTGCGACATTTCGTTTTTACTATTTCCAATATTGAAAAGAACGACTCGCAGCGATATGTGGTCCCAAATGCAGCTGTAATGCATATTGCCAGTTTTTTTTTAATTTTTAGAAATTTATCCTCGAGTGATACATTTCTGATAAAACTCACGTTTAATTTCTTCAAACATGCATTTTAACCCGATGCTTGATTTGAGGTCTATTAACTCCATTTGTGACCCAGCTGTAATGAAAACAATTGGATGACATACACAAAATGCTGATATAAATTTGGCAAATTCACGTCAGTGCTTTGTTTTGTTAGATTTATGAATAACATCATGCAAAAAATATTTGTAGAAGGCTATAAGCTCCAATAAGGCTGCAGAAAATCTTCAACTGGGCCGCGTGTTGGACATCGCTGCTCTAGTCTCTATTATAATTGATTATTTCATATATTTTTTCTATAGTCAGTTCTAAATTGTCTCCATGACAAAATTCAATATGCTTTATGCATCCTGTATATATTATATTAGTAAACCAACGCTTAATTTGGTTTGCGTACACAAAGATCATTTGCTGTCTGAATTAATTGCGTGAGAAATTGAACCAGATAATTACCGTATCGGATAAAACACATTTATTTAATCTTTGCTACGTTACAATATGTTAAAATTGTCTAATTTATAAACCAGCCGACAAATTATGAGATACAATAATCACTGACTATTGTTTTTACCCTTTGTTATATGAACACTGAACAGTAACTAACTTGTCATAATGAATTATCGATCAACAATTTAATTTATTTTTAGTTCCGTTAATTATGCTCAACATTATTGTTTTTGGGTCATTCCTAAATACTATTGCCCGGGTTGTCGATCGCTTTTTTTACAACATATCCTCAAACGACAAAATTAATATGTGTCTGTCAAATAATTTCATTATCTACTTTTTAAAAAACTTTACATACATTGTATAAACAAAGCATTAATTAATATACATCCTTTATTTATTTATTTGATTATATTATTCTTGAACTCAATTCAACCTGTAAATAAGATAAACTAATTATTCGATGATATTTTTTTGACTTTGAATTATGTATGTATATATTTTGCATATATTAAAGTTTTATTAATTATCTGACGATAAAAATGATGTCACTCAATCAACTATCCAATATACTTAAGTGGTAAAACGGATAAAACTTCCATATTAAGTATTTTATCTAAATCCTTTCAAAGAATATACTTTAAAAAGCACTTAATCTTGTTTTGCTGCTATGTGTTTATTAAAACGGAAATAAAAGGATTCGTTATGCAAATCTTCGAATATCTACGCTAAAAGGTTATCTTAGTTTTACGAATACCAGCTTCTATTTTAAAACATATTGAGATATAACGAAAAAAACACTAATGGATATCTTTTTAACATGGGAAATATTATAATAGTTTTCGAATGAATTAAAAACTACAAAACATTAACGAAAATTGTTTTGACCACTTAAAAAAATGTTTTATGTTTATATACATATATAAATTAACTAGGCATATTAAAAATCTGTTATATTATCCGACATATATTTTTTTACGATATTATTATTAAAATGTTTTATTTTATCTTTGCAATGTACATTTATGAAATAAATATTACATATATAAAACAGTTTTTCATTGCATAAAAAACCATCAAACGAAATTTAACAACCTTAAAAGTACTACACTTCGTTATTTTTTTACTTACAAATAAAATTAACAACTAATTGGAATTTTAAGCAATTTAAATTTCGTTTTATGTGTTGAAAATTTTTCCCAAGTGTAGTTTGATGGTTTGCATGTTAACCAGTCGATATTAAAGAAACATCTTTTCTTTATTTAATTACGTTTTTTTCGGAACAAATAAATATGGTATGTTTCCAGCAAATTCTAGAATGACGATTTTATCTTTTTTATCATTAAATAAATTACAATACACTTACTACTTAGTCATATTTTATAAACTTAATATACTGTATTTTGTATTAAAAACCGTTTATTTTCATAGATTGATACCTGAAAATTAGATATGCGCTTAAAATCAACGCAACTCTTTTAAATCTGAAGTTTTAGGAATGTTAAGTATTGCGCGTTTTTAAAATGAGTAGAAACTTCTTTTAGAAAACTGTACTGTTAAAAATTATGTAAAAATAATAACTCGTAATCAACTTACATATGACACATTTTTCATTTTTCAATATCAAAAGCATAAAAAGAAAACATTGCCCGTACACTTGAGACACTCTATTTTCAAACATCAGCCGCTCTTGTATAAATATGTTCCATATTCAAAACTTCTCCGCCGAGAGACGAATGAGTCACGACTATTCAAATTCAGAACATAAGCGTTGCGCACATTTGACTATACGACATACTTGAATCTCCTTTGTTTATCTAGTGGCAACACTGAGAGTATTTAACTATCTACATCAGGGGTGGCATTTTATAATGATGTTATCAAGTAATATTGAATACAACCCAATCCATTTCCAATGCAGAGCATATGGACGGACTTTTACCCTGTTGTTTGTAGCTGTCCGCAGCCATGACTGTATACCTAGTCAGCATCTTTCGATTGACTTCCGCAGCCAGTGATATTTGGCTGCCTAGTGCGTTTGCTCGAGTACATTTTAATACAAATTTGATGACTATTTTGGCTGCGGAAGTTTAGCTACGGCAGAGAAGCTGCCTAATGCGCGACAATAATAAATAAGATTATCGTTCTCAATTATTACCGGTTTTTATTAAATTAGATCAGATCAGAAAATATTTAGACATTATAATCACATATTTATGGATTAGCACGAATCCAAAAATCTATCGAAATATCAATTTACGAAAGTTTACGCCCTGTAACAACAGAATATAAGTTTTCTGGTGGATTAGTCAGTAAAAAATTATCATTATTTAATCGATATTATTCGATTATTTAAATTAATTGAAGGCATAGTTTTTTTTCAATTTTATCTTAAAATACGACCCATATGTTGAAGCCCATGGAGAAGCTGGGCGGACAATATCAAAAGAGATGCAACGACCACTGTATCTGTCTGAAGGCACTGGTGGATCTGCAAAATATGCACGGGGATGGCGATTTAATTCAAAAATACAGATAGTAGAGAAATTTGATAGAATTAAATAGTTTTTCACAATTGATATTAAAATTAGCATTTAAAATCAATTGACAAATAAATTAAATTAAAGTCAATTGTTGTCAGGGAGTGGCTATGGCCGTCATGCTCGTCCCTCTGGATCCGTCAATATCTGAAGAACTCTTAAAAATTCGAACGTGAATATAAAATATAAATGATCAGAAACTCCATCCAAACTAAAACAATAATATTATGAGAATGGTAATTAAAAAGCGCGCTGGTACATTCAGTATTCCATATAAACTTACGAATCTATAGTTAATTTGTTCTAAGGCAGATAATTTTATTTATGTAATTTGCGGCGTACATCCTTTTTCAGGCGATACATTATTGAAGCTCCTTTAACAGAGTATATATATGTATATAATAGTTGGTTATTTACTTGAGGCCCGGTAGAGAGCGCGAGCGTGAGCTTTATTCATATCGTAGAGGTTATGACCTGAATGCTTAACACCTTCACTGTTTTGCGCGAAAGTCGGAAACCATTCCCAATTCTTCGCATTCCATACTCTAGGGGGGAGCTTACGATCGCTATAAATTTACTCTTTTCAATAACACAACAGCTTAGATTTACACGGTACACTATCCACATACAATGTTTTTATTTATTTGGTAACGTTTTATAAATATTAAACGCAGTTTTTTAACAGTAATTTAATTTCTAAGTAACGGTAATTTCTCTGTTAGTTTACATAAAATTTATAGAAAATTAATTTACACACAATACTTTTCCACGTAAACGCATTAACATTATTTTTTACCATGTCCGCTCCCAATGTAGAGCATCCTAATGGAGTTTATCTCAACAGAAGTGTTTCTATGAGAACTGTTTGTTACTCAGTTGCTCAACCTCTCTTTTTCCAAGGAGAGTAGGAATATAAGTATAGGGTTAGAACAGGACTAGTGGTTAGCTAATCGCTCTCAATATGCTCCGTTCATTGGATAGGATGGGTGGGAGGGGGGAATTTAAGGCATCAGAACAGAAATTCATAAAACGATTTAAAAATCAATTTATAAATTTGTCTATACTGGGATTCGAACCCGTGGCCTCCGAAACCGAAGCCAACGACGTTGACCACTCTACCATACAGGCGGTATTTACAATACTTTTGTTATTTATGACTAATGATAAAAATGATTTTTACTATTTACCATTTCATTTGAGATTAAAGGTTTGGTGTTTTTTGATATGTTTTCTCATTGAATACAAGTCGTTGAATATTCATCTCAAGGAGTGATAATTTTTAATTCTCGTCAATCGATCTGCAACTCAAAAATGCAATATTCATTACTGATACACACCTAATCTTTTTTTTACGCGATAAATTGGTTCCAGATAGAGGCACGTAAAAAAAACTCCTTTTCATATAATTTGATAAATCGGTTCTAAATCCGGGTAAAAAAGTATCAAAAATGTATAAAAAAACGTAACGGTGTCATAAAATCGCCTTCCTCCATTTTAACAGTAAGTAAGTTTAAATGCTTCAGAAATACGTATGTGAATAAAAGTAAAATGACCTTAAAATTCGGCAGTTCACTATTTTCGGTGCATTATTATTCGGCATTTATTATATTTGCAAATTTTTGTTTTTGTGCTTTTTCTAAAAACTGTATTTACGACCTTTATTTACAAATGACAATACTCTGATTATCTGACGTATTATTATGTGCTCGTCCGAAAAGATTTTAAAAAATCCGTAGTGTGTTATTTATAATTCAAAACCGATATATTGTAAACTTTTCTACCATGCCCGATTATAATGTGAAAATAAAGAGTAGGTAATTTTAATACGAGTATTATCGTCGGTGTATAAGATTGATATAGTTAAAAAACTTAGTTTCTCATGAAACCAATCGAAAAAAAATACTATTACTGCAAGACCAACATATAAATTACTAGTGTGTTCCTATCCTTATTACTCAGGCAAAGATTAAAACTATGGAGTAAGTTTTCTTTTAATAATACTCGTTATTATTTCTATAGGCTTGGAAATAAACTATCGTAAGATACAGTCTGTAGGCATCTTGTGAAATATTGTGTTATTGTTGGCTGTAGAGGAGGCGTGGGAGATAGAGGTCAACTAAAACAAATTCAATTACGATTGAAATCTCGGATTTAGCACATTAACAAGTATCTGGTAACGAACAACAATTGCAATTTCATCTGAACTCTATTCATGTAGATAGTTTTATATTTTTAATAATAATTAATTGTCTATGATTTGCAACTTGCGACTCATTCTTTCGTTGTCGATTGATCAAAAAAGTATTGTCGGAAATTCCAGTTAAGTTATAGGTTCGTAATTTTAATCGTAAAGCATCTTCAGTAAGATGTTAAAATGACGTAATAACGTTTTGCAGTATGCTTAGAATAACTTATAATATAAGTCATTATATACGGGTTTAAAAGATTTGGAAGTTTTTTCACATTTTATGATCTACTTTACTTGTTTAAGTGTCAAAAGCGGTAAAAAAAATGTCATTTCGTAATATTTGTCAATGCGCCTAATATTCAGAATGTTTTAAATCGCATGAGATAAACTAAACGAAAATAATAAAAAAAAGTCGGCTTGTGTGGCACAGCGGTTACCGTTGTGGGCTTACGTGCCGAATCTCACGGGCTTGAGTCCCAGTACGAATAGTATTTTTCGATCGATTTCTGTTCGAAGGTGTTTGTGAAAATCTAAAAACTTTTTCTAAAAATTCCTTCCCATTTCTCCGATCCTTTAATAACTGATAGTAGCGATAGCCATTAGTTAACCACTAGTCTCCTGTCCTAGCCTTATACTTTTATCCTTTGTACTCATATTGAAAAAAGAGAGGTTGATCATCTGAGTTACAAACAGCTTTCGTAGAAAAACTTCTGTCCAGATACCTCCATCAGGAGGCCATATTCTCCACATTAGGAGCAAACATAGATTTAAAAAAACACGATAGATTAATTTGGCGATAAATTATTTCACCGAACCCATGTCCAAGATCTCAAATTTAAATTGGAATAATCTTAATTTTTAACATGACTTTGCAGGCAGTTGAACTCGAGGTCACTGAATCAATTTTTCCGCTAAACCACGGAGGAATTTATATTATATATCATAGAACTATTCGCGTGGAATGATCAAAGAAATAACAATACGGAAAACTATTGTTATTGTTTGCAAATATTGATTGAATACATACTTTACACATGTTTCTATATCTAATTGTGACAAGTGAAAAGGTTATAAGTCGTCAAAGCATGTCAAATGTACAGCGAAATTTATTTGCTGCATGGCGTGTAAAACGATTTCATTTAAAGTACTGCCACAATAAAATTAATTCAATTCGTGATCATTTATTTATTGGAGCGCATTTGTACCGCGACTTATCATATTTAATTAAAATAAATCGTTGACTGCGAATGACAGCGTGTAAGAAATAATATTTTAAAAGATATACGCATTTATGTACGGTTTGAAAGTAACGAATTGTAAATTTATTCATCGATTTCTTTTAGTAAATATTATTGCTGTTTAGCATGGGAACTTGCGCAGAGAAGATTTTTTGATTTATACTATTTGAAATTAACTTAGTAAGCCAGATAATTGATTATATTATCACGTGAGTTTGTCCACTTAATAAAATTATGAGGCTTTACGTCGTACTAAATCATAATCAAAAATGAAACGCATTTTTTTTTAAATCAAAATATGTAACAAACAAGTATTCATTATTCATTTTCAGATGTTTTTTTCACTCTATGAATATAATTTTTTCGGATCGTTTTGTAAAGCTGTGAAATAAAAGTCATCAATTAATTATTTTATTTCTTAAGTTTTAAACTATTATTTTCAATAAGACATACTGTAAAAGATTACAGGTTTGATTCTCGATATTATAATTTCTTTCAATTTGCATAAAATTCGATCAAAACTCACAAGAAAGAAACATGCCGATTTTTTTTTATTATCATATATTTAACGTTGTTTTTGTCGGCAAACGTTTACTCGCAGTAGATTTAAATTCATTTTACCAAAAAACCCCACTTGTAATACTAAATTAGTTAATAATCAGTAATATTATAAAAGTGATACCTGGTTGGTTTCTGCTATCTGTATATTATTTAAGCCGTGGAAAATATTAATTACTTAATAGGGTTTAAGTATAAAGAACGTGCATTAAATTCTGCTCGCGTATGATCTCCGTTCATCGATTAACCGTCAGACTGCTGGTGCTACTAGTAATTAATAACCAAAACCATGATCACGGTTTTTTAAATATCAAAATAACAGTTTTGAAATTTCAAAATCCTGGTTATTCGGTTTTGTAATATTAGTTATAACGGTGCAAATAATAAATGACAGTTCGCCTTCCCAATAATTGAATCGTTTTCTGCAGTTGGATTTTTCACAAAGATCCGATCAAGAATTTTTAAATAGGCATTGATGAACAAAATACTCAACGGCATATTTTAGTTTATAGCAGCAGTTAACAAACTACAACCCGCGGGTTGGATCCGGCCCTCCACAGATGTCAATCCAACACCTGGTTTTTAATATGTAAATATTTTACGCATACGAAATATTCATTTTTTGAAAATTCTTATAGTATTCCCTCAATAATATTTTTTGACCGCGGAGGGTTAATGTCGAATACCGAAAAACTGGTATTGACATATTTGTCTGGTATTGGAATCCTTATGTGCTACGACACAGTCATTATAAATAACCCATTTAAATTCTTCTTAAGCACCCGACTGAGGCAGTGCTTTCTCACCCGGGTTAATTCTTTATGAAATAATTTGTGCCACGTATGGTGACGACTAGGTTGCCAAATCATAAAAAATACACATTCTCGCAAAAAATGTTTTATGACATATTAGAGTATTAAATTTCCTGCATTTCATCTTAACGCTTCAAAGTGACAATGTATCTTATGAGTATATTGCTGTGAGGTAAAGTAAATAAAAAGATTTTAAGATAAGTATGTCAGTAGATTGCTAAAAGGCAAAACCGGGTCATCAGTGGCAACACTTGTGCGCATGTACAAAATTTTAACGATACAAATTTAAAATCTAAATCTTAAATTAGATGTCCTTAACTAATGGTAATGCTTTCGTCTTCCTTGACCATGTGGAGCATTTGGCCGTCACACAGCACCTTAACTTTTCCGGTTCTAAGCTCAAGAAATGCGACCCCAATACCCACATTTTCTTAAATATCTATTTTAATATGGGTGATACAATGTTTATAATTAAGGTATTATTATATCATAGTTTTTTGGACCTTTTGTAATTTATATAAATACGATAATGCGATAACGAGATAAGCACCCGCTTATCAGCGATCGTTCGTAAGATAACTGTGCTGAACGCCGCTGAACGAATCAGTAGCAAAATAATATTTGCATTGGAATGACGTCTTTTTTACGCGCAACTTAAAATATGATTATTTATTAAAAAACCATGGATTTTTATAAAAAAAAATGTATGACGAATAATGCAGAGAGATATTTTAAAGCTCTTAGACTATTTTTTTTTTGAAAATCATAAGAATAAGGCCAATAATGAGGAAACCACGACCCTAAACGACCCCCATCGGCAGAGAAGTATTTTTCTAGTCTCCGAGCCGCGAGAGTTAATGATTCACTATCATCCACCAATTGCTTTGCTTCTTCTTGTAATATACATCCTATGGATAGTACCTGACGGTCGTCCAAGTTGCTGGAATCTCACCGGTCGCAAGAATAGGCAAACAGGATTAAGGCTCTCCAGACGCATCTGCATTACGTGACTCAGCCAATTCCAACGTCTCTTCAATAACATTTCTACAATCATACAACTTATATGCAATTTAACTGTTTTACTTGAAACTTTACAAAATACCACAAAATACAGATTTTAGTACCAAAAAAAAACAAAATAAAACTTATCGCGTTTTGTTATATGTGAATTTTCACATGTGTCTGATAATTACTACTCTAGCGGCATCTTGTGTTGGCCTGAAGCTATAAGTTTATATCCATCATTGCGCTCGCGCTGTGAATTTTCATATTTTTTGCATGTTTTTAAAACACCACTTTATCTCAAACGGGGCACTATTATTGACAGATCCGGCTGTTATTCCTTTTCTCACTTCCAGTTTTTACGCGGGCCTCTCCGTGGATAGAATCAACTGAAGTTACGCACTTATAGCACTTAGAATAAGTGTCATACGACAAACTGCTACCTTCAGCCATTATTTATTATTAACATTGCCTGCTGAATACAAATACGTTACTAAATAAAATATATCACGCATTAAATGATAAAATTGTGACGTTTGTATATTTATTTTATTAATAAATCAACGCGATCGAGTGACATCTTGTTTTATATAAGTCGTCGAGAAAAACGTAATACGTTGAATTATAAAAATATTGATTTAATACAAAAAATAATATAATATATCAGTAACCTGTAAAAGCTTCACGCCTAATAGTATAAAAAGGTAAACGGATCAAACTTACGTTTTTTGTACTGGAATCACCATTTATTTTGAAACAACTTTAACACCTCCATGCCCATGATGCAATCGTAAATAGTTGAGCCATTAAGTCATTCAATATTTCTCTTGTCAATAAGTATTTATCATTTTAGGTATTCTAGCATATATACATTTTTGAATTTTTTTAGGCGCTAACTTAGGTTTAAATACTGTCAATAAATAGTGAAACTGAGATGCCATCATGGCAGGGAACGTGATTTTTTTAGGATAGCATGTTACAGGTTAAGAAATGCTAACCTACTAAAGCAATCATAATTTTCCTCCATAAATCTGACTTGTTTTTTCATATTTGCGAAGGAAACTCATGGGTTTTAATTAGTGTTTCTACACCATTTTCTTTTTAAAAACTTTGTCTGGTTTTGGAACTCAATTGTCTTTATTTAATTAAAATGATAAATAAGGATAGGGTAAAAATAGCAACGTATTTAGTTTTACAGTTTTCTGAGGACTGAAATAAGGACTGTGGTAAAAATAATATTAATCATTGTATAGTGTATTTACCTTAAATGAAACCAAAGTAAACCTCTTTCATGTTAAACATTACAGAAATTACCAATCCGTTTATAATATATCAAAGAGGTATAGATATATAACACAAAACAAACCAAAAATATAATATACTACGATTGATAGGTATTACACTGAAGTTTTTCTCACAGTTTTTAAATTCACATTAATATATTATAAATGTTATTGATAAAATTCACCTTGCTTGAATGTGGAAAACGTCTCACATGACTACTCAGCATCGTAATCACCACCACGTAATAGATTCACACCTTTCTTAGATGGTGTGCTCCGCAGCGTAAACAACTAAAAAGGACATGAAAAAACGTTTAATTGTTTAAAATACACTCGCTATGCGTATGATGCGGTGAACCAAAGCCCTCTATAGTCAAAGCCATGCTATTGAGTTGAAAACAGGTACTTTTTCAGATGAGCGGGCCGGCGTCATAATTTTCAAAGTAATATCACGTCATTATGAAACCATTTATTACTGTTATTTTGAAGCAAATACATATATATATTGTAATTATATATCTTTTCAATTAAATCATTTTTTAAATAAGAAAAAATCACATTTTATAAGGTTTTTTAATAAAAATCTCTGAGAACAAAAGCAAACAAAGATGCCAAATCATTTTATTTAATTTTTTTTTTTTAAATATTTCAATACAGAATATGAGGTTGGATAGTTCATTAAAAAACCAACGTCATTGTTGGGATTTTAATCAATTAATATTAATCTCGAAATTTATTTGTGCACACTGGTTCGTCACTCAATCTTTCCATAAGATTTCTCAAGTCATATCAGTAATCAAAAATCAATAAGTCAAACTAGGATAGCACAATTCACTTCATTATTTTTTAAAATATTGTTATTGATTAAATCGTCATTTACTTGGGTTATTGCCATTATTATATGATAGAAGACGCAGCATGTATTTCATAATATCACAATAGGCGTCAAAATCTTATATAATATTATATGAATTCCGCTTGTTACCGTCGTTTATGTAATTTATAATTTATATTCTATATAATTGTGATACTTAATAGTGGGAAGTTAAATTTTATTGGTTTTTACCATACATCGCATATTTTGCCATTCGCTATATTTCTTACAATCATTACTTAATTTGCATATATGGCCCTTCCGATGTATCGTAAATTGTAAATTAATAACACCAACGAATCACAGAATATCCATACGAGAAATCTTTCAAACATACATGTTACATTTAACGAAAAATAAGCTCACAAATTGGAATTTAGAGTTGATCTACGTATAACCGCCATACAATTTGTTAGTAAAGGCAGGGATTCAACGGCCAGCTCAGAATTTGCTGATTTTCTACAGCACTGCTTGGAACTTAAGACTGCTATCGGTGAACCCTTTGAATGCCTTGCAGCTTACCTTATACTTTACCTCCAAGTTGGCAATCCGTTATGGGAACATTTTCCTTTTTAGGGTGTTCACTGTCAATACTTAGTGGAACGGCATTATATTAATAAAAACACAATATTCCTTTGTACTTCAATTCACTTTATTTAATATGTCAGGACCGGTAGGGAAAAACAGGAAACTATCATTAAGCCTATTCACTTTATTAATGTAGCATTTTATCACTTTGTCAAAAAATTCCCAAATTTTAATTATGTTTGTAATTACTTTCAATCGCCATTCTAAATTTATTGATCTGGGATGACTTTTTAATTATACGTTAGATGTGTTAAACATTTTAATTTTGTGTTATTTTAGAATCACTTAATGTAATTGGTGATTTCTTTTCAATGCCAATTTTTGTTTATAACTTTTAATTTTTGTACAAATAGCATTGTTAAATTATATTTCTTATCAGTTGAAAATGCTCGCAATGAGCGAAACCGGTCCTGACATATTAAATAAAGTGGAATGAAGTACAAAGGAATATTGTGTTTTTATTAATAAGGAACATTTTCCCTTTTGTTTTCCATGTCCGTATATTTTAGGAAGACACAATCATTATCCTGATAAAGGTTTTACTACAATTCTAGTTTTCTTACCTTCAGTTAATTTGTTTCTTCGAGAACTTCCTTCGGCAACATTCATCCAGTGTTTGTTTCCCAGTTTTAACAAATATTTAATTAGACATTGTTCATATGACTTGCATGTGATCAGCGAACATTTTTTTCCGCAGCTGGTAAAAATGAGGCAATCTATATTCCTGGTTTTTAATATAATATGTCATTACATCGACTGTAATCGGGTAAAAGAAAGTATCACTCAATTTTTTTTAAATATTTTTCTTTACAATTTAATACACGTTCTATGAAAAGTATCTATGCTACAAAAACCGAATTAGTATCATAAATTCATATTCAATTGAATTGTTAAAACATCAGTTTATAAGTCTATGTGTGCTTCAAGGTTGTTTTTATTAAATAGTTCAACTATTTCAATGTTCAAAGTATTAAAAGTTTTTTAGTGGTGTAACATTTTAGAACCAAAGACTTTAATCGGGCTGAAACGATATAAATGAAAAATATTAGGTACAATAAATATTGAATTTTCAATTGTTACAAAAATAACAGGTTTCGCGTTAAATAAATAAATTTTAATAATTTTGATATTAAATTTGTTTTTACTTTCACTATATTTTTCTAATGGCATATATAAAACATATTCCAGGCAAGAACTTTACAGAAATAATTATTATGATGAAAAAACATCAAAAAGAATTCTAAAAATTGCAAGCCTTCGATACAAATTCAGTAGAGCATGTCTTGAATACCTAAATATTCAAAGTATCCTATCTTTCAAACTTTCCCTCTTTCTCTTGCTTAGTATAAACTTTTGTATGAGGGGCTTACCCTTAGGGTATTCGATAACTTTTACATCCTGGCGGGGACGGAATACAATCTGGATTATAAGTATACTTGTGTTATTTCAAAAGGTTTGTCGTAATGATACAAAGTATTCTATATTTACTCAACGTTTGCTTTTGTTTCATAAATGCTTAGTCAAAAGTATTACATCATATTATTTTCATTTATTAAATATTCCATTTGATATCATGAATTATAAATTAAGGCCCGTGGCCTTTGCCACTGAAGAATACTAAGCTGACCACTCGGCAACAGACCTGGCAACATTTAATGTTTCATGTTATAATTGAATACATAATTGAGTATTTAATTTTCAATATTCACCTAATATTTGAACATTTTTCGATAACATATCACTGTTCATTGATTTATCAGATTATTTGACTGCAGCTTTCTGATCTGACGTAAACAAAAGAAGAGATTTTCACGTTAGTTTAATGCAAACAGTTTGGGACTTAATTGCCGCACTGAAACAGAAAGCAAACTTAACAACGTCAAACTAAGCAAGCAGTTAGCAAAAAAAAGCAATACATAAATACGTTTACTAATAAATCTACGTTTCCTATTCAAATACTAGTGTTGAAATACATATTCACATGTAAAACTGATGCTCATAGTTTAAGATTTCGACTCAAGGTGCTTGTTGGAATTTCATTATTAAATTTGAATCGTTCAAATTATGTACATTCTCACAGATTTTGTCACTAACGACCCGGGTTTCGCCTTTTGGCATCTTCAGACGTTCAAGTGCACGGATGAACTTGAACTGACGTTTTAAATGAAATATTAAACATGCCGGGGTCTCCACTCCTATACACTATATAAATATAATCATAAAACCTTTTCCAACAAAAAAATAAATATAATTCTTAAAACTGCTCACAGACATCCCCATGAGCTTATCCTTTTCGCCAGCAATACTCATTGATACATTTATTTCTTATATACCCACGAAACATTCATTTACTTTGCGTCAGTTCAAGTTCATCCATGTACTTGAACGCCTGAAGATACCGAAAGGCGAAACTCGGGTCGTTAGTGACAAAATCTGTGAGAATGTACATAATTTGAACGATTCAAATTTGATGCTCATAGGTTCACGGAAATGTAAATAGAAGATTAATTCAGTTTTATCACTGTTAAAACGGGCTTTAATTTACAAATCTGTACTAAATAACTGACTTTGATCAGCAATTTATAATGACATTTCAATAATACCAAACAAAATTCGTTTTATGACGCGTTCTATTTTCAAATTCAAAAACAAAATAGTAGAAATGTTGCAACGTTGAATTATGAGAGTTTCAAGATAATTTATTAGCCTTTTTATTTTGCAGCATAGACAATATGTAAATGTTTTTGCTAAGCATATTCAGTATTGCGAATCCTGGAGAAGAATTTAACGACATCTCCCATTTATTATTGTAATTATTGACCTTAATCTATATGGCCTTAATGACCAGCTGACTGAATCAAGTTACTGAAATATAAAAAAGTATTATATTTCGCTTTATTACTGCTTCTAGTTATTCTTTTTAAATATTACGAGTAGATTTAAAAAAAAAACCCCCAACACGGTGTATGGAAATTAATTTACCATGTACATACCTGTTTTCAGATAGAATTACTGAAGATTATTAATTTTCCATCCAGGAAACATTACTCTAATAATGACTCTTTAATACATTGCACTGTTTTGTCTTTTAGAGGAGATTGGTTTGATAAGATCTTTAATCGTTAGCCAATAAAAAAATACCTATACGTTGATCCGGAATGCAGTTATAACCAGAGCAGTGGTGTCGGGTAAAAACACAACGACTCCAACTCCGGTATTAAATATAAAATAGACTCCGACTTTGAATTTATTTTTTAAATAATTTCCATCTACTTACATATATGTATACCATCAAATAATTCTAATAGATAGCCATCATTAATATGGTGAAAAGACTAGTCGTGAAAATTTTCCGACTACGATTCCGGAAACAAAATCCACAGTCCTTGTTATATCAATTTGCGCATGGCGTGTCGAAACATACCCGATATAAAGGTAAAGGTGATTAATGAAAATAGATTTTATTTAATTTTTCATTGAATACATAATAAAAAAATACTTATTTTCTAATATAATTAAATAAAATGTCAAATGGCATATAAGTGCTTAAAAACAATGATTAGCAATAAACTATTCAAAAATGTTATTATAACTCTCGCGGCTCGTAGTCTATAAAAATACTTCACTGCCGATGGGGGTCGTTTAGGGACCCCAGTGGTTTCCTCATTGTTGGGCTTATTCTTATGAATTTCAAAAAACAATAGTCTAACGGCTTTAAAATATCTCTTTGCATTATTCCTTATATATTTTTTTTATAAAAATCCGTGTTTTTTTAATAAATAATCATATTTTAAGTTGCGCGTAAAAAAGACGTCATTTCAGTACAAATTTGTGTTTGTAACTGACGCGTTCAGCCTGGTTATCTTACGAACGATCGCCGATAATCTCTTATAATATGATAAGCTTGATATGATATGATATAAATGATAAAGCTTATCTCGATATCGCGTATTTATATAAACTACAAAAGGTCCAAAAAACTATGATATAAGAATACCTTAATTATAAACATTGTATCACCCATATTAAAATAGATATTTAAGGAAATGTGGGTATTGGGGTCGCATTTCTTGAGCTTAGAACCGGAAAAGACAATACCAAAACACAAAATAATAATAATTTAATTTCATTGTATAAAATGCTATGATAATTAATAAAAATTTGCACCATCGTTAAATCGTATAAATGAAATGTTACAATGTTCTAATATTAATCACAAACAATGAATGCTCCAAAAGGTTAAGTAGAGTAAAAAAAATATCTCGTGACATTGAAAACATGAACAGCAAAAGAGTACATTTTTTTTATATTGCCACATTATTAAATGTTGCAATGCGCATTCCTGTTTCCCGCGCAAACATTATTTACGTCAAAAAAATCTCCGCTATTGAACGCCACTCTTCGCTCACGTCAGATCGTTCAATAAATCAATGCAACTTGCCACGTCACGGACTCTTTTATCTCTAATTAAAATCTGAGCAGCGGGAAAGAAACGATGCTTTAATGGCAACACTTTTTAATTTATATATCACTTGGTAACGTCTTTTCGCGCGCTTCTATACTTTGAAGTCATGTTTTATTAATAAAATTAAAATTCGATAATATAGTACAATTAATACAGAAATACGTTCTTTAAATTACATAACGTTTATATTTGCATACACGCAAAAAAAGTGTAAATGAAAACCAGTTGTTTTTAAATAATTAATACTAGGTATGATGACATTTTTTATCTGAATTGTTAAGCAACTGTTCATTCAACTCCTATCTCATTTTTAACTTTTCATTATTATAAATTTCGTTTTCTAAGATTATTTTTAGGGCGTTCACTGCATTATATAAAGAAAAAACACAATATTCCTTTATACTTAATTTCCACTTTTTATTTATCAGGATCGGGACCGGTTTCGCTTATAGCGAGCATTTTCGGCTGATAAAAATAAAATTGAACAGTGCTATTTATACAAAAAATATAGTAGGGATTGCAATGAATACCGGCACTACAAACTTTAATATCGAAATGAAAAAAAAACAAAGGCCATTGCGATTGCAATACCGAACAATTAAAAAGTTTTCTTTTTTCAATGTAGGATGAGTTTTACAAACCAAATTAACTAAGCTAACAAATTTTTCAAACGATTAATTTTAAACAATAATGTGAAATCGGTAAAAGCTTCAAAAGTTGCAAGGACTAACGCGTGATAGGTAAGCTACTTCAAAAATCAAATACATATTGATATAGATTTTCCTTAATTTTCTACACCAAGTATTATTTGTAAATATACAGCGAAAATAATTGAGCGTAACTAGAGGGACTTACTAACAACTAGCCATTTATTATTTCTATACTTTATATATATAATTAGAAAATATGTTTAGCAATTAAGTAACAAGCATTTTGATCCACCAAGAGTTAACAGTGAACAATTTAACACTCGCGGCTCGGAGACTAGAAAAATACCTCTCTTCCGATAGGGGTCGTTTAGGGAACCCAGTGGTTTCCTTATTATTGGCCTTATTCTTATGAATTAATATAAAAAATAGTCTAAGGACTTTCAAATATTTCTCTGCGCGTAAAAAAGACGTCATCCTAGCACATATATGAAATCGCAACTGACGAGATTCAGCTCACGTCATTGCCCATGCTATTTTACGAGCGACCGCTATCGCGCGCTTATCTCGTTATCGCGTATTTATATAAAAATAGTCATAGATGTAAGTAAGATATTGTGTATTTTTTGAGAATATTATTCAAGGATACATAAATTATTATCTTAAACTTCGTACACATCTTTTTTATTTAGTTGAATTTTTTCTTTTCTGTTTTATTTAATAGAGACGGAACTAGCTATCGAATATTTTTTTTTCTTTCACAAAAGGTCCAAAAAACTATGATATAAAAATACCTTAATTATAAACATACCATAAACCATATTAAAATAGATATCTAAGAAAATGTGGGTATTGGGGTCGCATTTCTCGAGCTTAGAACAGAAAAAGTTAAAAGTGATAATTTGTATATTGCATTTGATAAATGTCCTAATTTTTTTGCCAAATAAGAACAATTTTAATGTTTTGTGGCGATACAAATTTATTTAACCGTCATTGTTGTTATACTGCAATTTATATCATTGTCCTAATATTTCTCTGAATCAAAAGTACTTTTGATTTCAAAATATCCAATAAACATCGATTATGGTAGGGAGGTTCAGCTTAGAGTTATGGCTGGAACAAATTGGATGGACGTCTTAATCAAGCGGCATGGTATGTGAAAACTTATCACATAAAACCGCCTCACTGTTGTATTCACTTGATTTTCCTTTAAAAGTGTTTCAATTTTTAATTGCATACATTCTTATACTGCAATCTGCTAAGGGCACTTTGTATTCGTTAAGAACCGAAGAGGAAGCTTCAAGCCATTGAGACGATCATTTTTCTTCATAAAATATTTATTATTCACTATGTTAAATTACATACATAAATATTTATTTCAATGAATTTATAAATACGGAATATTACATCTATTTTTAAGCATATATTTATTTAAATAAAAAACGCATTTTTTTTTAAATAGTCATCATATCAAAGACATCATGAAATCATTATTAAAACAAATGAAGATACTTTCTTCGGTATAATCACCATTGTTGTCTTAATCATATTAAGATTGTCTAATACTTTCATAGACGCCACAAAAGTAAAAGCATGTGTTTTATAATTTTATTATTTTATTTTTACATCGCATAATTTCATTTTTTTACCTACGTTAACTAGCGTTAATTTGAAGAAAATATACTTCTAGTGTTTTTTATTTCAACAGAAGTATTTTACAAAAACTGCGTGTTACTCAGTAGGTCAACCTCTCATTATTTTTAAGAGAGTAGGCATAGAAAGATAGGACTTACACAGAAGTAGTTTTCAGCTAATCGTTCTCCCTTCGCCATGTTTTAAGAGTACGATGGGTAGTGGACAATTTTCAAACATTACAGACATCCATGCCATCGAACAGATGCCCATAAACTGATTAAAAATACATATTTTATAAATCTGTTTGTACTGGTATTTAAAGATGTGACCACTAATCCTTTTAATACTTCATATATACTAAGTGGTTCCAAATAATGGTAAATGAAAATGACTGTATTTCTAAAACATGGAACAGTATGCCGATTTGGTCGACTAAGTATATCATTAAATTTATTAAACTACAGTTACTCTCATTCAACCTACGTAGATGATATTTATGTTAAATCCAACTTTACACATAACCTAATATCTTCGTCGTCCTTTAACTTTGTTACATTCGTCTCACCTTCCTCTTCGTAAAAAAGCATCCGCGCTTGGTTACAAGATTAATTAATAAACATGAACATTAACCCGATCACAATTACGTGAACTGACTTCCATTATTCCGTAACATGGGCTTATCTACTCACTATCGATTCATCGTATTACCATCAGCAATAAAGTGCAAGTTTATTTTTCAAGCGAGGACCAAAAACTTTGTTAAAAGCAATATTTTCGCTTTCAATGTTATCTTTACAAAATTAAAATAAATGATGAGCTAATTACTTTCTTACTTTCTACTTTTCAACTTTCAAAGTCTGGAGCAATTTTTGATTTTACATTTTTATAATGCAGCATCTTTAGGCAACCAAAAGCCCAATAGTACTACTTTTATTAGGCCGTGAAACATTTCAACAAAGCTAATAAAATCTTGAAATGTACATATGCAAATATCTAACAGCAGTGATGCACAAACCGAAATGGCAACAAAATGTCAAGATCTATGCTCACACTTCTCGAAACTCCTCTTAAGTCATTAAAAGAGTTGAGAAAGGTTAAAATTACCTTGCATCAGTCGTGATTTAGTGGGGGTATCTTTTCAGGAGCTGTCATATCCTATTTCTGAGCTTTATTTCTGTGCCCATGTAGTCAAAATAAGTAAAAAAAAAACTATAAAAATAACATTTCAGGAAACGTTGTGAAGTTTTTGAAATAAAATATTTTTAACTGACAACACTGGATTTTCCAACAAGATTCTGCGACAGCTCAAAAATCCAAAACTTCTCAAATATGTCTGGAAAACAATACACTGCAGTTTATCAGGGATCAGAATTGGTCTCTTGGAAGCCCCTTTTTAAAACCTATGGAGTAAAAGTTTTAAGCAGAGTTGAAGCGTATGATCTGAAACAGAAGACAACTCAACATTGAAAGTTTAAAGAATGCCCTGAAAAAAACTGTAACCATCCAATTTTTGTATGGATATTGTGCGTACCACAATAGACGATTGGCTCGTTGGATTAAAGGCTTGTGTGAAAGCACGAGGTGGCCATTTTTATATTTTGTTTTAGAAATTTTAACTACAACAATTTTAGTATAACAAAATCAATTAAGAATAGAAATTCATTTTTTTTAATTTTGTTTTCTTCCAGTATTTATGGCGCGAATAGGTATACTTATATTATGACAAAAATATTTGGTGATCTATCATTTATTTTCTACTCATTCGAATAAAATACTTGCATGCTTAAAAAATAAAATAATACATACAAAAGGCCCTGAAAATTTTCATTAATTTATTATTAAAAAGTTTTTGACTGAAAATTTTATTTGACATGATGATTATAAAGCGCGAAAAAAAGACTTATTAATTATACTGGTTTGCTTTAGCGTTGAATTTGTGCAGTATGTAAATTATCAAAATAATAATATTTTAATCAAAATATTAATATTGTTTCGATTATTTACATCAGTGTCTGCCAAACTTTTTTCCTTTATGGCACACTGATGAATGGAACTAGTACCGCGGCACACCAAGATGCCGCAGATTATCTCCAAAACTCATTTTTTTAGCTCAACGAGAAATTTTAAATCATCGATTTGCTACCAAATAGGCATTATTTAAAATTGACATTTTTAAGGCTTCTTCCACCGCGGCACACCTGAGACTTCTTGCGGCACACAGTTTGGCAGACACTGATTTACATACTATATGGATTCAACGATAGGACAGAATGTGAACCTTTGCTTACATAAATAAAGAATCAGTATATCATATTTCAATAATTTTAAGTACAAACATACTGATAATGTAATATATAAGACTGACAAAATTACGAATTTAATTATGAAAAATAAAGAACAGTTTAAAAGTTTTCGCGAACGCTTTCAACAATTAAAAGTAAAAAAGGCTACCATAAGTTTTATCATACACCCTTCAAAATAAATTTAAATAAACTTAACTTGACACCGTTCATATATAGATACTGCATCACTTAAATCAGTGATGCAGTATCGCGGCCCGAAATGGCATTTGTTGCGGCCCAAAAAAACAAGTAATTCATCACCAATTTTTTTAATGAATATGATGAAAATCTGTTTTTGATATATGAAAAAATTATGCAGTAGCAAAGGTGTATAATCTGAATCTTAATTAATAGAAAACTCACTATTAACTGTTGCTATAAAAATAGTTTTAAATCGTTTATTCTACCCAAATAAATTAAAGATTATTAATCAAGTTATTTTAGTTGATTGAATATTTACTTATTTTATTTGATAATTTGATTCGGTATTTAACTGTGATAATTTTATACTAGAAGTAGAAAAGTTTACCCAAGTTTATTGTCTGTAGTTTACTTTCACAAAATTATATACAGAGATCAAATTAAAACATACATTTCGTATATTTATTTCTATGAACAAATGACTCTTAATTGCTAATGAAAAATTTACATTGCAAATTCTTCTCTGTGATTTTTCAAAAAATATTCTTTTGTGTTTGAAAATATGCAGAAAAATGTAATATCACACGTGTATTAGAAACCATAATAAAAATTCCGTCGCTTTTCCGCATTAAAATTGTTTTAATTCCCGACTTTCATGTGTGGCATCTCTTAATCAAAATTCTTTTAAATTCAATCGTCAAATATGTCCATTGTTTCAACGTCAGTGATATTACTGAAAAACTAATATTTCATGATTTTTTTTTAATAGCGTCAATTTAAATTCTTCTCCTGCACATTATTCATTCATCAACATTTACTTTTATTATTAGACATTGTATGTGTTTGTTTTATTTTAATTACGGATCATTCAACGAGAAACAATATATTTTGTTTACAATATCAACAGTTGGATTGATTAAACAATATTTCAGGCTCGCTCAATGTTTTTTTAAATGATCTGTATACGATATTTACCCTGAGAGACTGAATGGAATCTATTTTCCAAATATTTACTATTTTCGTAATCGGCTTATAATATTAGTAATATTATATTCTACCAAGTAAATTCAAATTAAATCAATTTATACATTGTTTAAACGTTAATCTTATCCCAGTCTTACTTTTCTTAAATAGGTAAATTAAATAACTTAATTATGATATTATATAGTTTTTAGATATTATATAGGTCTAATTGGCAAATTTTTTACTATACTTATTTGACAAGTCTGCGTTCAATTATCGGCAAATTCAATTAAAGTCTTTATATCGGCAAAACAGAGAGGACTTTAAACATCAGGGTATTAGAACATATGGCAGCCTTTAGACTGAAAAAGGACACGTCTACTTTTGCTAATCACTTAATTTTGGAAGGACACGTGTTCAATCAGGAACAAGGGATAAAAATGTTACACCCAAATACGGACAGTCATAAGCTCTTTTTCAAGAAATTTTAGAAATTAATAGGGCGCAGTTACATAGTCTTCCGATTTTAAACGAAATATTAAACCTTCCGGGCTCTCCACTTCTATACCCTATATAAATAATATCATAAATAATATCATAAAACCTTTGCCGACAAACAAATAAATATAATTCTTAAAACCACTCACTACTCAAATCTTTGGGAATTCCCATGAGCTTACCCTTTTCGCCAGCGATGGCTTTAGACTCAGTGATGCATTTATTTAATATATAAACACGAAACATCCATTTACTAAGCGTCAGTTTAAGTTCATCCGTGCGCTTGAACGCCTGAAGATGCCGAAAGACGAAACCCGGGTCGTTAGTGACAAAATCTGTGGGAGTGTATATAATTTGAACGATTCAAATTTAAAGTCTTTAAATTAAAATTGAGATCTTAGGCATGAGTGTTAAAGCTGTAATGCTATAAATATTTTATGAATTCAAGCTATTTACAATGGTAACGGATTAATTTTATTTATATGGATATGTGCTTCGTTCGTTTACTGATATTGTTTCAAATTCATTTTCCTGTCCTTTTTATTCATCAAAAAAAAGATAATTCAAGTTGTATCAAAAAGCCTCATGTTTTTGTTTTATCAAAAGATTTACGACTAGTAGCTTAAGTGTCGAAATTATTATACCGCTACGACAATTATTATGTAATTGAACATTTAAAAAATGTTGCATTGATTTTTTATTTCAACATAAAAACCCAACGAAGGAGAAAAATATCTACACCAAGAGCACGTTGTCTCAGGTGTAAAAATTGATTCGCTTCACACGAAATATTTTCAAACCGATTTGCTTTACATGTATGAATACTACAATAACACAATACCGCAAGTTAAAAATTATTTCATTCTAAAGATCATCAAAGACATCACGAATGAAACAAAAAAGGTTGCGTGAGAGACGACCATAAAATTTTGCTGTATCAATTAAGATTAGGTTTAATTTCATATATTTTCATTCTTTAAATGAGAATTTTTTTTGTCTCTGCTCAGAAGTTCTGCAAGTCTTTGTGTGTAGGTTGATCTTCTCTTTACAGTATTCTTGAATGAATAATTGCTGGCAATTATTTCAAAGTCAACATATCTTAAATGGTACGGTTAGCAAATAATAAAGATATGAAATAAAACTTTAGATAAGCCTTAAAGTTTTTAATTTACAATGATTGCTCAATTTTAAAGTGTTCACTGTCAATACTTGGTGTTTTATCTAGGGCTGTGGAGTCAGAGTCGCGGTATTTTGGCCGTAGTCAGAGTCGGAGTCGGAGTTGTGAAAAATGAGTGACTCGATTATTTTATTATGTGTATTTAAAATATATTTAATTATGTGTATTTAAACAAAATAGTCAAAAGTGTTGACATATCATGCGTGACTAACTTAAGATGATCTGATGGTATACATATATTTATGTTAAATGAAATTATTGAAAAATTTCCTCGGAGTCGTCTTTTTTTTACAGGACTACACAGCGCTGGTTTTGTCATTATATTCATTAATAAACAAATCAGTATTTTTTACATATACACCACAAGCATTTTCAACTGAATCGCCTTTTATCAGTTGATAATACTTGTGATGAGCGAAATCGGTTATCACCGCAGACACCGCAACTTTTTAGGTTAAACCAAAAAAGAACATTTACGTAAACATTTCGAAAATCGGGATTGACTCGTTTCGGTGGATGAGTGGTAATAGTGAACATAGCACATACATTCATTACTTGGATCACAAATACAAAAATATGTTGAAAAATTAAATTATGAAACTGTGATGCGATTCCGTGAACACCGCATCCGATGCTAACAATATTGACCACCCAGCCACAAGCTTTGTATTCACCTCCAATGTGAAGCATATGGCCTACTAATCTTGTAAATAGGTACTGTTTGTTCCTCAATTACTTAACCTCTCTTGTTTTCTAAAAGAGTATGAATGAAGGAATAGGGCTAGAAGTTATCTAATTGCTCTTCCTGCATATTGTCTATTTTTAAAAATTACAACCATCTATGCATTCGATCATAAATCTGAATCGTTTAAAATATGTACATACATCCATACAAGTTTTGTTACCAACGACCCGGGTTTCGCCATTCGCCATCTAAAAGCGATCAAGTGCACGGATGAACTTGAACTGACGTTTGGTAAATTAATGTATCGTGCTTATATTATAAATGAATGCATCACTAAGTTTAAAACCATTGCTGGCGAAATGGATTAACCCATGTCAATTAATGCTTACAGATTTAAATGGTGAGCAATTTCAAGAATTATATTTATTTTGTTTCCTGAAATTTTATCTTTAATTATATTTACTTACATATTGGATATAAGAGTGGGGAATTTGAAACGAACATAAATCGTTAAAAGATATTTAAAATGTTGTTTGCATTAGGATTTGAGGACGTGAGATCTGTCACGGAAGCCAACGACGTTGACCACTGCACGACAGACCCGACATAATGTTGTTACAGTAAAATTTACAAGCATATTTTTAATATACGGATATGCTCAATATCAATATTGTACAAGGAAACATAAACACGTAAGGTATATACAAATTATACGTTCATTCAATATTCACAAGACACTTCACATTGATTGCTCTGAGGAAATGTTTATAGTTTTTTGATTGCTAGAACACATTTTTTAAAATTATTTTAAAAACTCAGTAATAATACAAACCACAGGCTACCTGCCCTTGACTCTTTGCTCTGCGCGTTCTCAGTAAATCATTAATTAAGCAAACAATCACATTTCAACAGTGATGAGCTCGTTTGACGACAGCCGACGTATTTGATACTCGTAGCCAATCGATTACTTGCTGATTGCTTAATTCGTTACTCAGAATCGCCTTTGTATAAGAAAAACATAAAAACCGCTGTGAAGCTTGTTAAATTCAGTATTTTATCTCACGTTACAGTAATAAATGTTAAAGTAGTAAAATTAACATAATCGTGTGGGAAAGTATTCCGTATCGATATTTTTTTTCTCCGCCTTTTTGTTAGGATAGTTTTGGATTTAAATGTTTTCCACGCATAATGATGCTGTAAAATGTTTAATATACTACAATGTTCATCAAGCTAATTGCTAACGGGAATTTCAGCTAAGTCTAGAGTTTACAATATCGGTATTACTGAAACAAAAATTCTGTTTTTTCAATATCGAAAACCCAATTTTGCAATTGCAATAATTACAGTTTTTCGGTATCGAAAATTAACTAAAATCGAATCTTGTACACAAACGTTTCAGTAAGTTTGTTCTCAATGTATTAAAAGATTTTAAATCTTCTAAAAGTTATATCAATATTGACAGATTTCAAAACTGATCAGCAAATCATTGATGAAATATTATTTTTTGAATCTTTAACCTGTTTTTGATTATTATATATTTTTTAATTGCAGTATTTTATAGGAATTATTGAAATACCGATTGTTGTTAATTTTTCTTGGTATTACGATTCTAATTGGTCATATTTTTTAGTTATACAGGTATTGATATTTGTAATACTGATATTAAATATGAAACACCGAAATTGATATATTCGTTCGGTATTACAATTGCTAGGCAAGTCATAATGATTTTATTTATATACAAAAATTCTTAGCTGTTCATTCTTAGCCTTGTTTAATTTACTAGATGTATATTAACAGTATGCTGTTGCTTTCCAATCAAAGGTGCACAATGTTAAACGAATTGATTAACACACGTTTACTTGCATCATATCGTTGATACTTTTAAAAAACAACTTTTTTATTATTTAGCTGTAAGACTCACTAATTAGATTAATTTAGAGCTTTGTACTAATTTGTATTTTTATTTTTTTCCAGGTAAGTTCTACTTTTACTTAGAATAGTATATTAAATGAGATGGACAACATTCATCAATGTGGTGAGTTATGAATTATTATTATACAAATGCAATATGAACAACTAAATAAATTGAAAAACTATTTACAAAATTCAATTTGTTATCACGAAGAAGAAAAATATTTAATTACTTACGAAGTTAAAAGTTTCTCAATTATTTCATTAAAATTATTCTACTCGTTTACCAAGTACTCCATTTTCGCAAGTCAGAATTAATTTAATCATTTAAAAAGGATACAACGTCTTTTTTATAAATAGCAAAAGTTTTATAATTTTTTTTTTCAAAATGATTTTTTTTTAAATATCTTACACAATGAAACCAGGAAGAAAACAACACATAAACTGTTCAAGTTTGGGTATAAGCAATGTGATAATAGACTTTTTTACCTCACTTTTCATTGTTTTACAGAAAACCAAAACAATTTTTGTCACTACCAAGAAAATACTAAAAATTGCTTTAACATTAAAATAAAAAAAACATGTAATATATCGTGCGTATTAAAAATACCCAAATAAAACATATGTTCTGCAATAAGTAGTGATGCAGTAAATTTGAAAAGTGTAAAATTTAATTGAAAAAAAAAATGTCTAGATATTAGAGTAGTAGGTCTGAAGTGTCTAAAAGTGAAGATTATCAAAACAAATTCAAAATTTACGACTTCAAAAGTTTTTAAAATAGTACTTGATATATGCACATTGAGCAACGGTTGACACGTATTCTAAGAACGTTTGGAAGCCTTTTATATTTTATATTATGCGCAAAATACCAAAAAAATATTAGACAACCTTTCGTATAATAAACAAATATAATGCATATGAATTATGTTATTAATTCAACCAACAAGAAACCCATTATTAAGTGCATTAATAAAATAAAAACAAAAACTCCACAAGACAATATTCAGTCACGACTCGGAAGGAGCTGTTATGTTCAACACCTTTTGTGAAAATCGCATGTGACAAGTGCGTGTAGGGATGCGTAGTCAACGACTCCACGTCCCAGAACCAGTTCCACCACATTTTACCTTATTATGTAAAGTCTTCCGTCAGAATCTAATCAGTTGGATTAAACGTATCCGCCACCGGGTAGATTGAATCCGACAAAAACGGCTTGTCGCATTCGTAGGATTCACAAGCGAGCACGATCGCTACCGACCATCGACCAGTGAATGCACTTTTTTTATAGCACGACGTACCTATAACTAACTGTACCCATAAAAATATGAAGCGACTAGCTTCAAAGTAAACAAAGATTTACCGCGACGAGAAATACAAGGCAGAAAGCTACTATTGCTAGGTCGAGTGCTCAGCGTCGTTGGTTTTGATTGCGGAAGTTTAGAGTTCTAATCGCAATACGGATAGTTTTGTAAATTGATTTTTCAATGAATTTTCGTTCAAAGGCACGGATGTATTTGATATCTTGGATTCCCATCTCCCACCCATGTTATCCTTAAAACGGAGAGTAACGAGAACGATTAGCTTATTACTAGTTCTGTCCTAGCTGTATTCTTATATTCCTACTATCTTTGAAAAAAGAGACGTTGAGCAACAGTTGACGTAGAAACAATTATGTTGGGATAAACTCTATAAGAGTCCATATGTTCTATATTGGGAGTAGGCATGGTAAAAAAATAAATAAATATAAAAAAATATATACGCCCAAATTTCAACGAGTATGTGTTTTAATTTTTGATATTTAATATCTATTATCTCATTTTCATCCCAGTAGAAATGTTGTTTCTGTTTAATGCAGATATGATGATATCTTATAACTATTTATGTTTATATGTTATATAAAAATTAGTAAAATATATATACATATATTAATAACAAAGAAATGGAACTGTTCTTAACGACACAATTGTTAAAAATGACTGCCGACAAATTATGATTTTCAAATATTCTTAATAAAACATTTGTAATACTGTAGTTTGGCGCGTCTTGAAACTTATTTTCAATTAGCGTTATATCACACCGAACGTTCACATTCTTATCTCTTTTTCACCAAATAGTATATTTGTTTAAGTACTACCATTAAATATGTCTTATGAACAGGAAGTTATCAACATTTGCCATAAATGCCTACTGGTTTGGTGAGTTGGTAGTTTTTGCGGTGTTTCCGGTCGGAAAGATTAGCATTTTAAAAAATGTTGTGTATTTAATAATAACATTTTAAAAATGAAACAGTTTGTATTGGTTTCGATTTATATTGATTTATTCTTTACTTATTCCGACATGAGATTTTAAAATTGTTTTTAATAAGGTCAAAAATATAAATGTATTTTAGTTTTACATTTAGTCGATAGATCTTTTGACTTAATACCTACCACAGAACCATGTTTAAACTTGCATTTACTTAATCTATATAATATGCAGGATTAGAAGAGAAATACAAAACTGTATTTTCAATATATGTTACGATGTTAAAATATATTCCCTCTACAGGTGAAGTGTGCTAATTATTTAGAAAAATGGTAAAACTTTTTTCTTGGGGAATCTTTATTTTATGTTTTTATAGATTGCATATTTTTATTTTAAGGAGATAAAAATATTGCATGTGTATTTACTTCAGTCTTACAATTACAACGCATCTAACTTTTTTTTCTAAAATGCTACTTGGCTCACTTCGCCTCTAATGGGCCCATAAATAAGAAAACTTTTTGTAACTTTTGTTTCTCCTAAGCCAGTATATATAGCTAAGTGTATGAAATTTTAAACAGAATCATAATCAGGGCGTTAAGCTAAAACAGCTATCAACCAAAAAAATAGAACTAAAATATGTTGATATTATTATAATGGAGTTTTACCAAGTAAATGTCAATTCAATCAAGACTTTGTTTGTTAATGATTCTAATTTTGGTAAATATTTTTGGATGACGCAAACCTTAGGACAGGGTTTCCCAAACTTATTCTGGGATGGAACACTTGTCAAATCTGGAAATGTTACCGGAACACAGTTTTTTTTTAGGTCGGGTAATTCTTAATAGTAAAAATATTAGTTATTAAACCACTTATTATCTATTGATTACGTATCTTTAAAATATATTACATAAAAATAGTAAACAATGTTCATAGTGATTAAAAATCTCCGCCTGTACCCTAGATATTTGACGTTTTTAACATCACTGGAGATTTCACTCCATTTTTGATACGAAGTAGAAGATGCTTACATTTGTTGCAGCGTGTATTACCATTTGAAATTCTCGTGGAACATAGTTTGGGAAACCCTGCTTTAGGAAATAGAAAACACTGATTATTAAATAATTTCAATAGAAAACCAAAATAATCGATATATCAGATTTACCATTAATATCATTATCGCCACCGTATAAAATAGATAAGACGGTTAAAGTATGTACTTAATTTTGATCTAATCAGTAAGACTATACTGGTCATTTGATAACACGAGAAGTGCCGCTAAAAAAAACATGAAATAACACGTCGTTCGGCTGTGTCGTGTTGTTATAGTACTTGGCCAGTTCGTACAATGCCGCAAGTCCAGTGCATCACGATTTTTCTGACGGACAGTGTATCTGACGTGGACAGTATTTACTCAGAATTCCCTGCGACATGAAAAAAACCGCCGAGGACAGGGTTGTCAATAAATTATACGCCAAATCCTTTACCAATATCTGTATCCGCGTATGTGACTTATCTTAACTTAAGATGTATGTACATCATATTGTTTATAAAACAATACTTTGTTTTTAGTCAAAATATAATACAATCATTTGAACTATAGTCGGTAAATTTATACTATAGGATCAATTCAAAGTGAAACTTCTCTCACTAATACTAAACTTTTTATGTATTTTTTGTAGTTACATATCGACTTTGGAAAGGCAAAAGGATGTAACCCACATTTAAAAAACGTTTTCTAATGATTTTGGGCCAAAGGAAAATTAGGAAATTTAAACAAGCTTGAAGTACACGGAGACAGTTAACAGGTGTTTAATTGTCTTAACCCTCCAGAGACGAGAGTTTTTTTTCGATAAAAAAATATTTTTTAAGCCACATTGAACTCACGGATAACTTTTATTAAAATTAAAAACACAAATTTACATTTACAGAAATTTAAAAAAAAACGCCAAGTCGTTGTATAGAAACCCCGCATGACTATATGGTCATGCCCATTCTTTTATTACCGTGTAATATTGTGTACGGACAGTAGTAAGGCAAGCCTGACCGTATGGGCACACAAACATTCGGGGTTGAAATATAGCTATTTTTGCCAACCCTGATCCCGGAACCAATACAGATAAATGATAGGTTCTCAAAGAAAGATTGATTGATCCTGCTTATTTTCATCTTAAGATTGTGAACTGTCTTTGTAACATAAGCACTATTAAAACTAACAAACATCGATAGACTTAGAAGAGGAAGATCGAGAACTTAATAAAAAAAATACTATTGAATGTCCGTGGCGGATAGTTTGTGCATCATTTATGTTATTTAATTCAGAAGATAATCATTAAAAAAATATATTCGGTCACTGTTTAAGCACGCAGTTGACTCCCTGTTCATTTTTTACAGATAAATTCAGCGGTGGGCTGCCAATATCTTAACAAGGGGCTCGGTAAATGTTATCCATGTCCGCTCCCTATGTCGAGCATATGGCCTCTTAATGAAGGTATCTCAACGAAAGTTATTTTTCTACGAGAACTGCTTGTTACTAAGTCGCTCAAGCTCTCTTTTTTAAAGAGGGTAGTAGGGATGAAATTATAAGCACGACTAGTGATTAACTAATAGTAGCGCCCAGTTGAATTGAAGGATCGGAAGAGTGGGAGGTAATCTCAAGACATCACAAACACCCATGCCTTCGAACAAAAAGTAGATAAATCAATCGAAAAAATGCTTTTCCGTAATGGGACTCAAACCCGTGAGGCTCGATACGCAAGCCCACGACGCTGAATGAAAAAATGAACTATTTTTTAAATTTATCCATTTACAGAAATTGCAGTTATGTGATAATTTGATTTAATACGAATGATTTTCTTATCTTAACAAAAGGCTCCTCGGGCGCGCCAAAATTTAACAAGGGGCTCGGGCGAGCCTAGATTATATCGGTTAAACTAATGTTTGTAAATAACCCATTTTATAATTTGTTTTTATTATAGGTACCGCTGTAAACCGTCACACTCACCCTTAATTATATTTTGTAATTTCTTCAACTTTTCATTGATTATTTTAACCAAAGAATCCATGCACAGTAACGCTTTTGCATGGCTTGCGTATTAATATTACTCTTTGAGTGTACGATACATAAAACAGGACAACTCTTTCATTTACATACTTCTCGTTAGTTAAATATTATATTATATTGCTAAATTCCGTTGACATGAAGTGTACATTAAAGCTAGTTTTGGAATTGTTGTTCGACGAGGTTGATAGGCCTTAACAAAATGAATTAAGACATATACCATCTTAAAAGACGTCCATGACAACTTGTGGGCGGACCATAATCACAACTTATATTTTTATGTATAACAGAAATAATAACATTTAAATAAACTCGCCAATGAATCGTTCCAAACTATAAAAGTGTTATCTTTATTCATTTCTTTGCTTAATGAAACAGACGCCTTTTTATTGGCAATTTAGACGTCGTTATAACTATTGTTGTAATTGCATTAATATTTCATAGGAATGAACACAAATATTATATGTATAATATTAAAATTAATTTAAACCATGTCCGCTTATGTTTTCTAGTATATATTATGAACTTTAAACTAAGTATTTCAACAACGCCAGGTTTACAATTAAAATAAGCTTTAAGTCTAATAACTTGTTTGTAAACTTTAAACGGTGTTAAGTAAGGGTGGGTTAGAAAGGATTCAATATGTACCCATGTTTTTGGACGCATTGATTGTTAAATCTTTTTTATGATTGACTTTGCAATCAAGCAGAACGGATGATATAGATTTTTACCACCCGGCTACGGCGATCGGCAGGATAATAATTTCTATCAGAAGAGTTTGAATATTAATATAACATTTTTTTACCAGGTCATCGAATATCTTTGTATAGAAGTTCGATAGAATTTTTTATATTAAATTAAATAGAATATCTTTGTTATTCCACTCCTACTGTTACAAATTGTACCTCGTGTTTCGTCTGCTTAAGAAGAATCATCCGACAGAACATCTAATTCTTGAGTTTTAAATTACATAATAAAACATGCTGATAATGCTCTTCATGAGTGAAACCGGTCCTGATCTTTTTAAATAAAAGTAGAAGTAGTACAAATGAATATTTCTTTTTTTATTACAAAAGTCTGTTTTTTCTTTTTCTACTGGACGTAGGAAGGGAGTAAAATAGAGCTAAGAAACGTAGCACTTGTCACTAGTGACAAGGGCATCAAATTCTGGGATTCCGACCAGTTTAGCGATCCCGTACTCCCGGAATTGTCTAAATATAGGTCCCGGGATTTTGGGATTCACCATAACATATAAAAATCAAGTTTGAAATCTAAATTCTTTCCGATTTACTTTATATTTCAATAAGAAATTTCCAACAGTTTACTTCGGTTTTGATAATATAATTTGCTCAGTTTAATGCAGTCTTGGCCGTTATGTTTTCTATAAAAATTAGTAATATTTATATAACAAATGAAACCATGAAATGATAGTAAATGATCAATTCTGGGATCCCTTGGATTGAAAGATTCCTGAAATCCCGTCTAGTTATAATTTGTATCACAGCAAGTGGATTCACAAAATTACCTAATTTTCTTTGATATCTTTATGTAAATTCAAATAAGACCTCTGAAAAGATCCTCCCAATGGCAAATGATGATTACCGGTTATAATATTGAAGTTACCATCGTCATTCATATAATAATATAGCCCAAGCCATTACATTTGAAAATAATGACACCTGTCTTTATTTAAATGGCCGTCTTGACGTTTCGCTTATTGCCGTTGGAATGAATATACGACCATTAATTTTGTGGCCACGGCAATCTTTTTAAATTGTACCGTTTGACATTGTCGTCTAACTGTGCCATTATACCCGTTACACAGAAGGCAAGCAAATATTAAAATCTGCAAATTGAATAAGAACCTTTTTAGAAAAAAAAATGCGAAAATTTTTCATTTGAAAGAATAGCAATACTTAAATTTGCAACGGCAGTAAAATCAGAGAAAAAAATATGCAACTTAAAGCTTAAGAAATACATTAGAATTTCTATATAACGGATAAAATACCTAATTATATGTGAAAAAAAAAACGATATATCGACCCATGATCGGCAAAATATCGTAAGCGAGACAATTTGGTAAATTGCGTTTTAAGGCAATAATTGCTCAAAACCGCCTAGGGCGTCGATGGCAAAAATATTAGAGCTTTATCCCATTCGCCTGATCTTTTTTAAGGCCTGTGCATTTTAGCGTTTGGACTTGTTATCGTTTTATTCGTCGACCCAAAATAACTTTACTATCTAGAGAACTGAAAATAGTCAGACAATTTTATTACAATATCATTAGAGGCATTGGCCATATATTACTACCCACGATTAATAATTTCCTTTTTCGGACTTATTACGAGAGTATGAATATTTTTTGCTGTCGGTTTCAGTTGCGTTGTCCATGGGTTCTAATCTCGATAAGGACACTTTCATAAATTGGTTTATTTATTAGTGTTTGATGTCATGGATATACTGAAATTCTTTTCTACCCATCCGATTCTTTGAGCGTGGTGTGGTGATATTGATTGGGTAGCCACTTATCTTATCTTAGTCATATCCTTCCATCCATACTCTCACCGAAAAAATAACAAATTATTTTCATAATTTTTTTTTTATTAAAATCAACTCTATAACGAATGGATATATTAATAAAAAAGAAAATATGTACATACTTTTGTAAGAAAATTTAATGATTGACGTCGTTTATCAATAAACGGATATACAATTTGAACTAAATTTGTTGACTTAATGTTTTATACAGTGACGTTCCTAGGCTATGTGCCGCCCTTAGTCGGAGCTTAAAATAGCGCCTTTACTATTTTACGAATTCAAAATTTTAAAATTACATTTCATATGAATCTCATAAAGCCATAACAGTATGAGTTTCATTTTTAATTATTTCCTATTATTCTAGGAATACATATAGAAATTAGAATCCTCTACTCATCTACGTACTCGAAAACTTTACGAAAAAGCTGCTGCCTATAGTGCCGCCATCGGTAAATGTCATATTTAAAGACGATTTTTGTTATAACGTACTGTAAATCCATCGATCTATATATTATTGAGATGAGAAAAATTATTTTTCGACATTTTTTTTATCAAAGATATTGAGGCATCGTATTTATTATAAGCCAAATAAATGTGTCAAAAAATCTGTGATCATTTGCCGCTCCCTAGAACTTGCCGCCCCTTGGCGACTGCCTACTCGCCTATGCCCACGGGACGTCCCTGGTTATATATGCATAGAATACGAGTAATTTATGCTATTCTACGACAAATAATTTTACTAAGGGTAAACAAAATATCGTTTCTCCGGATATAAAAGAATGTGGTAGTATATTTATGTTCTTACAATCGCTGACTCTCTTCCCTGTTGAACAGTTAAACCAATTCTCGTGGTGCATAATTATAATCAAAAAGGTCTTGTACAGAAATGTTTTTAAAAAGCATTATAATTATCTCTTTTCTGCTGTTGTTTTCTAGACACATAAAAAGTCTCAACGAGTCTTTGTTTAATTTTGACGAAATTTCTCCCTACTCTGCCATATTACATAAAGCAATCGCATCATTTTCTCACAGTAAACACATAGCAATTATTCGATGCCAAGGTGATGACACTTCTACGACAAATCGTGGACTCGCAAATATGGATTTGCTGACAAATAGATCTACATTGAATTACCGTTGCAAAGAGTTTTACGACATCGTTAACTCGTCATCGCAAAGTTATGTGTTTGAATCAATCGATTATATATTTATTGTGGATAATGTAAGCCAAGATTTAATTATTCCGTCAGTTGTTAGACACTGTAGAAATGTGTTTATAGCAATGATTTCAGTTGTGTTTTATAGCGTTTCGATTCCACCAATGCCAAGTATAAAAATATTAACAGATAATGAAGCAGGTTATATTCATTTGTTTAGCTCTGTAAGACACTGTGAGTGTGAAATGTCTGTGGTAATGCAGGATTTTAAAGTTTCTAAAACGACAATGTTATTATATCCTATAAGAAAAAGCTCCGACATTGATAATTTTTGTAATAATTCAACACAGTTGATAATGCATTTAGCATACACTGAATCAGGATTAATTACAAGTTGTTTTGAATACGCACGTAGTACAGTTGTTTATCAACTGTTCCAATTAATCGGTAACGTCATACAAGAAAAACCTTCGATTCATTTAAAAAATGGTCAGGTTGATATTGATTTCAACGATATGACATACAGCTACGATGGAATGAAAAAACATTTTACGTATTATGACGGCTATTCGCCATTTTCAGATCCTGAATATAGATATAACTATTACGAAACAATGGTGGAAATTGGGACAGACGAAATAATATGGTATGTCATCAATCATCGAAGATTAAATCAGTTAAGTTTTCAATCTCTTCTAGCGATATTTTTACCGATTACTTTAACAGTTATAATTTTCAATATTTCCAAAGCGTCAGTATTTTGCAAAAAAAAATACAGTAATTTTCTTTTAAATAGAAAATTCACAATAAATAAATTTTGTTTAATTAAATCAATCAAAACACTAAAAAAAACTTTTGTTTTAACATTTCTTATGGCATATACTGTTGTTAAGGTTCTTTTTTGTGTCAGTGTAATAAACAAACTTTATATTTCGCAAACAACGAAAATAAAAACAACTACAGAGCTTATACAATCTGGAATACGTTTAGAAGCTTTTTCAAATGCTTATATTAATTTATCTTCTTCGAAGGATAATGTTGTATTCACAGATATAAAAATATATTTAAATAAAGATAGTAATATATACATCAACCAACTATCATTTGTGGAGCGTATTGGACTTATTATAAATAAAGGCGAACCGTTTGCTGTGTTGATGGACGAAAGCATCGCCAATCATATTTTTCATAAATATTCACCAAAATCATATTACTCGTTAGAAAATTCTGTTTTGAAATATACAACTTATGTGAAATCACTTTTTGTAACCGATCTAACAACGCGTATAAAAAAAATTACGAAACACGTAAGGGAATCTGGCGTATTGAGGAAAATTGAACAATCAAATGAATATCGTCCCCATGAAAGAAATCGTTTTACATATAGAATAATTGACTATTTTTTTTTTCAAAATGTTTATAGTTTTATGTTGATTTTGTACGGTCTATCAAGCATACTATTTTTAGCTGAAATTATTACAAATAATCTAGTTTATAAATGATTTTACATGTATTGTTTAATACTGGACATGAGTTACCAACGATTTCTACGTAAGAACTTCATTTACCTACTAATCGTTAAATTTAGATTATTATAGAGATATTTTTTGAAAAGGTGATAAATGTTACTACAACAAACGATTTGATAAAAAGATTTTAAATATTCGCTAAAAAAATATTCAAATATCGAATACTAAAAAAGTATTTGAATATTCGTATAATATAATGTAACAAATAATAGTTATTTAACAATTAAAGATGTCAGTATTCAGGACGTGTTTTTTCTGAGATTTACGATGCTTACTTAACGAAACAGAATAGATGAAATCAAGCTATTATAAGACGCCAAATTACATTTTTCGTTAAGTCAGAGGATTATTAAAATAGATAATAAAACTATAAGAGAATAATACTGGAATATCCGAATGCAAGAAAAAAGTTAAATGTATTTCGAATATTCAATTGGAATCTCGATATAATATGACTTAATTTTATTGTGAAACTTTCTAAATAACACTTTGTCGAAAAAAAGATTAACATTCTTACAAATTAATCTTATTTTTGTCTTAAATCGATTAGGCGGTATAATAAAATATAACGCACCTGAATCTATGTATGTGTATTATTAAACTGTCAAATAAAATCATAAATACTTCATTTTAATGATGTCTTTACTATTTGAATACCTTTGAAATACTTATATGTCGATTGGAAGTGTATTAAAGGTAATTAATTACACCCAGATGATTTGGATATAAATCTAATAGTCCAAGGGGGACCAAAGTTGATCGACTGATAATTTAATGGCGATACGATCGCTGGCAACGTTTGGCCTGAAGCAATCTCTTGCAGTATTGAACCAGGCCTCTGTGACCACACTGTATAAAAATAATTGTTTTCATTGACACTGAATAGTATAATAAAATAAATACTGTAATATAAGCATCGACCCGATTCGCACACTAAAAATACCGCTAGAGTTTGATGACACTGTTTAATATAGTGTGAATATCACTTTCAAAAATTGAAATAAACAAAACAAAATTGAAATACACTTGGGCCTCGCATAACACGGTTTTATTTAACACTGTTGTATAAATTGTGGCATATTTTCCATACAACACGCTTTCAATTTAAATATATATATATATATTGAAAAGGATCTTATAATAGAAAGAAGTTCGAAATTTAAGAGGGAATTAAAACAAATTTTGGAACCTTATAAGGAAATAAGCAAAGATTTATACGCTAAAAGCAGACAATCGCTTATTACCGATTTTTTAAGACTAAAACCACAAGAGTCCTCCGATGATGATGAAAACTTACAACCGATCTCGAAAAAGAGTAAAACATTTAATAATTCTAAGTGATATCGATGATGAATGAATGCTATATTATGTTATTACAATTTCTTTCAATAGATATGTAAATGTATATTTGTTTATTTAAAAAAATAAAGTACATATTTATATAAACCATCTTCGATGGTTTTTTTTTGGAACGCAATCCCTAATTTTGTATGAACTTCAAACCTTGTATAACACGGATTTTTATTACACGACGTTTTTGTGGAATCATGTAACCGTGTTATACGAGGCCCAAGTGTCTACAAAAAATGTCCGTTATCATTGAGGCAGATTAAGGAAATGAGAACGAATCATACGAACACTTAAAAACAGACTCCTATTTTTACTAATCAAAATATTTCTCACTTTTAGGGTGTTCACTGTCAATACTTGGTGGAAAGGCATTATATTAATAAAAACACAATAATCCTTTGCACTTCATTCCACTTTATTTAATATGTCAGGACCGGTTTCGCTCATTACGAGCATCGTCAACTGATCAGTTGACGATGCTCGTAATGAGCGAAACCGGTCCTGACATATTAAATAAAGTGGAATGAAGTACAAAGGATTATTGTGTTTTTATTAACAAAATATTTCTGTTACTAATAAAGGAATGAAACAAATTAACAAATAATGAAGAGGGCTTAGCAAGTTCAATGATACATTTTTTGGGCTGGACAAGTTGCACGTGTGGGTTGATGCAACAGCCATTGAGACGACATTCACGTTCTATGGGATTGCTTTGATATGAACACCGAATGAGAAGAGCTTTTTGACACTGTCCATCCTGGTTCAGGTCTAATAAGCCGACTTGAACTCAACCAAAGCAAACTTTGAGGCTATGAAATTTGGTAAACTGGATACCTTCAAATCAGACGACACTGTTGTGTTTTTTTCGTCTTATCAAAACGCGGGTTTATTACTGAACAAATTACCATCACCATCGATTTTAAGGAACTGTATATATTTATTTATTTTATTTTATTTAACATTGCATAAGATGTAATGTTTATATATCCTTCCACTTACTCAAACCTATAAACAGATAACGTTTCGCTAACAATTATTTTTTCTTACCTCATTCTTTTATATATCCTCTCTCCGATAAAAATGAAAGTTTATGCGAATGATATCTTATAAAAAAAACATGTATTTTGATATGCTCTATCAAAACTTTTTATACTCTGCATTCGAGTGGGTTTTTTTTTTTAAGAAAACTATTTAATATTTCGCAGTTCTTATAGGTTTAATAAACAATCAATTAAAAAAAAAAATCCCATCTGGGTAAGAAATCCTGACCACCCTTTAACTTATCGATTTGGCATCCAACAAACAATCGCGTCTCGCACAATGACAAAGGCAAAGCGCATCCATTAATTTAAGACTACTTGAAGCTCCTCGCATCCTGGTATTAGCGCCTGAGAAGCGTTCGCGCGCAAATTAATATGTCCAGGAGTGAATTTATTACCGCGCATGCGCATGCTATCAGGGTGTCCATTATGCAATAATAATTGTTGTTATACCTATACCTCGTGGGGTAATTATTTTTATCGGATATGGCAACAATGGCGTATAAATCATTTAATCGAGACACATCGAGAAAGGGGGAATTAAGTGGTGCGGAATACAAAATTGAGATATCTTATTTGATTTAAGCGAATGAAAATATTATCTTCTTCGATTTAGTTAGGCATAAAGTGCTGATAAAGACATACATTAGATTTTACAAAAAAAAGTCATTTCAATTTAACAAGTATCATATCGACTGTGGAAAGAAAAAAGGGCGTAACCTACAGTTTTTTCGATAATCACTATGTATCAAACTTGATACACATTCTATCAAAGGATGCAAGCTGCAAATTCCGAATTAGTATCTAAATTTAGCTTTAAAGTTTGAAAAAGATGACCTTGTAACAAATTCAAACCAAGAAAAAAGACTGAAATAAAGGTTTTTCCTAGACAATTTCTATAATAAATATTAGATTATGTCAATTAAACACCACTTTAGAAGTCTCCGTGCACTTCAAGGTTGTGTATAATTCATAATTTGCATATGGTCCAAAATCATCAAAACACGTTTTTTGCGCCTCCTGTAAAATTTTATATGTGTGGGTTACGTCATTTTTCCTTTCCACAGTCGATATGTAGTTCAGCAGTGAGCAGAGGGATTGATTTTCACAAACCTTGTGTTATATTAATGGTCAAGCAATTTTTCATTAATTTTACAAAACTAACTTGTTTATTCCACTAATCAAACAATATTATTAAAAGTCAAACAAAGTTGTTAGAAGTTTTCTATTGAATATATTGCATATCATTAGCAGTGACATCTTTAAATGCTGCCAGAACCTTGATTATAAAGATCCTTGTTTTATCTAGTGTATAATGGTAAAACAGATTCCTCGACATGTGTAAATAAACAGTATACATACATTTTATATCTCTAAAAACTTTAAAATCCTGCATGCTAACAATAAATCTTTAAAACTTGATAAACAAGAGATCTTAGAAATAAATAGACATAAATTCTTACCTAACTGTAATTTACTAAACGAACAGGTTGTATTTGCATCATCTCATTTGTTATATCCGTTTCATTAATCTTATTCCAGTCTATGCTAACTGCTCTTTTATATTATATATATATTTAAAAAAAATATTTCTTTTGTAAGCATTGATATGATTTTCAAAAATGTCTTTTTCGTAATCTGCATTGTTGCTGACAAAACACGAAGTCATCATTAAGTTATTCACTTTAATAATGTAGAGTTTCATTTTGTTTTAAAAAAATCCCAAATTTTAATTTTGTTTATAATTGACATCATTTGCCACTTATTGATGATATTTAATTGTATGTTATAGGTGTTAAGCATTTTAATTTTGTGTAATTATAATGTAATTTGTAAATCCTTTTAATTGTTAGTTGTTGCTTACACCTTGTTATTCTAATTGCATAAATAGCACTGCTTAATTTTTTTTTCTTATCAGTTGATAATGCTCGCGAGGAGCGGAACCGGTCCTGATCAAATAATTTTTAAGTGGAAAAAGTACTAAAAATCTTTTATTATTTTTATTATAATGCCATTCTACCAAGTATTGGCAATGAACACCTTAAAAGTATAAATACATAATTATATATATATCAAAACAAATATGTTAATATGATGCTTTAATATGAATCAAGGTTGTTAACACTAAAAACGCGACGCAATCTAATTATCATTTTGTCTTTATCTACAATTCTTGGACTTTAAATCGATCGTGTACGCATATATTTATTTACATACTAAATAGATATTTACTACTGACTATATGTATCTGTCAAAATAAAATATGTATTCACATTTTGAAAAATTTCACTACAATACGAAAAACGACAGAGATATATTTATAATAGAATTTCTGCATTGTCTCTCAGATCTCTGCAAACATTCATTCTTACTGTCGACCCAGAAACCTTTCATATATATTATTGATACAATATACAAATATATCATTTTCATATCTTCTAAATAATTTGAAATAAAAAAAGGAGTCGATGTTGCTCGTCTTTCTACGACTCAGCTCTGATATGAAGTAAAGTAAAATATATTTTTTCATCTGCCTTTATCTTTTATCGGAGTGTTAGTAAATAATCATATTAAAAAATACCAAACTGAACGCTTGTAAGGCTTAAAAACATGAAAGCAATTTTGGTTTGATGGTTAAACCCAGATACGATTATCAATTCAAAAAGCATCCAATCCACAAGGCAAGGACGATGATTGTTTGATGCTCAAAGTTTTTTATCGTTTGTGCAACCTGTTAGTACGCGCAACTGTCGTTATCTTGTTTGATCGGATAAAAAGCTTTAAATCCGATGTTTGTTAAACTCATTTAAATGTAAAAAGGTTAATATTTCTAAAATTTAATAGAAATATAATCAACAATTAACTTACTCAGAGTTTTTCTTATTTTAATGACATTTATCAGGTCGTATTTTATATTCAGTACTTTATGTAATTTTACATGGCTCTGAAGTAGAGGTCGCAGTCGAAATTTCACGACTCCGACTCATGTTTTAAAAAATATTGCGTATTCAAACAACTAAGATACATTGTGTTGCAAATGCACGCTAAACAGACTAAAGATGATCTGATGGTATACTTATATGTAAATTAAACAGAAATGATTAAAAAATGAGTGATTTTTACACGACTCTACAGAGCTTTAAATTTTTCCCATCGACTGCTTTTAGATGATAGAAAATTTTGCTTAAAGAAAGTTTTGTATATTTTTAAAGAATTCTTGTATTTTAGGAACTAGAAAATCGTCATATATAATTTTAGTTAAAAGTTATTAAGATGTTTTTCTGTTTCTCACGATTATTAAAAACACTAATAAATATCTAAAAATATCGACATGTACATATTCTATATAGAGCTTAAGTTTGCCTACTTCCTTTCAGTGTGAAAATCAACAGTAGCATTTAATTTGTTATTTTATTAGAATTTTCAGAAGTATAAATTGAATGCATAATTAAAATCTGTAATAAAATATAATAAAACACTTTCCTGTATTTATTCCGAGCTTAGAAAGTGATAAAATCGGCATTGATTAAATTTTCATTTCCGTAGTAGAAGCTCATTGAAATAACGTGAAAATATATCAAAGTATTTTAGTAAAACTAAAATATACCGATATTTTTTAAAATGCTCGTGACGAACGGAGCCGACTTCGATCACAATAAATAATTATGGAACAAGAAAAAAATAGTATTTTTTAATATAATTCATTTTCATTAAGTATATCAAAAATCTATAATAGAATACTGTCTCTATTACGTTCAAACATTTGTTTTTTCAAATATATAATATAAAGGGAAATGCCACTAAATATGGTAAGTCAATTTGTTTTCAAAATTGTCATAATAATTGAACAACTATTTACTCTGTATAACTGTTTGATATTAATCAAAAATTCATTTGTAATTTTTATAGTTCATTTATAAACTACACTCTCTTGATATTGAATTTTTTCAGTTCAGCAAAACGATTTCAATAGTATATTGATTCGTACTCATAAATATATCACTTTTAATATAATAGTACACTAAATTTGAATCATTCAAATTATGTACACTCCCACAGATTTTGTCACTAACGACCCGGGTTTCGCCTTTCGGCATCTTCAGGCGTTCAAGCGCACGGATGAACTTGAACTGACTGAACTTGAACTGTCAGTTCAAGTTCATCCGTGCGCTTGAACGCCTGAAGATGCCGAAAGGCGAAACCCGGGTCGTTAGTGACAAAATCTGTGGGAGTGTACATAATTTGAATGATTCAAATTTAATATTCAAATTCCACCAAGCACCTTCAGTCGAAATCTTAAATAATAGTACACTAGTTAGCGATTTTTTATTATCAACATTATAACACAGTTATTATCTCATAAGCTGTAGGTACACTTACAAAAACGTAATTAAATATTTCCCCTTTTCAGAAACACTGCCATCAGTCCGAAACACTACATCAATTTGATTATTTCTTACCGCGTACGTAAGAACTCCCTAATATAATTTCTCAGACATGTTCGTTTTACGAGATATGTACAACAATTTTGTACCGCCTGTGGCACCGTATACGGAATTCTTAAATACTATTCGAAATAAATCGACTCGATGGCCTGCCTTTACGAAACACACGTACCGCGCAGATGGATATTCGTAATATTTGAGAAACGTGTAATATTGTTTTATATTATGCAAATAGGCAATAAATTGTGTATGGTAGCCCAAATTGTTTATATAAAGAAGATCGTATCGCGATCAGGTGTAACTAGAATGGTACTTACAATTCAGTACAGTATGTTCAGTTAATTTCACTATGAGAATACGTAATGCACATTTTAACCAAATTTCTTGTGAAATATACAATATTTTATCGTTTCTATTATGGATTTTAAAGTCCCGGCTTTTTTCAAGACCCGGTACACAAGACTACTTTCTACACATGAAGACATGAAGTACAGTAGCATTCTTTCAATATTTATAAACAGTTGTAATACAATGAATGAAAATTATTTTTAAATTATATTTCGATTAAAAACACGTAATAATATTATGTACAAATACTAACTAATAAAAGTTGTATTATTATATGATCCTATTTCAACACAATATAACTCCATTTGTAAGCTTAATGCCGCTGTAATATATTTTTATTATTATCAACATTTTTCGTTCAATACATTATACTTTTTATATACATATGATTTAATTAAATAAATGCTGTACAATATAAAAAGGTTATCGATATACTGTGTTAAAGGAAACAAGCTAATCATTCAAATTTTTTAAGCCTGTTGAAAATATCATGTAATCATTTTCTTAATGGTTGATTATGAACTACACTTTGAAAAGATATTTATAAACGGTTCCAAAAAGATTGAGCTTAAAAGTTTTAAACAAAATTTATCGATTTTTGTGACAATTTTCCATTGACACACGAATAATGATTTCATTAACACGGTCTTTTTAAGTAACATTAAGATTTATTTATTGATTTGGCATTTACTTGGTAGAACTTCATTATAATAGGGTCAAAATATCAACGTATTTAGTTATACAGTTTTTGTAGACTGTAGAACTAAATACGTTGATATTTTTACCCTATTAACCTTAAGATCTTCTTTAACAATATTAAATTTGAATCGTTCAAATTATGTACACTCTCACAGATTTTGTCACTAACGACCCGGGTTTCGCCTTTGGGCATCTTCAGGCGTTCAAGTACACGGATGAACTTGATGCCGGACATTGACACGGAAGATGCCGAAAGGCGAAACCCGGGTCGTTAGTGACAAAATCTGTGGGAGTGTACATAATTTGAACGATTCAAATTTAATATTGAAATTTCACCAAGCACCTTCAGTCGAAATCTTAAATTCTTTAACAATGTATAAATGGTTTTACAGTAGATAATACATGAGTAGAAAACTATTTGAGCAATATTCTATTTTTACGTATTTTATGCATAAAAGCGAGGTTTCTAGTTTCTTGAAAACACCAGTAGAATTTATTATTTACTTTGCAATTTTTAAACACGTTTTTCTTTCAATTGAAGAGTTTATTTATCCTTGAGCATAACGTCTTTATGTAAATCAAAAATAGTTGTAAGTCAACTTGGCTTTCAATTAAATTTTATTAGCAGTAATTTTAAAACTGCACAAGCACTTCAGATCAAAAGCACCGATACGCCATACTTTTGAGAGCTCGGTAACTACTCCATAAGTAACGATGTTCATTTTATTGGCCATATAGTACGTGAAAATGCTGGCAATGAATGTAAATAGAGAAGCCATTTGCAATAAAACTAGCGATTTGCGTTCGTGGGAGCTTTTTTTAGAGCGAGACTTTATTTATAAAAAATGTAAATGCAAGCTTTTACGCTGGTCGTTATGTTATAGTTAAATTTGCTTTGTTTGCTTTTCATGCTCGCTATGTCTTCATTCGGAAGGATTTAAGACGTCATAATTTTGAAGGAGCGGACAGGGCATCGCCCATTAAGTATAAATTTATTTTTCATGCGCGCGGATAGTTTCTAGCAATTGGCTGGTGGCCGAATTTTTTTCTTGGAAATTAATAATGTCTTAAAACTGTATAAATCTTATATACAACAGTATGATGGTATTAAATGAAGAATCGGCCTCCGTGGCAAAGTGGTAAGATACTCTGTTAGCAAACAGAAGATTTTAAAATAAACTCCTGACAAACTCAATTATATATGTTTTTTCAATGAACATTTGAGGTCACAGGCGAACGTTTTTGATGTATTTTATTTCCTGATTTTTCTTGAATTTTCATCGCGTTTATTTAAAGTAATTTCAAAATATAAATATATTTTAGCCACTTAGATTTAATGTCATTTATCATTATTTAAAAAAAGGTATACCTACAAAGATTTGATGTAATTTAATGCCTTTATATTTTCTGAATGATTAATATTTTCAAGCTTTTACGTAGTGACATTTTTTTCAATTAACATTTGAGGTCACAGTCGAGCGTTTGTGATGAATTATATCAACTCTTCTTTCTTGAATTCTCACCAAGTTTATTTAAAGTAATTTAAAAATAAAAGTAATCAACACACTAAGATGTTATGCCATTTGTTATCAGTTGGGAAAGGTATACAAAGGTTTGTTTTAATTTGATATCTTTATAACTTACGAGTGTGAAAAGTGAAATGGTTTCTATATAATTCCACAAAAACACTCATTTAAAAAGAGCTTCAAAATCAAATCTGTGATGTTTGGATTTTATCTGAGAATATTTTCACAGTACTGCCAAAATTTGTGAAGAAAAAATAAATGTCAGAAATAAAGTAAGTACACTATAAGATTCTTGGATGGTTATCATTTGTCATGGACAACTCATTTAGTCAGTTTATTGTAGCAATTTGGCAAAAACCAGATTTTTTATCGATAATTATTATTCTAGAATACTAGAAGTACGGTGGTCTGACTTTGTCAGGAACACGGTGATAAGAGAGCGAATTAACTAGCCTCTTATTACGTCGCATAAATAAGCGACGGTGGACCTGGGTTGGACACCTCAAGAGAGTCTGAACCCTGCCTGTCTTTTCTACCAACCAGATGTATCCTGAAGTCGTGGAAAGCCACTGATGACTATCCATAGAATGTTCTCAGTGGAGCTGGGATGATTTGACAGGAAGCAAAGATAGAGAATCTCGGAGTAGATGACCATATGCTCCGTACAGTAAACGGATATAGAAAAAATCTTATTAATGCAGATTTATAGGTTGGCAACTGTTTCTGACGTTTAATTCGTAACTTTATTTATGAAGATGTTGATAATTACGTCAGTATTTAGATATAATAATTATCTTTGTAGAAGAAAATATCAAAGCTAGATGCTTTATCTTAAGACATAAATTAATTTACTTGCTGTTTACTCTCTATGATATGATGCTTTTATCTTCTTTCCTTGATGCCGTCGACTATTGAAGATTGGCAAAAAATAACAGTACGTCTATTTATCTTTGGCCAGTCGTTCTGGATAATCAACGTCTTGACCATTGAGTCACTTTAAAACTATATTTACATCGCTATACATCTTATCAATATGATATATTTTCATTTCAAATAATATGCAATCGCGCACGGTTCATTGGAATAAAATAAAATAAACAACTCAAAGCTGTCACTTTAGACAATGTTGGAGACTTCTACGGTTATTTATTGAAGATAAATTATTATTTTCCTTCCCCGTTTCAGGTTTATTTAGGACTAGAGTGTTTTGCCAGGTGCGCTACGTTATTTTAACCAGGGCAGAATTAAATTTAATTCAAGCAATATTTATTAAATATCTTACTTTCTCATCACAAATTATAGGATTGAGGTATTTAACTTCATGATTCTTTGAAAGAAAATAACACAATGATAACTAAGCCAGAATGAATTTATTCCAAACCATGTTTTAATATTATTATATAATAACAAAATTATGTTCAAATTTAAACAAACGGAATGTCTTTCAGACCAACTTTTCAAAATGGTTGATTATTGTATTGATTTGGCATTTACTTGGTAGAACTCCATTTTAATAGGGTAAAATATCAAGGTATTTCAGTTCTACAGTTTTTTTAAAAGTTAAAGGTTGATAGCTATTTCGGCTTACGCCATCGTCAGAACTATCATAATTTTGATCGAATTTTTGACATGATTCGGAGTGTTTTTTTTTTTAAGAATAAACATTAATTGATATAAGTAAGATAAGAATTGAATAATATTTCAATATTTTACTGACACAAACTTGCATTTTTCATGCCTCATTTAAAACAATAATAAATAAATCAATACCAGTTTGCCGTCTGCACTTTTCTTTGTTTAAAAGTTTTAATCAGTTTTTAGTGGTGTAGAAAATATAATAAACCTTTCTAAGAAATGTATCCAAATCAGTGATTATAACATATACCGAAAAATCAAAATAATAATTTGATTTTTGAGCCTATCAACTACTCTTACGCTAGAGTTTTTTAGACCTTACAATAACTATCATTAAATTTCCCTTGTCTACAGGAAGGCTAAGAAGCCAATAAAGTGTATAAAAAATGCATTATTTTTTACAAATATGCTATATCCCATGCGAAGTTACGTATACAATAAACGATACAAATTAATAGTAAAACATTTTTATTAGATATGAGTCTGTAAATTCAGACCTGTATTCTGTGAGAAATTTGAATCAAAATATTTTTTTAACATCATCGTCTTATGAACGAAGAAATATGAAATCGATCAATAGTTATTAGTTACTTATGTATGAGTGTTGGCATACCTAAATTCCAAATCAAATCTTTACTTTGAGGACTTTACAAGTAAGAATGCACGCATGATAGTAACTAATTGGACATTCGTTTTACGAACATTACAACACAATTTTATATTATTTTTAATTTAGTTGCAAAAAGGAGATATTAAGTTTCAACGTTTTGACATGTTTTTAGATAGTTCATATAAATGTTATGAATATACATGGTTTTCCTAAAATTTCATCTAACCTTACATCACTTTTTAATAAAGCATAACAGATACTTTGTACTTGGTTCTTTCTTTACAGCAAAATTATGATTAACAGAGAAATTCCCCGCTTTGATAAACGTAAGTAATGCAAATAAAATTGAAACTAGGTAAAATTTCAGTTTCATCTTCTTATTGAATTATAATTTGGAATATTTTACCCTAGTTTCCATTTATAACTTAAAATTCCCTAAAACGTCATTTATAGAGACAATTAGTAAGAATCAGTACACACTGAAAATTTTAATTATTTAATTTGTTAAATGCTTTAGAATAGTGATGCACAATCTTTACCTTCTAGCGGGCCGCATAAAACAAATTATCGTGGGTTTCGGGCTGCAAAGAAAAAAAAGATTTAAAGTACGTTCAATCTTTTTGTATACAGAACATATGTAAGTAAAAACACAATATTCCTTTGTACTTGATTCCTCTTTATTTAATTTGTCAGGACCGGTTTCGCTCATCGTGAGCATTGTCAACTGATAAAAAATATTTATTATCAGTTTAAAACAGAAATCGATAAAGTAATATAAAAATGCTGTTCGTAGAGGGACTCGAACCCATGAGATCCATCACAGAAGCAAACGACGTTAACTAACATGCGACGTACATATAAATGAAATGTGTAATGAGATGTCCTTCAATTCAGAACTCAACATCATTATTTGCCAAAAATATAATATAAATATTTTGTTTTTACATCACTTTAATGGTTATTGAAAAATCTTGATCGACATTAAAAACACCATTAAAATGATTAAAAAAACGATTAAGATACTTACGCGTAATTAAGGACGTATTATCATTGTCCATTAATCAAACGGAAGAAAATAAAATTTCTCCAGCCGGCTAGACATTTTTTCGTCTGATAAGAGAGGCCATTTTAATTTATCAAAGAAATGAACCCCATTAAGGGAACGGGTTTTCCGCTATCAGTCTAGACTCGAACTAGACGTCGCTGTGGGAAGAAATTTATTCTTTTACTAGATAATGATAATAATGTCTGGCCTATTATTTGTCAAAAGAATTCATATTAAAGGTAATATATTATACTTTCTAAATCCATCACCACTATATCGAAGCACATTCCATATTATAATGACAAGTTATTCCGCATTTATTTTTCCGTGAACATAAACAAAATGGTCTTCATCTTTTACGCCGTTTTATTATCAACCGTGTTAAAAAAAACTATATATATATATTGACTGTTTGAAGAATGTTGTAAACGTTTTTAAACTCTTCCATTCATTTTTAGACATCGAATAACCTTATAACCATGTGTTTGAAGAATTTGACCATTGTTAAAAAGCAAATGACCGATAGGTATATTAATATGTTGCAATCCTGCTTCCAATTGGTATGCAGTCTTGAGCTTGTGATTAGCTAACATCTTAATCAAAAAGCACATTTAAAAAAGTAACTTTACGAATTCAATTTCAACAGTGGCTATAACAACAAATATAATCCGTTAAATATCAATACTATTACGAATAAACAGGTATAGATACATCCGGACTAATACAGTAATAATCATGTACTTCTTATGAATTATTACTGAAGAATTAATACCAAAAAAAACAATAATCAGTAATAGATAATTTAAAGAAAGTTAATAAATACAATCTAAATCGGCCTCGAGAGACCAATTTGACGTGTCTGAGCGTGGGCCGAACCAAATTGTGTGTATTTTTCCCTTCATTATATTATACATCTCTGAACATTCTTATATGATTTGATTAACATCCTGTATGCACATATCAACATTTCCAATATGGCCGACTATTCAAACGATCAAACTGTAAGACCTTGGCAGAGAAGTTAGTATACCCAATCAGAATCGACTGGTGTAGATTGTTTTATTTATAACTTTAATTATATTATAATATTATCAATTCGTCACTTTAGTGCAGAAATATTATATAAATAAAATGTTACGTTTAACATGTCCACTGATACATGGTAAAAAGGTATTATAATAAATAATAAAACTGTCTTTCGTACAAATGCTAAAATTATTTATTGAGATGAGGACCGGTTTTGCTAATCAAGTGCATTGTTTACTGATAAAAATATAAAACATATTCTTGCATGGGTTTGTAAATATAACTTGTGTATTTATATTTTTAAAATAGTCCCGATCATTATAAATAATTTTGTCATTTGTAAAAAAGACAAATATGAAATAAGTAAAAAAGGCTGTTATGTTTTTTTAATTTCCTACGTCTTTATTATTAGAAAACTTGGATTTGATACAAAAATTGTTTAATACGTGACATTTCATTTCATTTTTCAGTAAAACATTTAATTACAATACAATATAATACAATCGCAACACAATTTGAGAAGACAAAATTGAGCTGTTGAGCAAGACTATCATTTTATTGAATTAAATATAAAATCCATAATACTATTTATTTTTCTTTGTTTCAGGTAAGTTTCCACACAATTGACCACGATAAGTTTAAATGAGTACTTTGAAAAAGCGTTTGGTGAGTTTTTCTTTATTTATACATCTTATGTCCACATCGAGTTTTCCAAGTATGTCTATAGATAGGCTTGTTTATTTAGGACCAACTTTCAATCCAAAAAATAGTGGCTTGCAGCCAAACCTTGGCTTCAAGCGTTTTTTTTAAGCATTAAAAAAGATAAATTTTCAACAGTGTCTGAGCAAACTTCATTGTGTTTATTGTGACATAAAATATGTAAATTATGTTTTATATAATTGGCTTTATTTTATATTATATTTGAGGAGAAACTCCTGAATCATATTTATGTATGTATTGTTAACTAAAATTTCTTTAAATTAGTTAAAAGCAAGAACTATTTCTTACATTTAATGGGTTCATACCTTTAATATAAATTATTTTTTCTTACTTTGTTACTCCACAGGTTGTGTAATAAATTATGACACGTGTTTCTTCATTTTAAGAATTATCTCCAGACAAACTAGCGTTAGGATAGATTAGGTTTATTTGATTGCAACATTTAAACAGAAATCAAGACCAAAACTAAAAATTGAAGTAACTTTTTCATAGACAAAACATTCATAGAAGATGAAAATTAATTTGAGACTCATTTTTCAACAAATGTTTTCAAATGCAAATAATAGTCAACAATAATACCGAAGATCAAAAGCTGCTTTCGTTTCCATTTTAATAAAAAAATATTTGAGCATTGTATCTCCGCTAATGAGATACAAAAAAATATTCAAAAATTCTAACTTACGGCCATTTTAATCCCACAGACAAATCGCTTTTGAAGATCGTCATATTTTACGAGGAAATATTAAATTTAATACTGATTTTTATGACGGCTAATCAGTGCGATGATAGCAGAAGCTGCTAGAAAAATGCCGACGTTTATCCGATATATTAAAACTATAATCCTCCGTACACAATATATACATTAACATGATGAAATTTGATTTAAAGACTCATATTTCATAAGACTGTGGTTTTAAACATCAATTCAGTAGCTTAAATTAATCGACAGTTTGAGAAAAGATATTTTTAAAACATCTATAACCAACTACCTCCATTTTTAAAGCTGGAAAGATTTTGTATATCATATAAACAAGGCTGCTTAGAATATATGACAAAATGAATTTAGTTAAATGTAAAAAATTGACAATTCTAAGGGAAAAATTGTATGTATTTACAAATTTAAAAATATAATTTATGGCAACCATTTGACTAGTCTATATTACGAGTATGAAATAACGCTCTTGATGAACGAAACTCGAACTAATAATAATGTGATTCACTCCCGTTTGCCTGATGTGTAACGGACACACAGCTCAGGAGCTTGTGTTTTTTTGCATAGTAAGGGAAGGGTTAAATAAAGGAAAAATTGGACAGAGTTAGTAATACGAAAATTATGAAATTTATAACAATGTTATTATACAATTTACTAACTCTAAAGAAGGCATAAATCCGAAATAGCTTTTGGTTATATTATTAAGTTTTAGATGCACAGAATATTACAATAAATATATAATATAAAACATATTTTTTTATATAAAAAAGGTAGTTGAAGTTCACTTACTCTCGAATGATTTGACAGCATTAAATTTATATTGTTAAAATTGTTTTTCTACTTTTCGGTGTGACGGATTTTAACGTTTTTTTGGAAACGATAGTTATAGTTTTAAAAAACTTCTATTCAAAACAATGCTGCAATAAAACATTAATAATTGTAAAAACGTTACTAAATAATACTTTCGATGAGAGATACAGATGCAAATAATTATAGAAATATTGTCGGATAAGAATAACAAAAAAATATATATATTTACATATATATTTTTTTCTTTTCCACCAAGACAGTTAAGACATTAAAATTAAAATATTTATAATTTTTCTAAAAAAAAATGGGTCTACCTGGTTTTGAATATACGAAGACGTTTCGGCTCACCTTAAAGCTATGAGTTAATACGATCTGCTGTAATCATTCGACCATAGTGTTGACTACCGTATCGGATTCTTAAAATTAATAAACCAGAATCTAATTTTAAATTTGAAAATATTTTCACTTGAAATGCTTTACTTCTTATTGTCTTGTTGCTTAGCTATTTAAAAGAGACAAATTTTATATGAAACAAAATTATATGTGATTTATAAAAAAATAATCATTTAACATTCCTACATAAAAACTATGTCAAGAAGCTTTTTCAACCAATCGGAAACGTTGATTTTATTCTGTGTATTCATAAAGTTAGATTGTGTACAAATTAAATAAACTGTCATGCTATTTGATTTATCTCAAACTACTAAACTTGAATTTATATATATTTGAAAATGTATCTACATTGAACAAAACTGGTTTTTATTTCAATGATGGTTTCATATTATATGTAGATTTTTAAAGTAATTAAATTAATCATTTCATATTTTAGTTACTATCAATTAATCAATTTAAATTGAATGTAGGTGTATAATTTTTATCGATACTGAAATTGATGTGATATTACACAATTAAAACAATTTATTTTGAGCATTAATTCCATATATCATAATATTTACTTTTCTGTCATTATTGTGGAATATTTATTAAAATTCGTGTAAGATTATATAAAATAGTGTATTTCTACCAAGAATTGATTGCTGACACCACCCTATTTTAATGGGGAGTCAAAAGCATCAAACTTTCATTATTTGGGTATTCAAAGCAATATAAACATTTAAAATTGTGTTTTAAATTAACTCTTGGATTAAATGAATTTTACAAATGTCCTAGAGTGCTAAAACTTCGATTGATAAGTGACAGGTGAAAAAAAGTAAAAGGTGAAATACCAATATAGGCCATCATCCACAAGTATTATTACAATAAATTATTATATAAAAATAATGTATTCATATTCTAGAGATTGCTTCTTGGCGCGTAGAGTTGAAAGCACTGACAATAGTGGACACAGGAAAAACTACTCTTCGCTCAGCCCACCTTGGTCACTTGGCAAAAAAGTAACATATAATTTTCAAGGTATTTCACGCAACGGCGCTTATAAAAAGGTCAAGTGACTTATTCAATTAATTGGATAACATTTTGAAAATATCCAAAAAAAAATTACAAAGTGAAACTTTTTTTTGTTACCAATTGATAAATATTATTGTTAAATGGCGCGTCTCAAATTACAGCTGAATTAAACGGCGGAAAAAATCACCGCCTTAAAAATTAAAGAACGTTTCTCACATTGTAGACTCAATCGTCTGGTACATTGTGAATTACAACGATTTGGTGAAATACAAAAGAAAAAATACCATCGTCATTCCAGAAAGTGGCGTGCACCAGACCCTCTTGACATATTCTTCGGTTGCTCATCCAATTCACCCAGATGCCATCGTACAGTAGATTCAACAAAAGCTTTTCTCTCTGAAAACCTTATATTTCCCGATGCTTTTTCCTCTAACGGTTTTTAACCGCGGCTTGTAACAAAGATTTCGAGGGATTCTTTCATTTCAAGGTTCCATCCTGAATTTTATTTCTTGTGATAAAGTTTTACTGTTTAACTTGAAATTTTTCATCGCAGTGTTTGTCAGTGTCTTATAAAATCAAGCTTTTATTCCATTTCTTGTCTAATTTAATTGACTATAAAACGTTTTTTTGCCAACTGCACCACGGGCTCGACTAATATGGTTTGTATAATATAATAGATAGTATAATAAATATAAAAAAGAGAGAAAAAATCATACAACGAATAATTATTATCATGTATTTTTTTCTATTTTAACTAATTTTTATCAAAATTAAATATTGAAATCTTTTTTATGGATTTGACGGTAATCTTGATGAAATTTATTTTTGTTATAAAATTTAAATATAATCTTTGTTATTCCACTGATTCAGTAACAGTTTGACAATATTTTTCAAAGAGACGAAGCGCGTATCACTATGTGCAATACAATAACCAAAACAATCATTTTTATATTATAATTCATGTATGTTTACTAAAGTACACGCTTTGTCGCTCCCATATTCCGAAGTTTATTTCAACAACACTTAATTAACACAAAATAAACTGTATTGTTTATCTTTCAAACGAACCACTTTACCGCAAGTTTAGCCATGAAAAGGGATTTTGAGTATACCACCTGAAATTTCGTTCTCTGTCCTACCAAACTAACTTTAGTCAAACTTTACATGTGCTTTCATAAGCCCAGGCAATCCCTCCCGCTCACAAACTTGGAATCCAATTAAAAAATGAAGACTTGAAATCTTGATTCTCTATCCTTCTGGCAGACCACTGCACTGGAACTGGCAATGATATTACAGAGGAAATTAACAGATTAGGTTCGCTTAAATTTTATTCCACGCGGCGAGATCAAATTTATAGATTTTATTGTTGATACCTTCTCATTACGACTTCTTCACATTCAACAAGGAATGTTTGTAATAATTTTCATTTCATTGCATCATGCATATATTTATGAATTAAGTATATCTGTTTTATCAAATTCTTTAAATGTAAGATTAAGTTCACTTTTTACGCTTCAACTCAACGAGTAACTATTTTATATACTGATTCTTGAAAGAAGAGAAATAGTCAATATAATTAACACTGCTTTCCGTTTTTTTCTGATTTTCACACGTGCTTATTTCACTTATTTAAATTTAAAAAATGGCCGTTTACGTTTAGCTAACATTTTCAACAGATCAATCAATCACGCATTATTGGAAAATTTTCGTTGTATATTAGTGTAATTGAAGTGTCTTGTTACAAAAAATGATAAGTACAAATTTCAATATTTGCCGTAAAAAAGGTTTTTATGTTTCAAGCAAATTGTTAAGATTCTTTGTTGATATTTTATCTAAAAATAAATAAAATAATAACAGCGTTTATTAGCTGATAAACCATACAATTAAATAAACATAAGCAAAATAAAATTGTCCAAACCAGAACTAATCAGATTTGAAATGTTCTGATGCATGAATATATCGCTAATCAAGATTTTGAATTTGTTTCTGTTAGTTGGTTTATATTAAGTTTTGGAACCATATTTGGGTGATGGTATCCTCCGTATTGGGAGCGTATATGAAAGAATTTTTTTTTTGTCTCTTCTGTAAAATTTACCCAAATTCAAGATACGTATTCTTGAAATAATGATGACGATGTTTTGAGAAATATTGAATTTTGGTTGCAATGCAGGCCGTCGTTTTTAGTTTACTGGTGTAGGCTAGCGACTTCATATACCCTCACAAAAACTTAAAGACTCTAAATCACATGATTATAGAAACCAATTTACAGGTCCATTACGCGAAATTATGCGCTCATCGAATTTTTTCTTTCAATAAATTGATTTTGGCACGCGCTATGTGGCATATTGTGCCGTTTTTGTGAAACCGCAGCTCTTCTACAAAAATCTCAATTAAATGCCGAACAAAAATCTTAGTACTCGTGGATATACATACAGTGTTCTACATTGGCTATATTTTTCTGACCGTCCTCAATTTTTTAAGAAATAATTTTGCACATTTTGCAAGCTTTATTTTTACAGAAGTCTCTTCGTAACTAAATGGCAAAACAAACTTAGCAAAAATCAGCTCGCCTGTTGTCAAACTGGCTGTCACATGAAAAAGTGTTACTTATAGTGTTACTTATTCGACAAAACCTTTACATAAACGAAAAATCGATGTGTGAAAAAAATAGTTTTTTTAAACAAACAATACTTTTTTTCATAGTTTGAAACAACAAGAATACTAAAAAAATCTTTTAGAATGTTGTATTATACAATTTTATGGCCTTGTTACAAAGTATAATATGCACGTGTTCTTAGATAAATAATTCGAAGTACTGGATGAATGCTGATTATATTGTGATATCACAACACTTTTTCATTATCATTCTGTTTACCACATCCATATACGTCGATAATAATTAGCAGTGTGAAGAATCCTGAAAGAAATAATTCCAGCTTTACAATCGCAACAGATAAAGGCGAGACCTCTAACTCCATTTCTCCTAACTAGATAGTGATTGCCATTTAGAGAAAACCAGATTCCATGCCGCGCTTTTAAATGTATTTCCTGACAATTCCGTCAATTTATTTCACCTGGCAGTACTATACCGAACCTTTTTTGGCGGCAAACAAAAGGTATTTGAATCCTCTTTATTTAGATCTCGGTGCAGCCATTTTGTTTATTTTGAGTGAAATAGTTTTTTTTAGTTTAATACATATTATTGAATAGATAAATATGATTGTTGTTCAGAGTTCTATTTTAAATTCTGTGTCTGTTAAAACTTTCAATGCAAAACTGAATTAATTCAATGTAAAGTGAGATGAGTACACACTACAATAGTGTAATCTCCCTAAAATAAAAATATGCAATCCACCAAATCACTAAGTAAAATCGTGAGTGTATTTAATAGTCCAAAATAAAAGTTTTCACCTCTTGAAAGCTCATACAATTTATTTTAACTATTACATTTGTATTTACAAATTCGATCGGTAATAATATTATCAAATTATAAATAAATTAGTTATCTTTAATCATTTTTTAAGGAGTGATGATTTCTATTGTGGGCTTTCTAAAATGTGTTACATAATTTAAATAACAATGAAACTTTATTCAATTTAATATTTTAATATTCAACAATATGGTTTTATTTTTAATTCAATTGTTAAGCATTACCGTTCGAATCGGGCCGTCAAATGTATCGAAGTCAAACTTCTGCAAATCATTATTACTGTTGGATTTTAAAGAATCATCTTACAAAACGTTTAATTAATTTGATGAATAAAAATGTATTTGCTTATCTCTTCTGGAATATCTAAATAATAGAATGAATAATAAAATTCGATTGAGGTATCACATCTCATTGATATTGGCTGCTTTTTTTAATGTAGGTACTATTTTGACCATGAAAAGATTTGATTCGGTTTTATAGGAATTGTAAAAAAGAGATACTGACCTTTAAAACAATTTTCCAAACGCAAGTCATATATAAAAAGGGTATAGTTTATTTAGACGACAACAAATAGAAACGAAGTAACGGTTTATTTCAAAAAATTAATGAACAACGATAAAATAACATTGTCTTCTAAACTCTATAGTTGAAAATATGTCTTTATTAACTGGGACGCAAAGATATTTGCAGTAGGTCACATGCGTAATGTTTGGCACGTTTGGTCGACTAAAATAACGGTAATATTATTAAAATAATGACTGTATGTCAAACACTACTTTTTGTCACAACTATGATATATGTAATATGCTGTTAAACAAAAAATAACTATAACATGACGCACTTCATGTTTTTAATGTTATTTTGCCGGTGGCACAAGCGTTAAAGTGGTTTTATTAACTTGTTTTAAATAATCGAATAACAATTTCTGATAATGCGCCACGAGCAGAGCCTCCCGCGGAGTCCAGCCCGGATATTTCGGATGGCAAGCCTGGGGCCAGTGACATAGCATGGTGTGGAATATTAGAGATCTTCGTGCATCAATCTTTCGACTTTGAAAATGATCAAACACTAATGCATAAATATCAAACTGATATTTGTTATAATTTCGTTTTATTAGATTAAAGATAAACATTCAGTTCCGTTGACTTTTTTGATTTATAAATGAATATGTGAAATAATATATTTTATTTAATAGTAATACAGTTCAAAAGCAAGTCAACAAACCCTCGAAAATATCGATTTTGGAAATGAAAAAGTACCAGTATATCGGTATTCATAATTAACCAAAATCGGATTCCAAAAGTATAGAAATATTTTATACTTCCCAAGATCACCATTGCATCAATATTGGTAGGTTTTGGAATTGAAAAGGTCTTCAATTGTACATTACTATTTTAAGAAAACGTAAATTATTCATGAAAATCACCCATTGATGATTATGATAATAATGACAGCATTTTATATGAAGTAATAAAATACGGTTTTTTTATTTACGTTTAAAAACTTTTAAATAGCTGTACAAAAAAAATTAGGACCTGTTCCAAATTATAGCCACTGATCTGCTGTAAAAAAATAAGTAAAATTTAAAAAATACTTAAATAAAATACTTACTTTTGAATGCCAAATCACTTGAGATAAACTCTAAAAACGACATCATAAACATCCGTACAATTAGAGGTGAAGTGAGCCAAGTAGTATTTTAGAAAAAATAAGTTAGGTGCATTGTAATACACATCTTAGAATATCGTAAAAGCGAAGTAAACCCAGTTAAAGCACATTGCAATAGTGTTTATGACAGGGCTGTAGAGTCGGAGTTGGAGTCGGAGTCGAAGTCGTGAAAAATGAACGGCTAGAATTTTTTTTGAAAAATATTTTTTATGATGTGTATTCAAACAAAATAGCAAAGTGTTGACATTTTATGCTTGGCTGACTAAAGATGATCTGATGGAATACATATATACAAGCTAAAATTAAATTTTTTAAACATTTCCTCGGAGTCGGAGTCGTCTTTTTTTTACACGACTGACTTTGATTTACTATCTCCGTAAAATAAAAACATGCAATCCACTAAAACACCAATTAAAGACTCATTGACTGAGATGATTGTACTTTAAAGTCACAAGAAAATGTTTTACCATTTTAATAGTTGGCTTACTTCACCCTTGAGGTTGAACATTCCAACATTCTTTGTTATTATTGTTTAAAATATAAATTCACAATTAATAAATATTCTCATAGATATACCTTGTAAAAGCTTTCCGACTTCCCGACAGACTTTGCTTGCCGGCGGGATGCTATGTTCATATTTATAATTATTACTAATGAATCGACTCATTACCGCATAAATATTAAGAGTTAGTTCAACCGATCGGTCTTAACTACTATTTATCAAGTTACATTATGATCCAATAGCTTAGATTTACAAACACAACACTCAGAGAGAGAAATACTAAACAGGTTTATGAAAGGCATCTGCGTGATTGAAAGTATACTGCATGCTTAGCTTTCTGGATCAAATGCTACCAAATATTATAACGAACCGATCATTCATATTTTGTTACACATCCAATGCTCAAAATAATATATCTAACACCTAAATTTGAAGGATAATGAAAGCGCTGTATCATCGTACAATTTCCTTCATATTAATTTAAAATAAAGTAAAATACAATTCATATTGTTTGTTTTTATTCTATTTCCGATCCCAATATATTAAGGTATCTCAACAGAAGCTTAGTTTGCTCTACCTTCCCATTTTGAGAAAAGAGATAGGATAGTTTGATTGGGCTACAACACTACTAGTAGTAAACTAATCGCTCGTAATACGCCGTTGTTTTAGGACTCAAATGATGGGAAGGGATTTTCAGATATCACAAACCCTCATTCCTACAAACAGGAATGGAATAATCTTATCTTATCTTAAATATTAGCAGAGCAAATGTTTCATGTTTTTTTTAGTATGCAATCTAATATATATATATATATATATATAAATGAAAGTTGCTTAATTTTCGGTCTCTATAGACTTGAAAACCGCTGATCCGATTGCAATAAAACTTCGACAACAATTTCAATGTTTTTTACACTGCATTATTACAAAACAAAAATGGTTGCCGTTCGAAATCACAGACAGAATTTTGAACGGCGGCCATTTTGTTTTGATATATTGACAAATCAAATTTGACGTTCGATTGTTTGTATTAAAAATGGAATCCAATGTGAGTGTAATTTGAATAACTTTAAACATCGTCATATATGAATTCTAGTATATCTTCTTCTTCTTAATATATAAATATGAATGTTTGTGTATTTTTACTCTATGGCAGTGGTCGGCAAAATGTGGTCCGCGAGAAAATTACAATTAAATTAAAATCATTAGGTGGCGCGTGTGTCGTACCATAGACAATCGGCAGCAAACGTCAAACGGACATAATTAAAACACAAATACCTTCTTTCTTCGAGTGGCATTGTAACACTTGCCGGGTACCGGCTAGTATATTATAAGATACAAAATGTTCTCTACATCTGAATTTATTCAAGTATTTATCTGTCACTTAAATACACTCAAACGACGATCAGTGGCGTTATTGATTTTTAAAACTAAGTGTGCCTTAACAAATCTAGATGAATTTGACTATTTTCAGAATGATACCTCTTTTTCTTGTAGACTTTTTTTTAAATCAGAATCTATATTCCAAGAGAAAATGGATGGTGATGCTGAATATTTGTAAGAAATGATTTTATCTTTGACTTGAATTTACATAAAAACTACATCAACGAATAGTTACGTTTTATAAATTTATATATTGCATACGACGCGTGTCTAGTATATATCATAAATAGTATATGAAGTATGAAAAAACCTAAATCAATTATTTGTATTTAAACCAAACATCATAAAAGTATCATTTTAAGAGTACATCCTTTGAAAACTTACTTTCAAATGAACGGCAATTAAGTTTATACATACAAAAAAAAACGCGGACTCTTAGTAATAATAGTAGTTTTCAAATTTAAAATACTTGAATCCGTTATCGCTGGCTATCATCTCTCACACATTACTCTGTTACCACCTACTGGGTCATGAACTCTGCTGCCGGTCGGATGAAATATAAATAATTCAGCCAATTATAATTCGGTTTCCAATTTAAAACTATCGGCCATTGCTTTCAATAGAAGAAACTTGAGATTCCACCTAATTATGTTCATACTATAAATCAGACATAAGTCGACAGAACCGCTCTGTTTTGATAACATTAAAAATACTAGGTGTTCATGACAACATGTCATTATAAACATCAACGTAATATTTTCGACAGTTTTGGCGCTTACTTTGTGGAAATACATACATTTTTGATACAAAAGTAAATTTGATGACTTTGTTATTCCACAGGTTCAGTAATAAATATTTCACTTGTTACACCTATTTGATAAGCTTTTTCAGAAAGGTTTATAATTTGAATTCGTACTAATAGTGTTAATATTTTACTTACCTTTACCGTGCGTCCAACTGAAAGGAAAAAAAACCCAATTTCCATTCTGTAATTAATATGTTTTGAATAAGAATCAAATTTTAGTTTGTTCATTAGTAACCTTGCGATATGTTGTTTTAAAATGCTTCTCAATAAAGATCGTAACCCACAAAATTACAGGAGGCACAAAAAAAACATTTTCTGATGATTTCTGGCCAAAGGCAAATTGTGAAATATAGACAACCATAAAGTGTATGTAAACATATAAACTTGTATTCAATTGACTTAATCTTATATTAATTTGACATATTGCTTTTTTTTTAAATCTTTTTTCCTGGTTGTAATTTTCACATGCCCTTCTTTTTTCAATCTCAATAGCTAAATATATATACTAATCCGAAATTTTCATCCTTTTGTTATAACATTTATTAAGTTGTATACATTGTGACTGTCAAAAAAAACTCTTGGTTACGTACGTTTGCATTTCGACAGGCGATACAACTAATTGCAATGTGCTTATGTCGTTGTTTATTCATAAACTGAAACAAAAAAAAAAATGCTGCGACTTCATAACCACCCGTTATAACACTACATTTTTATACACATATCTACTTCCTTAGATTTCCCACAGTGGCCATTTGCAGTAAGCAAATCAATTTCCTTTTCATGATTAATGTATTTTATTTTAGATTTACAGTGGTTTGAAATGATTTGTTAACACATTCTCAAATAAATAAGAAACAAGCTAACATAAATAGACACTGCATTCTCTATTCATCTTACTGGATTGACTTAAAAACAACTGCTATACCAGGCAATTAAAAGTATTCATTACAGTATTTAAATGTTTTTATTTCCCAGGATTTCCATTATTTTCTAATTTACTTGTATGTTTTGCTGAATGCATTCCTTAAACAAATTAATTAGTTTGTAGACGTTATAAAAATCATTAGTATTTGATTAGCGAATGTGTCATTGCATATGTTGTAATGATACGATTAATCTTGTCTGTAAATAGTTTACATTGTGAAACGTATACGTTCATTTCTTTGCGTCAGTGTGTTTTAATTTGTATTTGTATGCATTACCATCAATTACTTAAGTATAATTTTGAGAATTCTTCCGCACTTGAAAATAATTTGAATAATAACAATAATAGAACAATTCATATTCAGTCCGATTTTTTTTTTAATTACCTCAAATTCAGATACAGTTATTGTGTTGTAAGGCCATTCAATTTTGTATTTACATTTATAATATAATTTTATTGCACAAAAAACAGTACCAAAACTGTCCATAAATTTACAGAATGCATACAACTTATTTAACATTTAAATAGACAATCGTCTAGTATCAATAATTATTAATTTGTTTCAATATGGCAATGTCTCTTAATTTGACGGTTGATTTGTCGTTCCATTTTCACATTCGGTCCACCGGACAGCTGGCAGCACTGTCGTGACAGCCGTGGGCAAAATGGCGCCGCCTGCCCGCCACCCAATCAAATATAAAGCATTCAAGCCGCCATCACGATCTTACATAACATACATTTACATTAATCTAGGGATGAGTTATATAAAACATTATTTCAACATTGAAAACAAATTAATTAGTTTTCTTATAAAGCAATAGACAATGTTTTTGCGTTTTTTTTCTCAAATACATCGTTGCGAAACTTCTTGATGACTATGCATTACATGTGCATCATGATTTTTTTAAAGACACATTAGCTGTCTTAATTAATCAGATCTTGCATAAAGCTAAATAATGAATATTATATCACCGAAGTCCAATATGATATGTTTATTCTACAAAAATATACCAAACTTATATTTGTTTTTGTACATTGGCTTTTCATTTAGTTTGTGCATAAAATACAACATTAGTACTGGTATTTTTTTTTTCACAAGAGGACGATTATCATCTTCTTCGTCTAATGTTTGATATTTCGTTGTGATGATTTTGATACTTAATTCTCCAAAATCGTCATTTGTATGTATTGTGTAAGCGTAACGTTTTCCTAATTAGACTATGTTAATTAGGTTTGGTGTTCGTTCTTTCAGCTCAACTAACCAAGAGCCCAATCGCTTGTAAACGTATTAATTTGATTCATTCAGCCATTCAAGATTTTTTTAACCAACAACAGGTTGGTAGTTATTATGGCTACCAATCTCGGAATCCCGTCCAATTTTATGATCCTGAATTCCTGGGACTGTGATTGCACTAATCCCGAGATTTTGGAATTTAGACAGGGGTGGGCTCGCAGGGGCTCGCGCGATCCTCTTGTTGAATTTTACTGAGACCAACGAGCCCCTTGTTAACTTACGAGATAACAATATTCTCATAACAATTTAGTTTATAGCTACAATTTCTAATTTATATATTAACTATAACAGGTTCAGTATACAGAATATTACCTACGTGTATTAAGTAAAAATCGATTGCTTATTTAAGTATTGTATATAATTGCATAGGAGTGATAAGAAAATTCACTCCTTCCTCAGAACACTAAAAATTGCTTCGAGATTAAGCGAGCTCCTTGTTAACGTATTGGCAGTCCACCGCTGGATTGAGATAATTTGAGAAAGTTACGCGAGGGCTAAAAAATGGTCCTAAATTTTTCATTTTGGGAATTCCGCTAATTCCTGGGTTTTTTAAATCAATTAGAATGTTTTTGAAAAATTTCTCAATCTCAAAATTCCGGGATCACAAAAAGGGTACGGGATTGAATGCCTTAGTTATTATGTTAAAATGGTTATTATCTCTTTCTCCTTTGTCGCAAATTAGATAATCATACTTTTACATTATGGACATCGCGTTGGATATCTTAAATAAATATACTTACTCAGTATTGCATGGCAGTATAGAAGCTTGCGGTTAAAAAGGCTTTTCAATTGTTCAACTACTCATTCTTCATTAAATTCTCTCAGAATTTTGTTTTATAAATTACCTTTCTTTTGTGCGTTATCTCTTTACATCAGCCAATTATATTTTGTTTTTTTTTAATATTTGATTCATTCTTCTCGTATTTTATTTTTCAATGCTTTGCATTATGCAATTTCGAGCATTAAAATATAAATCAGTCATAATAAAAAAAATATTTCTTATTCCTCAAGACACAAATTATACAAGAAACTAAAAAATCTATATTGTCAATATTATCACATTTTCCGTATTTCATCATTAAACAATAAATTAACCAAAGATAATTTGAATATAATAGATTACATTTTTTTTGTTTATGTGGATAACAGATATGCCATCGATAAATAGTAACAATAAAAGCAATTAATTAAGTATTGCCTTAAGTCGGAGAAAAAGAGGCAAAAATCATTTTTCTAATGCGACATTTTGCTAGATTGTGAAGTTGAATATATTATATCAAAAATTCAATGTTGAAAATGTTGCCGGATGCGAGGCATTATTTGAGGGCTTTTAGGATCACGGAGGCCTAATTACGAAAATGTGTGTTTTGAGCTATGTTCAGTTCAATGCCATAATCATATTCACAAGTGACAAAAAATTATTTTTCATACGGTTAAAAGCGTACAGTTTGGTATATCTACAAATGTAAGAAGCACAAAAGTAAATGATCTTTTATACCTTATTTAACTAAAACAATGTTTTTGCAGATAGATTTATGTGATCCTAATTGTATTTAGACCAAAAAATATATTCTACAGTGTGACGCGTATATGTAAGCTCATAAAGTTAAATTCTTATTAAGAGAAATAGCTGTTATTCAGTGAATTAAAAAAAAAACGGGGCTAATATACGACTAGTACTAACTTTTATTCCATCTTCCAATCAGATAATTAGGGATGGAATAGAAACATTACAGATATCTATATATTTTAATAAATAATTAGTTGATTAATAACACGCATGACCAATAAATTAATCTGTACAATTATAACACGGTGAAATCAGTGTATCATAAGAAGCTTTGAAATAATTTAAACGTAATAAAAAAAAACACAAAAAAAATGTTGCGTAGGCCAACACGTTATTACAATATATAGGAGACATTATGATTTTTTCCGTTTCCTATTCTCGTGAGATTAATAAGCCAGATAAATTATATACGGATTCCAATTTATAATCGATTGATAAAATTAACGACGCTGCCATCCGATTTCTATGTAACGAAATTATTAATTTGCCTTCCAACCTGTTCATTACGAATAAAAAAAACATTTCCTAGCCGTCTCACGGTCAATACTGCGCCGTTATTTAATACGACCATATATCACGAAAGAATATTAAATTATTAAAAATATTTTTAATTAAAAACTGTTGTGAAAATTAATTACTCATACCAATCAAAATTGCTTAAAATATATTTTTTTTTTATGCCAATTCAGTATATTAATAAAGAAATTATAAAGATTATTATTTTACTTTGAATTAATTGTTGATGTAAATCACAATCATAACTGGTTTTGAGACATTTTTTTAATAATTTAAAGAAAAATCAATTTTAAATTAAATATAATACTTACTGAGGTATATTTCTACTTTCGATGTATTCGGCAGTAACTTTGTGTAAGTTCATTTTAATATAAAATAAAAGTTTGCCAATCATCTAATCGAAAACGAACATAATTTTAATCATAACAGTAACGTAGAAATACTCCATCGAGTAAATAAAAAAGGCTTAAAAATGAATAGTTTAAAATTTTCAGAAATAAATAAAAGCATTAACAATAAAGAAATATTATTTAATAATATCTTGAATAAAACGGGTGGTTCGCCACTGTTAAATATATTTTCTAACGGTTTAACGCGTTTTAATTGATGCAACTCATTTTTTAATGTAAATGTCATTTGCATTACCATTATCGTTTGTTTGTTTTTCTATCATCCCCTCCTGGCCTCTAATTTTTATTTGGATTTATTATAATATATCGGAATAGTAAAATTAAAATCATTTGTACTTAAGCAAACATTTACAAAAGTCGTTGTCTGAGGATGCCTCTGAAAGAGGCGAAACACGTGTCATATTTTGTAACACAATACGTGGAATAATCAAAGTTATTTTATTTTATATTGAGGTATATTTCATTCTTGAAATTTACACATTATTTGCATCCATGTAAAAACTTATCGGTCACCATGGCCGAGTAAGCATTCGTCCAACCCCGTTGCGCGGTCAATAAGTGGTGTAGTGTAAACTTGACCTTTCAATATATTTATATTTCACGTTTAACGTCAATTATTGATGGAAAAGTAAATCACACTATTGTAGTGTAATAGCAAAATGAATGTTTCTATGCAGCAATCATTAACCAACAAAACGTCCTATTATTAATTTACAAGATGGTTTAACTATTATAAAACATAACTTTTCAATTTAACATTACTGAATAACCAGCAGTCATTTCCCTAACATAACAATCCAATTGAGTATAACATTTAAATTATATTATAAAACTTAACCTAACCTAAAAACATAGTTGTTTCTTTTTCGGTATACGACATAATGAATAGTTTCTTTTTCAAATGTGACTGAGGCAAGAAAAACAGAGGAAAAAATAAATTAACAGGAAAGGACCCAAAAGTATTACTAAATACCTGCAATTGTAAAAAAAAAACTTTTATCTCTGCAATACACGAATAGTGACGACACCACTGGCAAATTGTGCAAAATTAATTACTTCATTACTAGTTGCTAAAACCATTGGTAAACGGTTTCTCATTACTCGATTCGTATCAAAAATGAAATCTAAAACTCATGTTTATTATTAATCTTAACTTATCACTCAAAAACGAGTAAAACCACATGGCTTAGCGCCTAATCAATCGGTTATCCACTCGTCGATAATAATTGCTTGAGTTTCACTTCCTTGCACCGCTAAACCAACACTCGGTCGTCTTTGAAACTGTAAATTTAATCGACTCATCGATCACGTCGCTAGATTCTACGCCCTTTTCAAATATTATACGTCCACCATTTTGTTGTCACTTAGTTTCCCTTGTGATAACTGCAACGAATTTAACAGCTGTAGGTTGTTGCATCAATAAAATTATTTTATTACAAACGTTTATGAATTTAGGGTTTGAAGGTTTGATAGAAATTTTTATTAAAATCTAATTCTGGATATATTTACAATTTAATACTTTGAAATCATAATTCACATACTCCAAAAATTTTGTTTTAAAAAAAATAACAGGAGCATTTTTTTGTAATTATAATAAGAATATGTATCGTGAGTGTGAAAAGTAACAATTTTTTATGATGCGAAATATTCGAATACACTATTAAAAATACCGATTGTCGACTAGTGCTTTACGTCGACGCTACATATACAATTTAACTAGATAAAAATGAACATTTCATTCGTGCGTATTTTGTGTTAACTCTTAACACAAAAAAAATATCATTTATAAACAGAAATAAACCTACATATAATAAATAAAACAAAATAAAAAGATCAGTTAATGTTTGTGACACATAATAATGTCTTATAATATTGTAGTACACCCTGAAGTCGGGAACACAATAAGAACATTAAGCTCTGCCCTCACAGCGGTACACTTCACTAATGAAGACGTCCGGAATCTTCCGGTCTCGTATGGAAGCTCAATTTAAGAATGTTAAAAATATTATTCCAACATTTTTGTTTTTATTCCTTTTAGAATGAAAAAAATATTTTATATTTAGCTATAATTGCTTCCATATTATCAATTTATGACAATGCCGTAAAATCATTTTTACTTTAAAATCTTTAAAAGTTAAAACCTTATAACCAAACCAAAAAATTGACACATTTACTTATCTGTGATTTCTTGTTTCTATTTCAGTGTCTTCTTGAAATATTTTACATCACGGTAATAAATATACACTTTGGCCCCGTATAACACGGTTGTATAAATTATGGCATATTTTTCACACAACACGATTTATATAACACGGCTTCAATTTTTAAAAAAAATTAACATGTTTGGTTTGTACGTCATATCGCCGAATATTCATGACATCCATGAAATATTGGAGGATCGTATGTTGAACGAAGCAGAATTAATCGAAATTTTGGATGAACCTACTACAATTAATGACTCAGAAAGCAGTTGCAGCGAAGAAGCTACATGTTTCACATTAAAAACAATAAATGACGGCTTGGAATTGGTTTTTAAATTAGAAAAAAATATATTGAAAAGGATCCTATAATAGAAAGAAGTTAGAAATTTAAGAGGGAATTACAACAAATTTTGGAACCTTGTAAGGAAATACCCAAAGGTTTATACGCTAAAAGCAGACAATCGCTTATTACCGAATTTTTGAAGGCTTAAACCACAAGAAATCTAGAGTCCTCCGATGATGATGAAAACTTACAACCGATCTCGAAAAAGAGTAAAACATGCAGAATTCTTAGTGATAGCGATGATGATTGAATGCTATATTATGTTTATTTAAAAAAATAATATACATATTTATATAAACCATCTTCGATATTTTTTTTGGAACGCAATCACTAATTTTGTATGCACTTCAAACCTTGTATGACACGGATTTGTATTACACGATGTTTTTGTGGAACCATATAACCGTGTTATACAAGGCCCAAGTGTACAATATTATGTTTGTTAAAAAATAACTAATATAACGTTAATTAAAGAATACTGACTGTTTGTAGGACACAATTTTAATTTAATTTAAATAGTGAATACATTATTAATAATATTATTAAGATATGATGAATAATTATTGTAATAAAGACCGTTTCTAGAAAAATCTATAATGATTCTCTTGAAAATAATAAAAGACTCTCCAATCAAGTTGTTCCAAAGGGCGACAATCATAAATAATTAAATGCTTTTGAGACGAACGATTCATAGAGAAGCTTAAATGTTGCCGGAGGAAATCTTGGCATATTTTATAATGTTTGAGTAGTGACAATGTATAAAAATAATAAACCAAACATTATATGGTTATTATTGAAAAGTATTATATTATGCATGAATCATAAAATATAGTTGATGACTATTTAAGCACCGCGTAATTTTTATTATAATTAATTCTTGTAGAACGAAAAATTTCACTTTTTTTAAGTTTTTTATTGGAGTTCTACGATGTAAATGCGATATATTTTGACTGAATTGGCTCAAATTTTATATAAGAATAAGATAAGGTCATCTGGCTTTTTTTTAAATATGTAGTTACGGTATGAAAAAATGATAACATTAAATACTACTTAAGTCTTAGATATGATTCTTTCTGTACATACAATTCAACGTAGATTATAGCTTATTTCAAACTTATATCTGAGTGATATAAATTTTATTATATATTATTTTAAATCAAGATCTTTTCTTTTGCTTCAAACTTATGCCAGTCTTGTAATAGGCAATTTCAATTTATTTTAGACAAGAGTACTTATGTTTTCCTTTTCTTATACTATATTACTCGTCTCAACAGTAAAAAATATTTATTTTATCTGTATATATACGACTAGCTTTAACTACGTTTAACTAAGTTGAAGTCGTAAAGAAAAAATAACGACAATGACTCCTTTTAAAAAAAGCAAAGTATTTTAGTAGACATTAACAAATACTAAATGTATACAATATAATTTAAGATTTCGACTGAAGGTGCTTGGTGGAATTTCAATATTAAATTTGAATCGTTCAAATTATGTACACTCCCACAGATTTTGTCACTAACGACCCGGGTTTCGCCTTTCGGCATCTTCAGGCGTTCAAGCGCACGGATGAACTTGAACTGACGCTTAGTAAATGGATGTTTCGTGTTTATATATTAAATAAATGTATCACTGAGTCTAAAGCCATCGCTGGCGAAAAGGATAAGCTCGTGGGAATTTCCAAAGATTTGAGTAGTGAGTGCCTTTAAGAATTATATTTATTTGTTTGTCGGCAAAGGTTTTATGATATTATTTATATAGGGTATAGAAGTGGAGAGCCCGGAAGGTTTAATATTTCGTTTAAAATCGGAAGACTGTGCAACTGTGCCCTATTAATTTCTAAAATTTCCTGGAAAAAGAGCTTATGACTGTCCGTATTTGGGTGTAACATTTTTATCCCTTGTTCCTGATTGAACACGTGTCCTTCCGAAATTAAGTGATTAGCAAAAGTAGACGTGTCCTTTTTCAGTCTAATGGCTGCCATATGCTCTAATACTTTGATGTTTAAAGATGTATAGGAGAAATGTATACAAGTTTGCATATTTTTAAGATCGGAATCAAAATCGTAAATAAGATCCAGAATTGAGCACAAAGGGCGGTTAACTAACCAAGAATATAAAAATATTTTCTTATAAGTTGCTCAAACTGTTCACGAAAGGAAATAAATGTTTATTATACTATAAGTATTACTTTGTACTGACTGCGGTCTTGAGTTATTTTTCATCGTTGTGTGCATTTAATTGGTTTGGTTTGTGCGGTCGCCCGTTGCATTTCTCTCGTTGCAACTTGTGCATTGTACTCTTACAATTCAGTGGCTTATGAATGTTTATTAACTTTCAACAAAGCATCGTCATTTCAGCGAAAAAACATTATGTTTAAAATATTGGATTGGAAAAAGGTGAAAAAATACCACTGTAGATATTTTATTTCTACAACTATTATCATTTAACATCGCCAATGTCGTAAGAACACGTATCTTTTGCGTACCTTATACCTTTATTTTCAATGCGGAATGCAATAATTAATTATTGCAATACCAAGCGTAAATAATAAAAAAATATTTCTAAGTTGTTACTCTATTGTGAATACAAAAATTTTACATGACATATGAGTATAGTTTCCCTCGTCGTTTGACTATTGATGTACATACACTAAAGAAAGATGTTTGAATGTAGTTAACTCGCGAGAGAAAAGTTTATTGAAAATATTTCATTACAAATTATTATAAATAAAACATTATTAAACTCTATAACGTCATACAAGTTATCTAAGGGTTAGAATTTTTTTTCTTATAAATAATTAAGGCACAACATATCCTTTAAAGATAACAGAAATATTGAGGTGAAAGTTTACTTGACTACTTACGAAATTTTAATACGAATTAATTTAAATAACTATGAAAAAACCAAGCACTAAACATCAATTTACTGAACCTTTTTTGAAAGTTTTCATTAGATACAAAATACTGTATGACATGTTATGTACGATTTTAAAACTGAAAAATATTTTATTTAATTTTAGGTATTAAAATTCTCTATCGGAAATTATACAAAAAAAACATCGACAAAAACATGACTTCTCAATTATATTATCGATTATTTATATTTTTTAAAACTCCTCTTTTGTCTAAGAACAACACGCATCCGTAACCAAATACCAAAACAAAACTTGTCGAGTAAGAAACATTAAAATCAAAGTACCCATCTTAGATTTATCTAAGAACAGTATTTTATTTAGATGGCTATTCTGTTTCTGAACAGCATTCGCCAATGCATGAAAGCTTTATAAAACGACTACAGTATTAGAATTATTCGACTTTGCAAAATGCACTTACAACAGACACCCGTTGTGCTTTAATGTTGTAACTTGTTCAAGTCTCTGGAGCTTTAAAAAGCTATGCAAGCGACCCGAGCTTTTCATATAATATAAGTCCTTACATAACTATAGCATATTAATATTTATTGGGAATAAACTTTACACGTTTAAATGTTCGTAGAGATAAAAGATTGTTTATTCTATAAAATAAAACAATTATTTCAATGTCTTCATATAACTTTACCAAGTTTTAAAATACGGTTTGTTTATACCTCTCAGTTTTGACGTTACTGATTTTTATTTTAAATAAATAAAAAATATATCATCGTTTATTCTAGAATCTAGATTTATAATATTTAAATCTATGTTGAAAGTAATATTTTAAAATACGAGGGGGTCAGAAGCAAATGTATCTTTCGTGAAAAGTAAACCTATTTAATAGAAATAAAATAAATTATGCAGTTTCTCTTCTTAAATATTTCAGTAGTGAACCATTTTTATTTAACAGAAAATCGTTGATAAAAATTAACTTCAGAAGCACCTTCAGCTTTCTTCACTTTAAATGTATCGTCCTATACAAAAGATTGTCGTGAAAAAATTTCTACTCAGTACATATGACGAAGTTTGTGAGAATTATTATATTCTACTGTAAGGTATAGGCTCTCATAAGCTAAATGAATTTTTGATAATTTCCTTTTGTTTAAAGATGCTTTTCCAATAAACTATATCAAATATAACTTATCAATTTAAAGTGCATATTTTTAAAAAAAATAACTGTGAATCTAGCATTGTATGGGTCTCTAATTAATATATTGTATATATTCACGTTTTTCTACAGATATTTTTACTTTGAGTGAATCAGTGTCTTTTTCCAGACTACACCGTAAAAACAAATATTTAAATTATCAACTCTCTATATCACACTGTTGACATCCGCCGATGTGTATATATTTTGTAACATAATGCTTCGAGTCAACGTCTCATCTCTCACGAATAGACCTGCAATAATTTTCACTTCTTATCATTGACGCAGGTAACAGCAGCAATTATAATTATCATTCAGCAAATTCAAGGAAACGGATTCGACTCTGCAATTTCTCGCCAAGCATGTAAACGCCACTTCGACACAGCAGCTATTGAGATAGGACGGTAATTAAACATTTACAAACTTAACAAATGTACGCGATTACATTAAGTTTACTTCATCGCCGTTCTAAATGAACGATTTATCTAGATAATATAATAAAGTGACACCTGGTATTTAAAAAATAATATATTTGATGTTTTAATGCCTTTAAGGCAAACTACCTATTTTTTTAAGTGCATGATCATTTTTTTATATACGAAGTGCTGGTCCAGTACTTAAACGATGTTCAATTGTATATATTTTTTTTTTAGAGAATAAACATAGAATAATCAGTATTTCTATTTATACTTCAGTAGTATACTTTTATCTGTTTGTCTTATGTATATCGAATTACACAAGCCGCGAGACATTTTATTTATCCCGCTTCTGTCAAGTTTGCTTATTTTATCTTTACCATTTTTAAGAAATTTCGAAATTTCGCTTAAATTTCCAATAAGCCATAGTTTTATGTGCGCGTCGCAAGATATTTGTGGTTTCAACTTGATTGCCTGACAACTCTTGTGTAAATGTAGATAGGTTTAAAAATATCTTTTTTATTTTGATAATTTTATTCCTGTATTTTTTTTTCAATTATTCTGATTTTGATCAATTATTTTCATTCTTCAGGACAGTGGTGTTATTTTTTACCATTATGATGTTTTGTATTCTTGCAGTGTGGTATTATTACATTTTACAATATTAACTTAGTACCTAATGATATTCTAACACAAATTACAAAAAAAAAAACTCTTTTTCCTATTTATCCTCCATTTATTTTATATTTTTTCTCCAATAATAATGATCGCATGAGATATCTTCCATAGAATTTTTTTTATTTTAATATAAAAAGCGTAAGTCTGTTTTTTGAATCACCTGTGCTTTCATACAAATTTCAGTTAGAATCTTGTAGCACTGTTGGTTTGTTTGAATTTCAGATGGACAAGGTTCTAATAGAAGTTTAGGTATTTCTAATTAACTATGAAGAACTATTTTTAAAAATATTTTATTAATAGTTATATCATGCCAGTACTTTCATTGATATATACAATCAAAAAGAAACTTGGGAACATTTACAATTTTTAAAATACAAGCATTCAAAATTTCAAATGCCCATATCTTTTTTGGTGCAGCTGTCTACAAAGAACCTTGTAATATTCGGCTCGCGAATTTCCGATTCCATTTCGATGCGTTTTACGTTTACTACAACTGTGAAATTAATGCTATTAATACTAACGACTTATTTCAAATCCATTTTTCAAAATGACATCGTTAATATCTCAACACCTCATCCAGTGAATTCTTTCCACTCGTCATACTCAATCAGTTAATAATTCCGTGTGACTAATGGTTATAATTAATTTGCGAGATTCCCGCCATTTTAAAACGTTATGGGAACAAGATGGCGTGACATGTATCGGGGTAATAGATCATCTGAGTCAACGATCGGAAAACATGACGACAGGAAGTTTGACCTGTCATTAATGTTGCCATCACACACGCTGTTCCGTTGTCTAAACTCTGCAAAAAATATGATTTTCAATACAATTATTATTTTGAAAATACAACACTACAGATCTCAATTAGTATAGAAACGTAATTAAAAGATAACTGTTTTGAACTGTGAGAAGGAAGTTAGTTTATATTTATATTAATGTTACCTCCCATAATATGACGTGTGAGATTCTGAGACAATTATTATGTTATCAATTGAAAATTGTATTTTTTAGCTTCAAATATAGACACTTCCATAAATGTTTGAATTTTAAAAGTAATTTAATTATAACGAATAGTAATTTTACGATTAAAAACCATTTCTTTGTGAATAAACTAAAAATCATCAGACCTTAAAGGATTGTTGCTTGAAGATCGTCAAAATCAATGAAACAATCTTTGTAAAACTAAACACATTGATATTCTACTTTATCCTCTGTAAATGTGGAGTTTCTAATAAAACATCCCAACAGCTTATCTACGATAACTGCTTGCTACTCTTTCAGTCTCCTAACCACTATATACTAAGACAAGTTTCTTTATGTAGTCTAGTTGGTAAAAGCTTTCTTCTGTTCAAGTTATCACTTCAATAATATGGTAAAAATATCAACGTATTTTAGTTCTACAGTTTTCAGAAAACTGTAGAACTAAAATACGTTGATATTTTTACCCTGTTATAATGGAGTTCTACCAAGTAAATGCCAAATCAATAAATAAATTATCACTTCAAGTCTAAATAACGTTAACAATAAGTATAGATTTTTCTTTTTGAATTTGAGATCTTAGACATATGCCTTTTTGAGGGATTTTCTCATCGAGTTGATCTCTCGAGAGACATAAAAAATTGGTTTCTTATTTTAAAATATTTGGTGCATTGGCATAAGCTGTAATACAAAAAATTGTTCAACAATTTTATTTCAATTATAGACTAGTAGTGCGCTGTCATTCTCGGTACGTCCATTTTTTATGATTTAGGGAAGAAATTTAGAATGCGTTCAAACAAAAAATCGTAAATCGATATGGGTATAGTCGAACAATTGGCAACAAGTCTGACATTATTTTTCAGCTTATTGTTATTTAGCTCGACCACGTAAATGCCAATTTAATTCTGTATTAAAATAAAAATTGTGACAATGAACGATACGTTGTCGTGCAATATTTCATTCAATGTTTTCCCACCAATAATGTCATTGAAAAATATGAAATTTATGAATCAGTAGTTTCAATTTATATTTAAGGATCAATTATTTCTAGCGATGACTTCGAACAAGGAATCTGAAATACATCTAAAATAGAAGTTTATTCTCAAATATATCGAATTAAAAATAAACCTTAATATTTGTAACACACCTACAAAGTTCATATTTTGAATAACTTGGTTATGTAACTATACATAAGTAACTAGCCTCTGATACATGTGGGTGTAAGTATAACGTGGAGGTCTCCCGTACACACATGAAATATTACGCCTGTATAATGTTGTTAGTTGTTTTACAGGGAATTATTTTAACCCTGGCGTAACTACAAACCTTATACAAATCTTGCAACTATTTAAAAAATATTTATTTTATCTTCAGATACATTCACAAAAATTTATTTACACGGTAACTTTCATATTTTAATTTTAATATTTAAAAAAATATATATTTGACATTACAGCTTACGCCAATGCGTCAAATATTTTGAAATTGAAAGATCATACGAGATATCCTCGATAAGAATTTTTGAAAGTCACATGAGATTAACTCAAGGAGGATTGACTTCACAAACACCCATGTCTTAGATCTCAAATTAAAATTGAAAAAAATCTAATTTTCCATTGACCGGGAATCGAACCCAGACCCACCTGATCGGTAGAGCAAGCTCTAACCAACTAGACCACAGCGGGCGACAAAGTGGATATTTATTTGAAACAAAATACTGTATTACAAAATACAAAATACAAGTAAAATTAATAATTTGTAAATAGCATTGTAAATAGGACATTCGGCACACCATTATCATTTTTTTTCTTTTGGATTTACTCCTCCTCATACAAGTAATTAATTTGTAATAAACCGTATTATTAAATTTGAATCGTTCAAATAATGTACACTCCCACAGATTTTGTCACTAACGACCCGGGTTTCGCCTTTCGGCATCTTCAGGCGTTCAAGTGCACGGATGAACTTGAACTGACTCAGTCAGTCTTTTCAAGTTCATCCGTACACTTGAACGCCTGAAGATGCCGAAAGGCAAAACCCGGGTCGTTAGTGACAAAATCTGTGGGAGTGTACATAATTTGAACGATTCAAATTTAATATTGAAATTCCACCAAGCACCTTCAGTCGAAATCTTAAATTCAATATTGTTTGTATCTCACCTTTTTGATGAGTCCAGTAGAAATGAAGAAACTCCAACCTAAATTATTTAATTTATTAGCTAAGAATTATAATCAGTTTTCAGTTTATAACAATATAAATAAAATGTGTTACAATTTCTCACAAAACCGGTTGAGTAAAAAATACCAAATTTGTTTGCTTATCATGTTTTAATAATCGTTTTAAAACATATTGAAGATTATTTTATTCTGAATTGTTCGTTTAGTTTTATTCTACTTTGTGTCAGTTCGCTTGATGGTTAAAGGGGGACATGTTATTACCGCCGCTGTGACTTTGAAGGAGATAATTGCACCAGATTATTATGTAACATTATAAAATATTCCATCTTGTTGAACCTACGGCATGTACATATGTTAGAAATTCTTGCTTGTTATACCTAACAGTAATTTTATCATATTTGTAAACGCTCCAAGGGAAAATGCTCAGAATACTTGAAAATTTCTTACGTTAAAAATATGTGACATAAAAAAGATACTTAATTGAATCTTTATATATTTTTTAATATATCGTAACCATGGGAAAATATAATAATGTTTTCTTTTATATTCTTAGCATACTTTTTATATTCTTGATATGTTTATAATTATGATTTCAAAATTGTTGTTAAATCGCTCAAAAATTAAAAGCTTTTATTCACCCAAATTTATGTGTTTTAGTTATATAACAGATAATATTTTATTTCTTATACATGTATTTATAATATAAATTAGTTGAATCAGTATTCACTGTTTCGAAATGTGTTTCTTTTTTTTGAAGTAATTAACAACCCGTTCACTGGTGGAGACAGAGGTTATTAAAAATGGAAAACTTTGCTTGACTTTTTACTGAAATTCTTAATATTTCGTAAATATGAGAAAATAGGTCAGACTATACAAAATCGTACGATGCCAGAATACATACATATAAACAATTGTTTATATTATTTTTTTGTTTTCAGTAAATTACTTTTTTAATAATATTATAGTAGAGTTCTACTCAATTTGTATAAATTCAACCAAGAAAAAGCACTTTTTGATGAGTGTTGGGTGTGATGTCTAAAAATTATCTCCAACCCTTCCAATTCTTTAATAACTGGGTGCAGCAAGAGCGATTAGGTAACTACTAGTCTTACCATAGCCTTATCCTTCTATATATATTGTTCTCTTTGAAAAAGAGAGTTAGAGCGACTGAGTAACAAACAGTTTTCGTAGATTTGTTTGCATATATGCCTAATATATGCCCCACATCAGAAGACATGGGTAAAAAATTAATACCTTTAATTATTTTATGTATGCATACAGCGGTGGGCTGCCAATACGTTTACAAGGGGCTCGCTTAATCAATTCTCTTAAGCAATTCTCAGTGTTCTGGGGAAGGAGTGAATTTTTGTGCATCATCCTATGCAATTATATGCAATCGATTGTTACTTAATACACTTATAATATGTAAGAATATGCAATTTACCGTAAACTTAACTACGTGTATCCGAAAGCTGTCGTAGATAATATATAAGCCATAAATCGCAGTTATATTCCAATTTGATCTGAGAATATTTATTTCTCTTACATTAATTAACAAGGGGCTGGCGCGAGCTCCTCCGAGCCCCCTCCAGTCCACCTCTGTATGCATATAAGTTATTCGTCAATAACTCAAAACGTGAAAAGGCAATGATTCAAATAACGATCATCTATAATCTAACATATAAAAATGTTCATATTATCATAAATCTGAACAAAGCATTGAATAACTTCAAAATTAAACAGTGTGAATTAACACTCTCGGCTTATATTGATTGAGTTTATTGTACCCTTTTCAAAATGGAGCATTATAAAAAAAACAATTGATTGGTCTTACAAACACTTATTACATCTCGAACGTTGGGCATTCTGTGAACAAGCGTGAAATCGGTAATTATTGTCAAGAACGCTAACTGTTTTACCGACCGGATCCGTCTATCGCTTATTATTTGAAAATTGGCATTTAGAACACCTCTAGGCAGCCGTAAATTTCATTATTGTAATTGAATACTTTGATTAATTATTTTATTTATTATTTTCCAGTTTTTTAAATCGTTATTCTTAATTCGCCTGTTAATATTCATATTCATATGAATCTTTATAACAAACTTGCTTTATTATCCGGCTTAACTTGGAATGTAACATCGCTTAGGGGGAAAAGTAGTTTGAGATTAAATAGTCGCATCGAGCTGAAAAAAAATGCATTTGTCAACCATAGTGAATGATGAGCTAGTCAATTCATGAATTCACTATTTAATCAGGTATGTAGTACTCTATAATTATTAAAATTAAATCAATAATATAAAATAGAGTACTACTAACCTGAAAATTGTGCTTATAATTTTTCACACTATCTTACTTTAACGAACAAATATCAAGTGGCTGACTTTTTATGGTAGGGGACTGTAGAAGCGAAGTCAGGGTCGTAAACTCACGACTGCTTTTACCGGAGATGAAGTTGAAAAAAGAACTTACCGTTCCGATGGCTAAAAAGTTAACTCTTGGTCTCAACAAATTGCTTGAGTCAAAAATGGCACCACTTCATGCTGCTAAAAAAATAAGCAACAGGTATTTTGTAAGATTACATAAAATCAGGGAAAAAATCTTAACTCTTTACGGAGATACTAGGAAGTTGTAATCCGTTAGTACATACAGTATTAGGAAGAATGAGTTTTGAGAATGGAGGAGGTCTTATAGTACGTTATAACTTCTTTTACGGTTGGATAATTATGAAGGAATGTAAACATCGTAGGTATCTTTACTTTTGAGCACTACACCATAAACCAATTAAAAATCTATTCATGACCCTGTCCATTTTGAAATTCAAGCTGCTGGACAGCTCAACCGAAAAGTGCAAATGGCCAAGAGCGCTAAATTTCGTTACACCTATGCGATCGTTCAGACGAAAAATGGGGACAGTGTTTAGTAAACTTATTACCCTTTCTTTCATTTGTATATCCGGTTGCTTTCTGAAAAATTAAATGAAAGCTAACTACTTAGAGTACAAACAACTTTTGTTCAACCGTATTTGCATATTTCCACACAGACATGTTAAAACAACATAAAACAATTATAAAGCAATACCTTGTATTCTACGCGACTCAAATTTAACTCTATTTTAATGAGTTCCAATCAGTGACGGCGCTAATTGCAAGTGGAGCAGGTGACCGCCTCTAGTGACTAATTTGTAGTGGCGGCCAAATGACTAAGTACCTAAGAAAAATTTATATGAAGGGTGGAAAAATACAATTTTGCCTGGGCGGCCAAATTTCTAGCGTCGGCACTGGTTACTAGTATTGGATAAATTTAGTAATACAATAATAACAGTTTCTTGGTTTATGTTCGATGAAAAATACTACTTTTATAAATGAAACAATAAAGACTGCTTCAGACAAAAACCGGATTGCTTCAAGTTAAAATACATATGGTTAAAATCATTTTTATGATTGTTTGTTATTATTTGTAAAGCTGAATATATCAAAAACTAATATTTGTCAAAGTTGTAGGATGCGAGGTATTGTTTTATCATGAATGATATGCATTATTTAAAATATCATTTAAATATATACTCTTATTAGAAAAATATAGCTAATCTACATCAAACGCTATTCATCTTTGTTTTTTTTTTTTAAATGAAAAACCAGTTTGTTTTACTAATAAATAATATTTTTTATTATACTGTGGATGTACTTATAAATCAAAGCACCCACGTAACAATCCGTCTAAACAACATAATCTGTATAACCTTAAAATACTTGATTGCTTGTAATGAAATATATAGTAGATTTTGCTATTGAAGCTATCATAAATTATAAAAAAATAGATTAATGAACTGTTTTATATACTTTATTTATTTGTGAGTCGTACATGAACAACGTGGATTTGTTTTGATCGCAAATTTATTATTCAGCGCGCTTCGCAGTGGGTAAAAAATCTGGAATCGTTGAGGTGTATGATTTGCGGCCATTAGCGGGTTTTTAAATCGTAATGACAGCTTTTTTGGCGGGACAAAATAACAGCGCGCGGTGGTTCGGCGGGAGCGCGACCAAGATGGCCGAAAGTCGCCATTTTGTGAGGCCCGAGGAGATTGCGCTTCTCAGAAAATACTCATTGCATGGAATTAGCATCCATCAACGTCGCGGATTTGCATTCGTTCGCATGCTACCCGCTTACGAATATTGTGAATTTTAATACATTTCATATGCGGAAACATGTTAAACGAATCAGAAAACGAAAGTTAAAATTGATAAGAAAAAATCCAAGCACGTAAATTTATGCATATTTAATGTCGAATTTGATATTCTTAAACGAATTCACCTTTTTGTTTCGATTGCTTTATTATATTTAAGCTTGACATTTTAAATGAATTAACAACCATAATATTAATAGCTGTTTATTGCAAAATTCATAAAAAAATTATATTAGGGCTGGATCATTTTAAATAAAGCTAAAAACAAATACACACACATACCCAATTGGGTAATTAGCCTTATTCATATCTTTAAATAAAACACCAATTAAACATTTGTATTTTTAACTGATAACATTATTTTTTTTATCCATGTCCTCTCCCAATGTAGAGCATATGGCCCTCTAATGGAGGTATCTTAACAGTATTTTTTTCTACGAGAACTGTCTGTTACTCAGTCGCTCAACCTCACTTTTTTTCAAAGCGAGTAATAGGGAAAGAAGGATAAGGCTAGAACAGGACTAGTGGTTGGCTAATCGCTATTGCTACACCCAATTATTAAAGGATCAGAAGAATGGGAGAAGAGGATATGATGTGAATTGACATCACAAACACCCAGTCTTCGATCACAACGTTGAATTAAATAATTCTCAAATTCACTGTGATCTAACCGAGAATCGAACCCAGACCTGCGTGATCGGTAGAGCAAGCTCTAACCAACTGGGCTGCAGGCGACGATAACATTATTTATGTGATCAATTACATTAAGTTATTATAATTTCTGTAACAGTGTAAATTTTTTCAAAATGCTGTGATTTTTGAACTGATTTTTGTTGTTACTTACATTATTTGGCAGTTACACATCGGCACCAAAGTCTAGCGATCGTAACAACCAGTGGTGGATTAAGCACTTTGTAGGCCCCAGGTGCAATAAATTTTGGAGGCCTCGCTTTTCGAATAACATAAAAGTGCTGCAAACCTCGTCGTAGAATAATAATGAATATTGAAAATTGAATTTAAAATGTAGGGGTTTATGTAATATATGCTATCTTTGAGCCCCCCAAAATGCGGAGGCCCCAAGCGCGCGCCTCTTGCGCTTACACGGTAATCCGCCACTGGTAACAATAGCAATTTCTTACTTTAAATTGTCCCTTGTAGAAGCTTTTAACGTGACACCTTTATTTTGTGAATAAGTTGAAACCTACGTGTTTTGCATTCAAAACAATTTCGTTGCTTTTGCAATGGTATTACAAAATATTTTTACTTTTCGGTATCTTTCAATAAATCCGCGATGTCACGTATGTACAAAAAAACAAAAATACATGACTGCTTAAGATTGCATTCCACAATAATACATTTTAATAACATCGAAAATATGACTATTGTAATTGTATTTCATCCCAAACTTTTGTAGCCGATTTCGTATTGTGTATCTATGAACTGTGATCTCTTGATTGTTTTTTGGCTGCTTTTGTACACCGCGCTGATTTCGTATTTCATTGTTTGGAAATTTATAGCAGACTTATTTGTATTTAATGTACTACGACTTTTATAACGTCTTATAACAATATTGTAGTCGTCTTTTAGCCGTATTCTGTAACTCTCGATGATTTGTCTAGCCATTTTATTGTCTAGACACAATAATATAAAGTTGGCGAGAAATGTGTATATTCCGTTGCCAAATGCATATATTAAATAGCATTTGTACGCATACAATAGTTTTAAGTTTCTTATAATACAAAATAGTACTTAAACAGACAAGTTATCAGTTTTTCCATCAATAAGGCATAATTATATTCAGTTTGTATTTACCAAATATTATTGAAAAAAAACATTTACATAATATAACCTTCATTATATTATAAGTATCATTTTAAATGTCGTTGGAATTCCGTAAAGGTATTATTATTTACAAAGTTGAGCATAGATTTCTTATCTGAAAAGCTCGAAGCTTTTTGTTTATGAGGTTGCATTGATTACTTGCTTCGCCACTGGCTATATACTATGTATTGCTCTAATATTATGACGAGATTCAAACATGGTGCATAGATATTATATATAATTGATAACCACATATTTGAATCAATGCATTGCTTATGTATGAGTAAGCATTAGGGCATTTTCATTTTATAAAGCTTATTATATCGGTATAAAGTGTTCGAAAAAATATTCAGTATCAAGTTATTATGAAATTAAATTTTGGGAATATTTTTTGTATTGATCATAATAACTATACTAATTGCCAAATAGAATATAGCCGATATCTGTAGATGAGAGCAATTTTATTCTTCTCGGTTTTGTAATCAAATATCAAACAGTCCATTGTCACTACATTGGCAGAGTTTATGGTTGAGCAAACACTTTAAATTTTTATCCATCTTCACAGCTTAATTAGCACTCTGATTTTTTTTAAATCCATTCCGCTCCTAATCTGGAGCACAAGGCCTCCTAATGAAAGTATGTCAACAGAAGTTTTTTCTCCGAGTACTGTTTATTACTCAGTACCTCAACTTCACTTTTTTATTAAGAGATTAGTATAAGATAAGGCAAAAAAAAGTAGTGGTTAACTAATCGCTTTCGCTACGCCCCGTTATTTAATTTAGGATTAGAAGGGTGCACGGAAGCCAACGACGCTATCCGCTGCACCATGGACTTCACTTATATTTATTCAACCCTTGAAAAATACTTCTAGTCTTGTCTTTACACGAATTAAGAGTTTGAATAACAACCATTTATTCTATATCAGATATTCCCTATGCTCTACATCGCGAGCAGATATCGTTGAAAAAAGTACGTTTTATATAATTTACCATCATTTTTAAGTTTAAATTGACTTTGTGCATTATTATTTCCAATGACAGTTAATACCGATATAGATTTAAAATTGATGTTTGAATGTTAGATGCATTGCCTTCATTTCGTATCTATTACTTTTTATTTGAAAGTTCATAACTAAGATTTAGTTGAAAACAAACTTGAACCATAGACAATCATTAGAGTTGTTGAGCGAGTCTGGGTCTGTATCGGATCTGAAACGACAACGAGAATTATTGAAGCTTAATGGCGAAATAATAACCTCTCATTATCTACAATAAAAAAGTGAACAATCTCTAGGCACACTCCTTCTTTAAATATTTTTCTGACACCCCGGGCTCACATATTGTATATTTAAATAATATGGTTCCGATCAATTTATATGCTTTTTATACATGGCGTTTAAAATACCACAAACCATCTTTTTTCAATGCTTTATTTTTAAAATAAATACATCTGAGAAAAATTGTTATAACAAATTGCTTAATAATTATTTAATACGAAAACAATTACAAACTTTTTGTTAAAATTGCAAACTATTAATATTCTTGTTATTGGTAAAATTTAATTTAGGTAAAAGAAAATAATGAAAACCACTCAGTCACTGCAAGTGCCGCTTTTGTAATGAATCGAAAATTCGAATTATATTTTTTGTTTATACATCTACTTTGTATTTCCCGCCAAAAATTGACAGCTAGCACCATCCAACCGACTACTCGCAAATACTCCGGTAGATTTAACGAAGATAAGATATTTTCCTGACACCGTGTTAAAGCAAAGATGATTGATTGAGTTCTTTTACGATTACGGAATAAAATGGTTTTAGCTTTGGGGCTCGGGCTAAACTAAACGTAAACTTGACGTAATTATTTTAATTTTAAGTGACGCCATAAATATGTCTCAATCTATGAGTATTTTATTGGACATTTTAGATTCTAACATAAAAATCCAATTATCCGAAGATACCTTGTTATTATTTTGCCATAAAAATGTTTCCTTGTACAAGCAATGGAAGAATTTCATATCAATTATTTTAATCTACAATAGATTTCTAAACGAAAATTACATCTCATATAATAATCTTAGTGTGTACTTAAGACGGCGTATTTATTTAAACTATGCTTTATGAAAAGCAAAAAAAAATATATCATATACAATTGTACAACATAAGAAACTTGTGGTTCCACTGGTTTAGATCTCGTACGAATAATTTTGTAAAACTATTTTTTAATCCACCTGTGTGGTCTAGTGGTCAACGTCGTTGGCATCGGTTCCGAAGGGCACGGGTTCAAATCCCGGTGCGGACAGTTTTATAAATTGATTTTTCGATCGATTATGAATTTCTGTTTGTAGGCATGGATGTATGCGATGTCTTCAATTCTCCACTCCCACCCATCCTATGAACGGGCGTATCGAGAGCAATTAGCTTACTACTAAAACTGTCCTAGCCCTATCCTTCTATCCCTACTCTCTTTGGAAAAAGAGAGGTTGAGCTACTGAGTAACAAGCAGTTCTTGTAGAAACACTTCTGTTGAGATAAACTCCATTAGGAGTCCATACGCTCCACATTGGGAGCGGACATGGTTTTAAAAAAAAAACAGTTTAGGAATATGTGTTTACAGTGAAACCTCGATTCTACTTTTTTTAAGGAAGCGTAAAAAACAAACGAAAATGCAGGAAACCGATAATGCGGTAAATCTTCAAATATTACCAAAATAAATGTTTAATTAAAAAAACCTACTTCTTTATTTACACTTTTTTTATTAAGGAATATATTTATATGTATTATATTTAAATTAATTATTATTTATGTTGCTTATTTGCGATTTGGTATATACACTTTAACTGAGACTCAAACTTAAACTCGCATACTTTCTTCAATTAACTTTTTTTGCTATGTCGACTAGTTTTTCTCGTGGATTTTTGTCAGCGTCTTTAATTGTTTACAGTTTCTCGGCTACAGTTCTAGTTTTGTTCATTTAGGTAGGCATTTTATTGATAACTTAGAAAAATTCACGAAACGAAATACGAGGCCAGACTACATATTTATGAGCGAATAGAATAAATATTCAACAAAAACGGTCAATCGAGAAAATATTTATGGCGGGACCATAATATTTAGACGATGGATCAAAGGAATGGTAAATCGGGGAACGATTAATGCGGGATTATTTAACATTGTTCTTATGGGTGTTTGGTCGGGACTATGAAAGGTAAACGATCCATGCGGGATAATGAATGATGCGAGAATGGTAGATCGGGGTTCCACTGAGTATGCATGGATAAGTGTAACGTTTGCAATTTTCGGGTGCTCAGTGATTGATTTCAATAGTCTTGACTCTTGACGAACAATTGTACGATAATTGACTAAAAGTGGATTTAACAAAAAACCTAATCTTTATAACTACAGTATTTCATTTTGAGTAATATTCGCTCTTTATCTGAAACACATTTGCTTCGTATTGGGAATTTCTATTGATATTTTCTTAAAAACCAACGGCGAATTGCTCAAAAAACGACTGAAGTGCATGTTCAGGGTCAAGGACAATAAGTCTCAAAAATTACTTTCATAACACTCATGTGTATTTAATTATTGTTTACTATATTCGCTCCCTATGTGGAGTATATGTCACCTCTATGGCACCTCTGTGGTCATTGCCTCTCCCCAATTGCATTGCTTCCTATCATACCAACATATCAACATCAGCTCCAACGAGTGCATCCTTCGAATAGTACTCGACGGTTGTCTAAGACGTAAGAATCACACCAAGTGGAAGAATAGACAAGCATGATGGAGACTCTGCGGAGAAGTTACCACATTGCCTTCGTTGTATGTTCCATTTTCAGTTATCGATATAAAGTGTTATTTTCCATGAAACAACGCAAACTTTTTATGCTACCCAAGAAAAAGACCATCGGCTATGGGGTATCCAAAATGCTTAATCCGAGACTCTTTCTGTAAATCAATCTGCCAAGAGAGATATCTATTCAAATAGGTTAGAAAAAGAGAGTTAGGCGCTCTTTTTCTACTCTAAATTTTCAAAATTAGATAGGGGTACGTGGATTAAAAATTACAGATATTCATTTTGAGATACGAAATCTTAAATCACAGAAAATACAATGTATGAGAATGTATTCTAAAAATCTGTGACTCTGCAACAACAACGTTGACTCATTGGCTACAAAATCCGATACATGTTTCATTAACCTTAACAAAAATATAATATTAAGCTCTTTATTTATTTGTAAGAACAAACTCTTCCATACAAAGATCGATTTCATTTGCTTAAATATATATACGAACAAACGAAACGATAATGTAGCAAGTTATATTGTACAAATCATATTTTTTCTCTGATAATGAACGATCAGATTTCACATTTACTATGATTTACACTGTTTATAAAAAACAAAACATGACCACTTTAAATGTCCGGTCATTTTAATGATATCAATAAAATTTTACTGCGCCGCTTCACGGGTCTAAATTAAAATTGTATTCTCTTTCCTGTCGACTTTTCCCAGCGCACTTCTCCAATTATCAATACTGGACTATTGAATAAATTAAAACCCAACTATTACATCATATTCTTGCCAGCAAACAATTTCTACCACATTCACAATACCAATAATTAGACACCCGTATTATTAGTCAAATGGAAAGGAATATACAAAGCACAAACAATAATATAAATACATTAATGTACATTATGTCATATATATTTTTTAAACTAAGCATTAAACGTATTCTACGTATGATTTTTTCAAGAAAAGTGGAACTATCTGTTACAAATAAATTATATTTACCGAATAATCTTTCAGTATGTACACATTTTACCGGATATCAATTTGATTGGATAACAGCACAATCAAACTCCCGACACTATTCTGATTTCAGCTGCGCTGTTAAAAATAACTAAAACGTTATAATTTCCGATTTATTCATAAATTAGCATAAATTGTGAATTTTAGCTCCTATTTAGTGTCGATTAAAAAATGTTAAAAACACGGGTCTCATGTAATAATACGTTGGCAAGTACAAACAATGCGTAGGTTACATACTAAGTACTGAAGCCTGTAAGCAGTGAATATTCCATAAACGTCCACACTAATTTATATTATGTGTATCGGTACATATTGATAACGAATACTTTATTGTTTATCTTTGCTGTTACAAAAGTATTATAGTAAATTGCAAATTTTCAATACCTGATAGCGGGTATTGTTTTAGACAAATTGCGTGATTTAATTAAGTTTGCAACGTATTACATGACGAAACTAGTATGCCATTTTGAAATTCGGTTGTACTATGCTGTATGTTAATGACTTTATTTTGTGTAACATGGGAGTTACAGTTATTATTTATTGACCGTATGACTGTCATTAAAACGAGTTCCGCAGTATAGCGTATGCCGTATTTGAGTTTTGATAATTTTTAATTATACGAAACTGTTAAAGTACAGGTATCATAAAAACCGCGGTTGTAATTCAACCGTGTTAACTGTTTAAACGTCTTCGGTACAAAATTTAGTATGGGAATCTAACGATACATAAAATTTGCCAGTGAGTTTTCCTGTAATAAACTGGTTGCTTTTTGTAGTGATTTTTTCACGCGCCCGCGGTAGGTAAGATACATTTAGTTCATGCACTGTAAAGAAAGAATGACGGAAATCGTTAGGTATGCTATATGGTCACATTATTGTTACGACTTTTTAAGTCTGTTTGAAAAGAATGTCCAGGGTATGGGGAAAAAACGGCCAACTTATCTCAGAAGTCTTCCTAAATCAATGAATCCACTAACATTGGTTATGGCATGCAAGGTTTTAATTATATGTTTAAAACCAAAAGACATACCGCTATCGTAAAGCAACAGTGAGGTAAAGTGAAAAAAGACGATCTTAACCCTCGCGGCTCGGAGACTATAAAAATACTTCTCGGCCGATGGGGGTCATTTAGGGACCCCAGTGGTTTCTTCATTATTGGCCTTATTCTTATGAATTTCAAAAAAAAAAAGTCTATGAGCTTTAAAATATCTCTCTGCATCATTCCTCACACATTTTTTATAAAAAATCCGTTTTTTTTTAATAAATAATCATATTTTAAATTGCGCGTAAAAAAGACGTCATCCCAACACACATATGAAATTGCAACTGACGCGTTTAGCCCAGCTATTTTACGAACGATCGCTTATCGCGGGCGTTTATCTCGTTATTGCCTATTCATATAAACTACAAAAGGTCCAAAAACCTATGATATAAGAATACCTTAATTATAAACATTGTATCACCCATATTAAAATAGATATTTAAGAAAATGTGGGTATTGGGGTCGCATTTCTTGAGCTTATAACCGGAAAAGTTAAGATAAGTACTGCCAATCGATTACTGAAAGGTAAACCTATATTATGAAACATTGAAATGACAAGATAAATTTTACATTTACAATTGTTGATTTTACGGTGTAACTTCAAAGCATCAGCGAGATTAGTAAAATAAGTAGATATGTACATATAACAGTATACAAAAAACCTACTTTTATCGTTTACCATGAGCCGTAAAAAAACATAATTCCCTATTTAAAAAATACAACACAAACCTTAATTTTCAATTATCTCGACACTGGTGAAGGTTTTGCAACAAACGTGACAATTGGGAAATATTAAAATAAATAGCCAAAATTATGGCTGACCCTTTATTTATGATGTACCTTTCTTTAAGCTGTAAAACAACTAGATTTAATTTGTATTTATTCTTTTGTTTTGCTAAATTAACTGTTTTTTTTTCTTTTCTAGGCCCGTCTGCAGAAACTGCGACGAAACCGGCAGCGGTCCGTCGGCCGGAGCAGGCATGTCCGAAGAATCACCCCCACCGCCTCCTCCACTCCCTTCAGCCGCGATCCTGTCACCAGCCTCCGCCATACTTTCACCCCTCACTACCAACCACAACCACAACCACCATCAAATCACCAGCCAACACGCGAGCATCAACCATCACCATCATCATCAACTTGTGCTGCCTCCCCAAGTAAATGCTGGAACATCTCCTGGAGGAGGTGGAGCACTGCGAGGGCTGTTGGAGCACGCTGAGAGACTTTTGCAGGCTAAGCAACCGTTGGATCCTCACAGACATTCGCAGTCTGATGATGATTCAGGGTGCGCTTTAGAAGAATATACATGGGTACCACCTGGACTACGACCTGAGCAGGTATGATCATCATCTTTCAATTATTTTTTATCATTTTGTGAGTAAATAGACTTTCTATAGTAATATATTAATAAGTAAATAACGTTTATATATTTGATAAATTCGACGGTAACTTTGTGGAAATTCATTTTTAATTTAAAATTAAATTTGATAACTTTGTTATTCCACTTGTGCTACAATTTGACTTTTTTACGTTGATTCGGTGGTGGATTAAGCACACGGGAGGCCTCAGCCGCAATAAAATTTGGAGGATCCATTCATCCGATTATATAAACACGTCAGAAAACTCCATGAAAAATATTTGGAATATATTAAAATCTGAACAAAAAGTATATGTGTAAAATAATTAAAGCTTCTTTGAGGCCCCTAAGAGCCTGAGGCCCCAAGAGCTCGCCTCATTCGCTTATCCACCAATACATTGAATGATACAATTTAATTTTATATTTAATAACGTTGTTTCCATATTTACTTAAAAATCTATTACAATCGTCTGTTTAGTAAGACATCTCGAAATAACCAATTCTGAGGTTATTGGAAAAAGCAATATTCAAATGATTACTATTATTCGAGTATTATTCATCTACGTCCTAGATGTACACATTTTACTATTATTTATTCTAAAAAATAGCTCTAGATGTCGGGTTTAGCAGTAAAACATAAATAAATTATCGTAAAAAGTACCTAACAATACCAACATTTGCTTAATTTCGCAGAAAATCATGCTTTTCTTTGCAGGAAGCTCGTGATCCGAAAAAAGTGTTCATATGTTTCGCTTTCTATTGACTTCTCATTCAAAATCTTTCTTATTATTTTAACCACTATATTTCAAGTAAAGGAAACACAACTTTGGGAATAAATGATCTTAACCCTTTCTTAACTTAGATGTGTAAATAGTACACATACCTTCTAATCATTTACATTTCTCTGTATATATAATAAATACTCGACCTAAAATTCAGGTATTCCTCCCTTATACATTTACGAATTGAGTAATGCAATAATAGAAATATTGTAGTAGTGTTTTATAATTGTTCACTTTTAGGGTGTTCACTGTCAATACTTGGTGGAAAGGCATTATATTAATAAAAACACAATAATCCTTTGTACTTCATTCCACTTTATTTAATATGTCAGGACCGGTTTCGCTCATTACGAGCATCGTCAACTGATAAGAAATATAATTTAACAGTGCTATTTATACAAAAATGAACAGTTATAAACAACAATTGGCATTGAAAAGAAAATACCAATTACATTAAAAGTGATTCTAAAATAGCACAAAATTAAAATGTTTAACACATCTAACATATAATTAAAAAGTCATCTCAGATTAATAAATTTAGAATGGGAATTGAAAGTAATTACAAACATAATTAAAATTTGGGAATTCTTTGACAAAGTGATACAATAAAAATAATGACATTAATAATGACAATAATATAGTGAATAGGCTTAATGATAGTTAAGAAAGGAAGTTAAGAGGGGAAATTTTCTTAACTATCATTAAGCCTATTCACTATATTATTGTCATTATTAATGTCATTATTTTTATTGTATCACTTTGTCAAAGAATTCCCAAATTTTAATTATGTTTGTAATTACTTTCAATTCCCATTCTAAATTTATTAATCTGAGATGACTTTTTAATTATATGTTAGATGTGTTAAACATTTTAATTTTGTGCTATTTTAGAATCACTTTTAATGTAATTGGTATTTTCTTTTCAATGCCAATTGTTGTTTATAACTGTTCATTTTTGTATAAATAGCACTGTTAAATTATATTTCTTATCAGTTGACGATGCTCGTAATGAGCGAAACCGGTCCTGACATATTAAATAAAGTGGAATGAAGTACAAAGGATTATTGTGTTTTTATTATTATATAATTGTCATGATTCGATTCCGTTTGCCTGATGTGTAACGGATAAACAGCTCAGGAGCGCGTGCTTTTTTGCATATTAAGGAAAGGGTTAATTCTGCACAACTATAAAACCTTTCCTCAACAGATAAACAAAATCGACCATTGTATATTTCACCATGTATCATTTTCTTATATTTCTCTCAGAAATTTCCATGCACATAATATAAATTGACGTTTTTTTCTCTCCCATGTGTAGCTTGTCTCTTCCAGTTCCTTTAACCTCGTATTCGCTGTTTTATTTGGATACGAACAATCCTGAAACTACAGTTATCAGAATTCGCAGAATATTTTTCATGATGTTTCTTTATCACGTATTAAATTTATATCGTACTTAAAACGCGGCCTTTTTGATGCAAAGTAACAGCATCGCACGGTGGTTACAAATTCAATCTCAATCGCCAACGGCAAGAAAACATATAAATCAATCAGAGACTTACATTAAAGCGACATTGATTCTAAATACCAACCATTCCTATTCAGTACGAATTAGTGTGAATCAATTTGCTATCGAATCAGGTCCTCAGTTGATGGAAGTATAAAATGAGAGGGATAAGTCAATAAGAAACATTAAATAATATTACAAATTAATTATTATAATTTTTCAACATGTCACTCTTATATACTGCGTACAAATGAAGTGGCAAAGTTTTAAATTATATTTTTTATTGAATTTTAATTTATTACACATTAAAAAAATATAAACATTAAATCCATTCATTACGGGCAATGGGATCTAACATAAAATGTTAGGTCTGATCTGATGTTCTCGCAGAATATGTCGACATTCGTTGCAAAATCGTTGACCAATATTAAAGCTCTTCCAAGTGACATTGACATTTACAGATTGGTTCTACACTTTAAAAGAATAAATTATTCATGTCTAAAATTTCTTAGATGATCATCAGGTATTCAAAGTTTGATATCCTTAAAAACAGCAGAATGGTTTGTTTGGGCTTGTTTAAGCTGAAAGAAATATGCAGCTACATATTTTTTTCAGACATTAAAAATGTTAAACATAATCGTGCCTGACAGAACTGCCTTTGGACAGCGCCCCTGGTAAAATCTGTATATCTTAAATATTTCCTTAAACTTTCTCCATCGTTAGAAACATATTTTTAGCCATTTGAAGCTCAAATAATTGACCATCTCACTTCGTATCTGATACGTAAATATTAATTATTATGTCAAGTTTACTCCTGAAAGTTCCGTGGTGGTATTTATAATAAATTCATTTTCATTGCTTTCTTATATTTATTATTCAAAATATTACTTGCCTCACAAATATATATTATTTAAAGCAGAATAATTGGTATTACAAATTAATGAATAAAAACACCCAATAATTTTGTTTTAATGCCAGAACTGAAGCAGTGCTCTTTTTTATTCACTCTGCTTTCATTTAAATTTCTTGGCCATGTTTATATACAATTACAACAAGCCGTATCTTGAAGAATCTCGCTGGACCGCGCAATGTGGTTGCCAATTATGGACAAGTGTAGTAATCATGTTTAATGCATGATTTAATCTAACAATAACCCTTGCCTGACATTTTAACCCGTAATTGCGTAGTGCATCCCCAATAATTGAAAATCTATTATTTTTCCATAACGCGGCCATTAAAATTGGCTCAAGTTTAATATAAATACGTAGAGATAAAATCAAGTTTAGCTTGTATTAATGAACGTTTTTCAACCTTTACTTATTTTAGATTGTATGCCCGGTTAGTTTATTACGATTATAAAATTCATATTCATAGGACAAAAATTAGTCTAGATTAAAATAATTTATTTTTTATTCTGTACCATTGATGTTTACAATTTAAATACTCCACGTACATCGATTCATTCGCACAAGCTAACTTTACCTAACACAGAAACTTCCGTACCTAGAAAACTCCGAACACAGAGTATTCCAAACATTTTTTATATTTTTAATGTACAAGATTCGATATCGAGACCATACGGAAAAAATACAAATACATATTATTTAATCATTTGCGAATAACTTGAATAATTTTTAATATCCATGACTTTAAATATAAAATAATAATTTGAATATTTTTTTTTTTTAATATACGGAAAATTCTGTGTCCGGAGTTTTCTTTGTACGGAAATTCATATACAGATAATTCGTGTTCGAATAATTTTGTACGGAAAAATCCGTTTACAATAATTATTAGATTCAATAAAATATGACCACTGATTATTTTTTAGCAATAAATTCTCATACTCTTAATTCCGTTGTATAAATGACAGAAAAAAATATGAATGTTGTATTACGCAATGTTACCCTAATTAGCAGTGTGATTTAAAATTATTTAGGACGTAATTGTGTTCAAATTTATATGTTTTGTGACCACAGTGTGCGGTAAAAAATACACGTCATATTGCTTTGCAATGTGTGTTTTTGAACGCTATCAATCTCATTTTATGTTAATTTAGAAGCAATGTGAAACACGATTTATTTTGTGGGAATCTCCATTAGCCCGCAGTGATTCATTTGCATCTTATTAGAAACAGGGATCATCTTTGATCAATATGCCTCCGGTTAACACTTGTTTAATAAATTGGTTTCACATAAATAGTAATTATGCTAATTTAACCTTATCATTGGATACACGTAAAAAACTTGAAAATATTCTTATACCTTTGGTTTATTGGTATATTTTAAATTAAATAATTAATCTTCAAATACAACTTATTTTTGTTTTGTTTTTTATTGCCATTCATGATTGTAATAGCGCGATATATGTTTTTTTTCATATTTGAAACAGTGTGTCTACATTTAGAAGCGTTATCGACAAGTACAGAAAAATATTCGAATACCTGTCATTTTTACATTAGATTCTTTATTTGCACGGGAGATTGTTGTTGTTTTCCAGTTTATCATTTAGTACACTCCTAATATCGAGATATGACTTATGTTTTTATTAAAATATATTCAAATTATACACAACAAACCAAAATGTTAGTAAAAACACAATATTCCTTTGTACTTCATTCCACTTTATTTAATATGTCAGGACCGGTTTCCCTCATTACGAGCATCGTCAACTGATAAGAAATATAATTTAACCATGCTATTTATACAAAAATGAACAGTTATAAACAACAATTGGCATTGAAAAGAAATTACCAATTACATTAAAAGTGATTCTAAAATAACACAAAATTAAAATGTTTAACAAAACTATACCTTTCCACCAAGTACTGACAGTGAACACCCTTAAAGAAACCAAAACGTTTTGCCACGTAGAGCACACAGTTAGATAAGGAATACTTAAATTAAAATTTTAATGAGATGAAATTGAATCAATCACGTCCAGAATTTTTGATTTCAATAACTAATATTTTTTAGTTATATATTTCACTAGTATAGAATTCCAGCATTTTGCTTACAATAAATACATTTAGATTTAACACGATTTCTTCACTTAAGAACTGATATAAATTTTATTCAAAATGTTTCATCATGGTTTTTATGATTGTTCTAAAATTAAGTTTAATTTTACGGTAAATTATCGCCAAAGGCTACCCAATTCAAAAAGTTGAAATATATTGAGTAATATAATCATTATTAGCCACCTAATATATATGCATTGAATGGGAGTTACCGAAACGTTAGAGAATGTTTTTTAAATACTTTACGATAATAGCTTCCTAATCTCCCATGACTGGCGTATTATCGAGCGGATAATTATACACCAATAAATCTGCCACTCACCAATATTAAATCATTTAATACATGAGAAAATGTACAACCTACATACATTCAAGTATCTGTGTCTTTGCGTACAGATTGGCTCATAATTTTGCGGATACTGGAAATAATATCGTCTTCTCTTGATGCTATCTATCCTCTATCGATTTTACCGAATATTCAATTAACAAGATAATATGTATATATTGACATGTTATGATAGTCTCCCGTAGATTTTATATTGTAGTAACAGAGTATACAAGAGTGCATAGTATAAGAAGTAGAGTCCAAAAGTTTCCAACCCCAGTCACCTATATAATGTCCAATAATTCATATCATTTTTGCCGTAAATAATAAGTCATCAGGTGCTCTAAAAATTAAAAGAAATTAACTGTCATCATATTGATAAATAGAAAAATATAAATGATTTTTAGATTTACGGACATTTTAGTTATGCAATAGAGAGAATGAAATAAAATAAAATGTTATAGTTCTTACATGTAAGAGTGCAACATATTCCATTCGATTAACATCTGTCAACACTCGACACAATGCTTAAAGATGGAGTTGTTTAATAATTGAACGATTTTCAGATAAATTTTTCTTTTCTATATCATACCATCGTCAGGAAAATCAACACTTAGATTATAAAAGTTAAGAATATTCAGAAGAAAACAGAAATTTTATTTTTTATTTCGATTTCGCCACAGCTAAGTAATTCTAATTTCTAATTCTAATTCTATCATTTTTGTGAGAATTAAATTCAAACTTTATTTGATCAAAAAACTTTTAAATTTTATTAATTGTTTAAAATCAAAATAACAAATGGTATTTTTTATAATTGTAAACTATTTTTTTTTAGTTTAATTACGTTGTAAAAATGTGAGATCATATTTTTCAATAGATATTACAAACATAAATAAAGTCAAGTTTGCTAAAAAATATATTGAAGTATCGATATGTAAGTGAAATTAATAGAAAAATATTTGACCTACGTCATTTTTTTCATTTCACTGTTTTGCGAATCTCTCAGACATTTCGGTGCACACTGTTACCAGCGGTGCTGACTTAAACTTGAAATGCTAGAATACTTTCTTGAACAATTTAATTAAGGGGAGTAGCATATATCAAATTCCAGTTAGCCGGACTCTTAATTGGACACGTCGTTCATATTATCGTCAATTAAAACACTCTGAACTCGCATTACGTCTAATTTGAACAAATGAACTTTTTCTAGTCCATCAATGGAAAGGTATTATATTTAATACTCTGAGAACTGTGTGAACCTGGGATTTGTTGGCGATTGTGTAATCCAAACAATGTCTGGATTAACGGTTATCTGTGACCGGGTATCGAAAACTAAGGTGCTAATTATATACGCTATAGAAGCAAAGAAACATGTTAACGGTGCACTATCTATATATAATAGTATCAAAGAAATTACCTGCGGGGCTATTCTCAAATTTCTTAGAATCTAGACACTAATTAAAGGAGGTGTCTAATACTCAACATGATTTTTGTATTTGTTTTTACGGCTGATACAAATAAAACGTTATTAATTGCGAATATGGTTTTATTTTTAGTTTTTATTTGGCAAATTAAATGAGCACGTTAAAACGAGATTATTTTGAAACAAACTATCAAAATTAACAAAAACTCATCAAGCATTATGTTGTAAAGCACATCTATCTTAATACAGTCACTCTGACACGTCAAACGAATGCACACGATTAACCGGACATAAAAGTTTGAAACAATAAATCAAAATTGTGTTAATCATTGACGTTTGACAGATCGTCAATAATAACAGTGAGCCAACCGTAAAAATCAAACACAAAACTCATTTGGAGTATTATTGTACCCCTTAATTAGTGTCTGAATCTTAATATATTTAAGAATAGCCCTGATGGTGGCAGTACCGCATGTCAACATTCTTCCAAATCTTAAACAAAAATTGATCTGTTTAATTCACAGTTACACGTATAATATATTTAATTTTTGATTATACTTTTCAATGTATGTTTGTATGTATCAATGTATGTACAAATGAAACCATAAAAAACAGCTTTCTTCGTGACTTTATCCAATGGCTTCCTACCAATTATTGGATCCAAGCAATCACGATTGTTTATTCTTCCTTACTTCTCCATACTTATAAACAAATACAAAAATATTTAAATTATTGTTTTTACATATATTTAACGATGGTTTTTATATTAATTAAAGTGAATAAAGTTATGATCAACATAATTCTTATAATATTCTTTTTAGAAGGCGATCGCCACAAAAACATTAAGATTAAGATTAACTCCCAACCTTACTCTTGTATTGATCAAATAAACAAACTGAGCCAACATCAATAATGTTCTATCTGTTTCCTATTTTTTTACAAACCTTAATAAATTTCTCATGTTTCTAAGCTTGTTAAAAAAGTACATGTTTATATACAGAATCGTCCGACAATAAAACCCGCCAACTATTTGCAACATTGCTGTTGTTTTAATGGTTTCAAATAACATGCCGCCATAAAGTATTATTTATCTGTGCCACGCAGATTTTACAGATGTAAGTCTAAAAGGTAAAGTTTCAAATGCCGACGGTGAAACTGTCCCCTTGCGGACAACACGAAGTAATTGATATCCAGACAAGCCGAGCTCTTCTATTGCAGTGACATAGAATAGAACCATTTTTTTTTGCTTAGAGAATTGTCTAACAAACTGAAAAACTTTACGAAACGTGAAAATATACAGTTCATAATATGTTATATAAAAAATCATCATTATACAAAATATAGTAAACCAATTAAATTAACTGATTTAATATTCTTTTTTAAGTAAGATGTTTAATATAAGGTTATCTTGATGTGTCTGTTTTTAAGGCGCAGTACAACTGTTATTATCTTTTTAGTGAGCGATTTTTGACCGATGACACTGTCGTCTGATAATTTATAAGAAAGTTATATGATAACCAAGATTTTATCTATATAAGTATAATCAATTATCAATTAGGTTACCATAAATCAGTCAAGAGAACGATCATAAGTATTATAATATATAAATCCTTCTGTGTTTTCATTAAAAGCTAAAGAAATATTAGCTAAATATAGTTTTTTTTTTTTTTTCATAGAGAATTTACGGAATCTGTTTCCTTCTTTCCTTTTTCCATTCCTTGTGAGAATCATATGACCACTTTTCTTTCTGGCTCTTACCAATAGATTGATTATCCTAGAATTATTTACCACCAACTCTTTATCCACCCAAAATTTCCGATTGAACATTTCTTCAACAACAAGAACATAGGGAAACAGCTCTACAGTAAAGATTGTATTTTACTTTTGGTACATTCTTCAAATGTCAAAAAACTGGATCAAGATTTTTTTATCGCCATTTTCATTCTGAAGATGCCTGTAATGATAAAATCGTATTTAATATGATAGCAAATATATATTTTTTAAGTTGTTCAATTTCAAGTTCAAGGTGTATCATAACCATAAACCATTATAAACATAAATTTATGAAAAAAAGTATTTATTTTTCTAATCTCGCGTATCTGTCAAAATTTGATTAGAAACATTATTAGTTTCGTTCAGCCGGTAAGCATCCAGTTTTAAATTTTAACTAACGTCAGCGTAACCATTCCTGTTTTGTAAAAAACCATGTCTTTCAATAATAATTGTAATCGTACATTTATCTTAATTGTCAATTTACAGCTAATAGCATGTTGCGATAATTCATTTTATTTTTAATTATGAACATCTATTACAGAAAATATACATAAAAAACTTTTAGTAGCTGAATAACGTCAAATTTATTTACGTACATATTTCGTTTTAATGTTATTTTTTTCCGGAGGTTTTCAATCTTCACACTTATCAAAATGGTACGCAGGTTTTTATCTGTCTTTCAATCTACATCACTGCTTGTGTGACAAAGATTCAAACGCGATCTTATTTATGGACAGGGGTAAAAATATGTTCTTTACGGTTAAACAGCGGCTGTGTATCTGCGATACATCAGCGGTGGTACTAGAACAAGGAAACATATTGCATAACGAATCTGCCGACATCGTTCGCAAAATAATGCATCTGGAAGTAGACGATTACAGTTTCCATTTCAATTGAATAGCGGTAAAATTATTTACCATCATAAACAATTGAAATGTTTTGAAAACCACTTTTTAAATTATTCTACATATGAGACATTTATGCGTTAATAGGAGCAAACGTTCAAAAAGTGATTTGTCACACAAATACAGAGCTTGGAAAATAATGATATTTCACCTGATTTCATGATAAGCATTTTCAACTGATCGTTTGAAAATGTTTGTGACGAACGAAACTGGTCCTGATCATAATATACAAATTACTAATTTAGTACAATAGAGTATTTGTTGTTTTAATAGAATATTTTGCATTATCATCTGCGAATTTGAATCGTTCAAATTATGTACACTCCCACAGATTTTGTCACTAACAACCCGGGTTTCACCTTTCGGCATCTTCAGGCGTTCAAGTGCACGGATGAACTTGAACTGAACGCCTGAAGATGCCGAAAGGCGAAACCCGGGTCGTTAGTGACAAAATCTGTGGGAGTGTACATAATTTGAACGATTCAAATTTAATATTGAAATTCCACCAAGCACCTTCAGTCGAAATCTTAAATCATCTGCAATATTAAATTAACTGTGTTCTTGACTTCAAAATACCGAACAGACACCAAAATAAATGAAGAAAAGATAGACATACTACATTTGAATCATTTAAATGTATCATAGAATTTCAATTTAGTATTTGTTTAAAATGAAGAGATTAATTGACAGGTCAAACTTGCTAAGACAAAAGAAATAGAGTGATTAGCACGAAGATAGTGATCGCTTGTCTAATAGTACGTTGAAGAAAGCAATTACTTACATAATTACAAATCCACGAACACCTATGCAAATATACTTATCAATACGATGCTCTTCAACAGCAATTCATTTACTCTTACTGAGTTTGTTCAATGATTGTAAAGAAGTGAAAACAGACAACATGAAACAGCTATCATGTTATCGCTAATAGCAAACAATTTTAGAATGTAATATTGTATGTAAAAAAATAACATGCTTTATAACAATAAACCAGGGCTGTGGAGTCGGGAGTCGGAGTCGCGGTATTTTGGCCGGAGTCGGAGTCGTGAAAAATGAGCGGCTCGATTTTTTTTTTTGAAAAATATATTCAATAATGTGTATTTAAGCAAAATAGTCAAAAGTGTTAAAATTTCATGCTTGGCTGACTAAAGATGATCTGATGGTATAAGAGTGGGAAATTTTATATTTATTGGAATAAAAATCTTTAAAAAAAACATTGATTTTTTTAATGCATTTTAAGATTCTCTGGATGCTTAAAATTATCAATAATTAACAATAGATAAAAATAATAATCGTATATTTAAATTAAAAAATATTTAATGAATATAACGAATTGTTAATTCTACCACCCTGGTTATCATAAGCTCATTATAAGCTGTTCCAAATGTTAAAAACGGTAAAAACACTTATATTTAAGATGTTGGTACATGCTTAGACAAATTTATAATGATATTTATAAATATATAATTAATCTGTACCCTTAAACAATATTTTAAAATACAAAACTGAATTTTCGTAAGATACGCCAAACATTCTTGCGCAGACTGTATATAAGTTAAAATGAAATTATTGAAAAATTTCCTCAGAGTCGGAGTCGTTAATTATTTTAAAGCTGGAGTCGGAGTCGTTTTTTTTTTCACGCGATTCCACAGCCCTGCAATCAACACTGATGATATGTTATCGGTGAACTGATTATTTAGTATACGTATTAATTGTAATACGTGATATATATATATATATATATATACATGTATATATACATGTATTAATTATATTAATAATATCGTCCGCAATGATTTTAGCATAAAAAAAACTCACCACAGTCAATTATATTGTAAAATATTACTCACTAACAGTAGATATAAAGAAAACTTCGATGTTTTATTGCCCGTACATTGTCAAAATTAACAAAGTTCTGAACAAAACACTTACATATTTGTATCCATTTGATCTTGAATGAATTAACATATGTATAAATATCATTGTACACATCGGTTATTTTTTAATTGCTGAGCATTATTAGTATAATAATGATTAATCAAGTTGACAGGGTTAATCTCGGCACTTATCCGCCATTTTTATGTAATCAAAAGAACATCATTCAAGGTGTCAAAAGTTTCGGAATTCAAATATGAAGTGGTCTACACCAGGGGTTACCAGCCTTTTTGGACCCTAGAGCGCAATCTTAATTATTGGTAGGGGTATTTTTTCAAAATCTCAAAACCCAGAAATTAACTGATTTGCCCAAAATATCTCCAAAACTCTATTTTTTTTTTAGCCCACCGAGGAATTTTAAATCTTTAATTCCCTTTACTTTTTCACTAAAATATCTCTGAAAGTCGTATTCTTTTTTTTAGCTCATCGAGGAATTTGACATCCCAAAACCTAGGAATTTAACGATTTGATAAATTAGTTGGCGGGCGCATTGGAACCGGTCGGCTGGCACCATGGCGCCCGCGGGCACTGGGTTGGTAACCCCTGGTCTACACTATATTATTGTTTTAAATCAAATTTAATACGACGTATAATAGGTGTTGCCACAGCAGAAATTTTAATAAATTCCCGACGGGCGATTAAGAAATATTATTTATTGTTTATGCTTAGTTAAAGTGTGAATTATAAAGTGTGCTGCTAAACCATGCTATGCAGAAACTTTATTATTATCATGTCAATTACAGATTTCTTTTAATGATATTGCATTTAATAACATTACAGATATTATGTTATGATGGCTGATTATAAGCCTAGCGCTTCAAGATCAATTATGTTTGCTACATAGAAGTTTTAGTTATGATAACAATTTCGATATTTACAAATATTATATAGTACAATAAATATTTAAAAAAAAATTATTGAGCTTATTTTTAAATTTATTAACACTTACTAGTATGATTTATATATTAAAATAACGCTAGTATTTTAAACATTCAACTTACGACTATTGTAGTTTTTAAATTATTTTCGTTTCGACTAAGTCTATGATTTTAAGAATTTATTTCTAGAATGACTTTTCGTCTCAACTTAGTATTATTTCAGTAAAGTTGTATACACTTATAATGAGAAAAAGTCATTTGCCTCGCGACACGCATGGTCAAACTATACGTATGTTTATTTAAACCTCTTTGTAATATTTTTTTTTTTTTAAATATTTGACATTACAGCTTACGCCAATGCGTCAAATATTTTTAAGTTAAAAGATCATACGAGATATACTCGATGAGAATTTTTGAAAGTCACATGAGATTAACTCAAGGAGAATCAACTTCACAAACATCCATCTCTTAGATCTCAAATTAAAATTGAAAAGATCCAATTTGATACTGACCTTACCGGGAATCGAACCCAGACCCACCTGATCGGTAGAGAAAGCTCTTACCAACTAGACCAAAACGGGCGATTATATTTATTTGTATTATTGTATCATTTATGATTCTGTTGTTTTAACCTATTATTATTAATTGCTGTCGATGACTGTTTGTAATAAAAACGTTGAACGACAAATTTCCAAAATGTTACGTTGCTCAATGTATGCTTGATCATACATATCATGAACTTATATCGCTGGATAAATAAATGGGTATTTTTTCGAGTCGTCTTTCATCTAAAGATGATATATTCTATATATATATAGGCAGCGGCTATAAAACTGAAATAATCGAGCAGAAGAGCGTCTGGAACTACTGTCAGTGACTATGAGAAGAAATAGACAATGGAAGTGGTTGAATAGTTGAATCATACGAACCATTGTCGCGTTATGATGTGGATGCGGTAGGCCTTTTCCTAACCGCAAAACAAAAGAGCAAAAGCGGAACGCACATCTCTTTTGTTTCTAGATGTTTGTCCCATGCATTCCGCTGGGCTTTTATCTATAACTTTTCTCTTACTAGCGACGCCCAGATTCTGAGCAAGGACATAGTACAATATCGTCCGCCTAGAACAGGGGTCGGCGGACCGCAGCTTGTAAACCTTTTACGCTTAATCAAAAATATCATATGAAACGAATAAAGTGTATTTAAAGTAGCCAAATAATAGAAGAAAGTCAACATAAAACAGAAACAATAAAAAATACTTGTATTTTAAAAGAAAATACAACTTTCCTCAAGTTCATAGAATGCCTGGCACAGTGGCACCTGGCACAAAAACATAACATTTCAATCCTAAAGTCTTATATATATAACATTATCGACACATTTTATCGATAGATTTATCGATTTCAGTTCAAAGACATGGGTGTTTGTGATGTCTTAAAATTTTCTTCCACCCTTACAATGCTTAAATAACGGAGCGTAGTGAGAGCGATAAGCTCACCACTAGTCCTATTCTAACCTTTTTTTTATATCTTTACTCTGTTCGAAAAAATAGGTTGAATAGTGACAAGCAATTTTATTAGAAATATTTCTGTCTAGATGCATTCATTTGGAGGCAATATGCTACACATTAGAAGCGTATATGGATTTTTTTTTAAATATGAATACATTTTTCTTTCGAGAGTTTATAGTAAATATCATTCAAATGATCAAAGCTTCATATTACAATAAAAAATATGTTTTGCAAAGTCTTGCCATTAATCTTAAAAATGACATCGAGCTATTTATTAACCACCTTGTACACCATCATCAATCCAATTGAAAATACATACATTCGTCATTATGTATCATTACCGGCATAATTAAAATGTAGCATTTAACAGCTGTCCATCATGCAAACATTTTTTGCTGTATTAAAAAGTACCTTGAAGTTTCTAGAGTTCACAATTCGAAATCTGTAACAAAGTGCATTGCCAATTTTTGCCACAGGCTTGTGTGCGAAGTGCTTGCTAGTTGCTACTCAGTACTCAGTAATACAATGTTAATATGCAATTTTCTTGTAGGAAATAGCGTGCAATACACGGATGGACATCTGTTTTATGTGTATAATAAACTTTGATGATTAATTGCTTTTTCCCTGACGTCCCTAGTTTGCGGTTTTTCATATTTTTATATTTAATGCATATTTTTATCAAAAAGCAAAACATAACCATTAGTTATTAAAAAACCGCTTACTAAAATTCGTTAATGGTTTACTAATTGAACTCAAGTATTAAAAAGCGTTCAGTTATTTATATAATAATTGATTAAATTATAATTTACTTAGTAAAAATATAATAATAATTTCCAAAAAATCTCAATACAATTTATGTTCTTTCTTAGCTATGAATGTCCAATAAAAGCTGAAAAACAAGTTAATGCTAATTTTAAAAATTCTAAGTTTATAACGATTTATAAGATTTTCAAAAATAAATAGTGCGTTTTTGTTGAAATGGGATTATTTATCGAAAAAAAATAGGAGTTCACTGCTTAAGCACGCCACTGGTTCCTTGTTATTTTTTTCTAATAAACGTAATTGGAATAGAATAACAAGGAATGCTCAACTCAAATTGAGCTTTTTTTAAAATCCTTATAAGCTTGCTTTTATCAATTACACGAATGTTTGTGAATAAATCGTCTTATAAATTGTCTTAATCATATGTTCCGCTGTAGACCGCTAAACGCACCCTTATTTGCTAGGTATTGCGATCCCAATTGCACTGATTTTAATTGGGGATTATTTAAACTCTTTTATAATACCGGTATTGATACATTCGTCCGGTATTTTAATCCCTAGTCCAGGTAGATACTTATTACTTATACTGTGTATGAATGATTTGCGAGTTTGTAAACAAATTGTTTGCGGTAAAGATGATTTATAGTGTTGTGAGTTATTTGACACAGCGTTTAAATTTTAATTAAGTATTTTATATTGTACAGCCTGCGTTCTATAAAACATCCTTTGCTTGCATGTTTGTCATATAAAAGAATGCAATAATATAATATGAATCTCTTTAACTGTATTTTTAATGCTGCGTTGTTTACCAAAATAAATTTTGAATATTCAGGAACAGTGTGAAGCACAAGGGAAACACGTGTCATAGTTTGCTACATACGTAATTGAATAACATAATTCAAATATAATTTCATGTATATTTTTTTATTTTATTCCTTTTATTATTGCTATTTTTATTTCTATCCACTGTCAATTCTTGACGAAAAGACATTATATTAAAAATAAAATACTCTTTTCTTACTAATTCCAAATTTATTTATCAACCGGTTTTGCTCGTCACGAGGGTTTTCAAATTACCTAAACTGAAAATGTTCGAGATGAACGAAACCGGTCTTGATAATGATTAATAAATGTGAAATTGGTAAAAAAAAATGTTATTCATTAACAATGTATTTTTCATATTAATTATTAACTTAATAAGAAATTGAGAAAGTTAAAATGAAAAAGGAATATCACGCATCGATCTGTCACACAACACTAAAATGCTGAGAGTAATATTTTATAAACAGTTTAATGTACTTGACATATACGAATCAACTTTTTTCAGTTCACGGCGTGGTATTCTTCACATATTAAAAAATATTTGCGAGAAAATATCGGAATTCTTGAAGTTATTTGATAAATTAAAAAACTATAATTTTACTAAGCTTTAATTTTAACAAACTTTTTTACAATTTCTCTAAATCATTTTTTTCTACCTAATATACTAATTTATGGCATCAGCTAAACAGAAAAACTTTTATAATTTATTTAAATTCATAATTTTTTCCCTATATGATATGCGAATTTAAACAAAATGCAATCAATTTTAAATGACACGACAATATTTTACAGTTTTTAGTAATTTTAATTTTAATTCATTATTTAAAATATATATATTGCTTACAATCATTTTCGTTTATAATATGGATTAAGTAACTAAATACGATTTTATTTGTACTCTATCAGTCATAAATATAATGCATACAGCAAATTACTTTCTAATGAAGGTATCTCGGTAGCCGGTAAATTGCTCGAATGGAAATTGCTCGAATTACAAATTATTCGAATTGCTTGGTTATTTAAAAGATTTTTCACGACTTTTTCTACGAATTTCATTTTTATCTTGTGCGACACTTGTTTAGAGAGTGAAATAAAAAAATAATTTTCGTAAGTATTTATTTTAATCGTGTTCGCTCAATATAATCTTTTAATGGAGTTTATCTCAACAGAAGTGTTTCTACGAGAACTGCTTATTAATAAGTTACTCAAACTGTTTCTTTATATTTCCAGAACACATAGAAGACTAGGGCTAAGACAGAACAAACGGACAGAACAAACGGAAACAAATTGATTATCTTGTTATTCGAGCAATTTCCATTCGAGCAATTTACCGGGAACCAGGTATCTCAACATTTTTTCTACGACAACGGATTGTTACTCAACCTCTCTTTTTCAAAGAGATATGGATAGAAGGATAGGACTAGGACAGGAGTTGTGGTTACTAATTAACTATAATATTTTAGGATCGGAAGGGTGAGAGGGAATTTTTAGACATCACAAGCACCCATACATTCGAACAGAAATCAATAAATCTACCGTTAAAATCCAGTTTATACTAGAATTCGAACCCGCGAGATCCGACATGAAAGCTAACAACGCTAACCTCTGCGCCAGGGGTGGGCTGGAGGGGGCTCGGAGGGGCTCGCGCGAGCCCCTTGTTAGATTTTACCACGGCCGGCGAGCCCTTTGTTAAATTAATAGAAAACAATATTCTCACATCAAACTAGTACATAACTGCAATTTCTGACATATACTATCTACGACAGCTTCCAGTATACACATTAGTACATTTTTAGTGCCATTTACATTGGTTAGTTTATGACTGCATACTGTTTCACTATTTAAGTGTATTCAAGTAACAATCAGCCGCAGTGTGGACAAGTGGTCAACGTCGTTGGCATTCCGCTACGGAGGTCACGGTTCGAATCCCAAACGAGCAGTTTTATAAATTGATTTTTTTCAAATTGATTTATGAATTTCTGTTTAATTAAGGCATGGATGTATGTGAAGTCTTGAATTCACGCCCTCCTCAACCCATCCTCCCTATGAACGGGCGTATCGAGAGCGGATTAGCTTACCACTCAGTTCCAGTCCTCAGCTCTACCTTCTATCCCTACTCTCTTGGAAAAGAGAGGTTGAGCAACAGAGTAACAAGCAGTTCTTTGTAGAAACACTTCTGTTGAGATAAACTCCATTTAGGAGATCCATATGCTCCCCACTGGGAGCGACATGGTTAAAAAAAAAGTAACTATCGTTAGCTTATTTAAAGTATAGCATATAATTGGCTATGACTGGATAAATGACTTTGGGATATTGACCGAGGCCCCTTGTTAACGTATTGGCAGCCCACTTCTGCACTGCGCCATAGAAAACCCCCGCCAAGTGCATGCATTATAAAAAATTTTTTAATCAATATCTGTTTTTTATTATTGTTAGCAGGTGGTGTCTTTTTTTTGTATTAAAAAACGTTAGGTAAAAATATTGTCGTACAGGAAGTAATACGATTAAATGTTTGATCATATTGCTCGTTACAGTTTACATTAACTATTGGTAGCCACATTAACTAAGTGTACTGATGCCAGTAAGTCATTCTTTTAAAGATTCTCAGAATTTCAGTAAATCATTTTTTCCCGCTTTCATATTTGATATATAACAATATTATTGCGGTCCCGCTTATCATCCCTGCCTAAAAATCAAATATCTCATCCTGTCAAAAATGTTTACAAAAATACTCTTGGCGTAAAATTAAAATATTTACATTAAAACCAGCACCCTCACCTTTTTCCGGTTCTCTCCGACGAGTCGGAAAAATTTCCATTTCAAATATATGCAGGACTATAAATATTCGCGGGTACTTTTCCCGCCAAACAGTGACAGACTGGGCTTGGATTGTTCGTTTTTCATGTCGGCGACATCTGACTGAAATTGGTCTGTTATTGTTCCCACTGACGGATGAATCACATCAATCTGCGCTTAGTGGTTAGGTTATGCGAAATATCGCTGTCCCAAATTTTCAACATGACAAATTAAAGTACATACAATGAGATTGTATATTTTGAACATTCTGTAGCTAATTATATAGTATTTTCAAATTGACGATTACCTGTCTTATTTCGTTCAAGTTTATTTTACATTATTTTTCAAATATAACGCAACCGAAGTCTACAATTGTATTTTCAGTGTAAAAATCTTTTTAGATTTTCGAGTATTATTAGCCTCTCTTATTGCTAAAAATAATTTCGCTTGTGGATTGGATGGTTTTCACTGGTACAAGCAGCGGTGGGCTGCCAATACGTTAACAAGGGGCTCGCTTCATCTCAAAGCAATTCTCGGTATTCTGGGTAAGGAGTGATTTTTTTTAATCACTTCTATGCAATTATATGCAATACTTATTGAATAAGCAATTGATTGTTATTTAACACACTTTTAATATTTAACAGTATGCAACTTATCGTAAACTTATCGATCTAAATGGCTAAAAAAGTACTATTGTGTATACTGAAGCTGTCGTAGATAATATATGTATATAAGATAATATATATGTGTCAGAAATTGCAGTTTTATACTAACTTGATCTGAGAATATTTTTTCCCTTAAATTAACAAGGGGCTCGCCGGCCTTAGTAAAATTTAACAAGGGGCTCGCGCGAGCCCCTCCGAGCCCCCTCCAGCCCACCTCTGGGTACAAGTGAACTTGGCTTTTGATTTTGTTGAAAATATAATAAAATACACATTTAATATACTTATATTTTTTATAATCTCAACCACCCGTGCAGAGTTACAGTTCTATGTTCTATTAGTTCTATGGGAAGCTACACTATAAGTGAAAATGATCTAACCGAAAGTTCATTTAATTCTAAACCTTAACCTAAAACGATGACACATACTTCTTAATGGTTATTGATTATATCTGTTTTGATCCTGATTCAATTGTTTCAATACCTTTTACCAGTGGCGGCTGGTCAATGTGGCATTCGATCAATGCACCGCTTGTATATGCAGGGGCGGTTATATTTCATGAAATAATATTCAAACATCAAATTTATACCATTTACTCATTTTAAACTATTCGTGTATTTATTGTCTATAATAAATATTTTAGAAAAAAATATTTTATTTTATTTTATTGAATTTAAAATGAGGGAATGGTATAAATGTTATTTTTGAAAAATATTTCATGAAATAAAGCCGCCCCTGCATATACAAGGGGTGCATTGATCGAATGCCACATTGACCGGCCGCTACTGCCTTTTACTATATGAACATTTCATTTACGTGATATTCATTATTATAAATATTAAACTATAAAAAAATATTACCAAATATGTATATCGAACTTAAGACTTATTCAACAATATTTTTCTAATATAGATATAATATTATATATATATTCTTTTATAAATAATTAAGTTTTTTTATAAAGCAGTATTTGTGCAGGTGTTTTTTTTACAATTGTTGGGTCCGTAGAGTAGTGGTCAACGTAGTTGACTTCCGTGAAGGATCACATGAGGTCCCAATACGATTTCTAGTCTAAATCATGGTTATTTGTGATGTCTGAAAATTCCCTTCCCACAATTCAAATACAGCGATTAGTTTACTGCTACGCTTGTCCTAGTGCATTTTTTTTTTACCTACTCTCTTCGAAAAAGAGAAGTTGAGACACTGAGTGACAATCCGTTATCGTAGAAAAAATGTTGAAATACGCTTCCCCCACTGGGTTAACATGGATTAACAACAAAAAATATTAACTTCTGTTGTGGCCTACTACCAATAAAATTTGTAAAAGTGTTAATGATATTATTATTTACAATCACAACATTTAAATATTAACAAAAACAGACAGTATATATAGCTGAGTAAATGTACGTTTAAAGCATAGTTCTGACGATGGCGTAAGCCGAAATAGCTATCAACCTTTAACTTTTTAAAAAACTGTGGAACTGAAATACCTTGATATTTTACCCTATTAAAATGGAGTTCTACCAAGTAAATGCCAAATCAATACATTAACAAAAACGTTTATAAAATCCAGAATATTATTAGAAAAACATCGTTAACATAAAATATATAATATTACGGAAAAGCATATCCACTTATATTTATATCTAAAGTTTTCTCATTCATAAAATAAAAAAACCCATCAGATATTTTCTGATAAGAAAGATTTTTCTCCCATTTGTTCGTGTATACTTGGCTATATTTATTTTTAATAGGTTGGTAGTATGAGGAATAGTTCTCGAGTTTACCGCCAGAGGCTGTGAAGCGGTTCGGCGGCAAGCGAGCCAAAAAATTAAATGGCTCCCTCGAGATGGCAACACTAGGATGGTTTTAAGGAGAAACGAAAAAAATAAATTGCCAAAGAAAGACGGGGAAATTGTGTTTAAGAATAATTGAGATGGAGATAATGACAATTTTTTCAAAATTCTTACGACGGCTACATTTTTATCCACGCCAAAATCTCTGCCTTTTATGACATTAAATTGTTGTAGATTTACGACAGCGAACATTACATTACTGGACTATGCACTTTCTGCGTTCAAAAATAATCTTTCATAGAAAATGGGGATTCATTTTTTTTATTTTTAAGCTCCATTTTTCCACGAGACACATTCCAATTAGATTGAACTTAAGTTTCGTCCGCCATTTTCAAACTTTTGGTCAAAATTATATTTAAGTATACTTTTCAAAAACAAGTATGGGATAAGTTGAAAAGGTTTTATATTTCAAACTATGTTGAAACCCATTTATTATATGATCTATTTTGTCTATTTATATTAATCATTATGTATCAATGTAAATTATCTTACATATTGTTTTCACAACATAATGTAATACATGCCGCCTGTATAGTCGAGTGTTTAACGTCGTTGGCTACCGCTACAGAGGTCACGGATTCGAATCCCAGTACGGGCAGTTTTATAAATTGATTTTTCAATCGATTTATGATTTTCTGTTCAAAGGCATGGATGTATGTGATGTCTTGAATTCCCCCCTTCCACCCATCCTATCGTATGAACGGGGCAAATTGATAGCGATTGGCTTACCACTAGTTCTGTCTTAGCCCTGTCCTAGCCCTGTCCCTTCTATTCCTACTCTCTTTAGATAAAAAGAGGTTGAGCAACTGAGTAACAAGCAGTTCTCGTAGAAACACTTCAGTTGAGATAAATTCCATTAGGAGTCCATATGCTTCACATTGGGAGAGGACATGGTAACAAAAAAACATGTATTATTTTTTAACCGTCTGCTTCCAGTGTTGACCATATGTAGCATTTCAACAGTTGTTTATACAAGAAACTATTGTCATTCAATCAATCAACCTATTTTCGAAAGATGTGGTTATCAAAGGATTAGTTAGTAGTTTGCTTATCGCTTACGCTCTTAAGGATTAGATGTGTGGGAAAGGAATATTAAGATTTGAATGTAAAACCGTAAATCAATTTATAAAATTATCCTTATTCGAATTCAAACCTGTAGAAACTGAAACCTAATATAGTGTTGTTATTTTACCTGCATAATAATCAATCAGTCATCGGACCACTGCATAAGAATGCATACATTTTTCATCCAATAAAGCAGCGGTCACCAAGCTACGGCTCGATGGCTGGATTTGGTATAAATTATTTTACATTTGCGAAATATTGTTTTTTTAATCTAATAGGACACCAACATGAATATTTCCCGTCGAGCCCCACAACGTTTTTCAAAAAAATCATTTCACCCATTCTGATCCGAAGGAAATTATGATCGATAACAAATACAATTGTTTGAATTAAGCAAAAACTGCATGCAGATATTTCATCCTTTCTTGATTCCTCGTATCTTTTAATAAATATTAAAATTGGTTTGTTTTTTTTTTAGACATTTTTCCTTTTAAACTGAATATTTCTGACTTTCAATAACTTTTTAAAAAGAGCATTAGTAATCACAATTCTTATACGATTCTTGTAAAAATTCGATCGCCATAAAACATTCAAACTAAAAGTAACTCCCAACATCAAAAGCTTTAATTACCCTTGGAATAAAGAGTAAGGTGGGTTGCCAATACGTTAACAAGGGGGCTCACTTAACCTCAAAGCATTTCTCAGTGTTCTGGGAAAGAAGTGAATTTTTTAACACTCCATTGCAATTGGGTGCAATACTTAAGCTTACTTACTTAGCTCACTTAACTTACTTGCAATAAGCAATCGATTGTTACTCAATACACTTATAATATGTAACAATATGCAATTTACCGCAAACGTATCAATCTGATATGATCAGATAAAAATATGACAGAAATTTCAGTTTTATACTAATTTGATCTGAGAAAATTGTTTTCTATTAAATTAACAAGGGGTCTTAGCAAACTTTAACAAGGAGCTCGAGCGAGCCCCACCGAACCCCCTCCGGCCCATCCCTGCGAAAGAGTATTAATTTATTCTCACTAGATACATCTTCTATCAGTAATTTAATTTAAAAAACCAGTTTAATTAAGAACACCTGTCTTATAACGAGCTTTATTTCTCTAACAGTAACTATAATTGACATTTTAAAAACCTTAGTTCAATGATCGAAAGATTACCATAAAATCGATAATAATAACACTAAATTTTTACGACAACTGAACTTATAAACTTACACAAAGCTTAATCCTTGCTTATAAATACCTTTCCTTCTTCTTGAGACGCTCCCGAGTGAGATAATGAGTGTCATTCCATCCTTGCGCCCCCCGCGAACTCGCAATAAGGGATGCGCTTCATAAAATAATAACTTTGAAACAGGGGTGAAGAAAATGGATGGTCATAGCCCTCCTTAATTAACTGGCTTTTCCCAGCGGGTGCGAAAACTCTTAATATCGTCCGTGACTAGTTTTGAAGATTAAAGACCTATCTTTATCACTTTTGTGCATTTTCTAAGCACAGCATACGATGTACTTTATTTTAGAAACTTACTTACCGCCGTCTCACCATTAAAAATTTCAAGCTCAAAAGTAAGGAATACTGTCTCAGTGATATATGTATATGATTGGCAGAAAATTAAATATCCTTTAGTATTAAAATAATCTTTTTAAGATTGTTGTAGACATTACATTTTATTTATAATCGGAATGAAAATTGCGTACACCCAACGTACAAAGGGTTAATATTTCAAAATAAATGTCAATAAATAGTTATATAATAAATAATTGCTTTTGAATGTTGGTTGTTTATACTTGCGATGAGAGAAAACGGTCCTGATCTTTATAATGTTGTATTCGGTATATATTATATTTATAAAATTCAACAGACATCAATTTTTTTTACCTTTACTTACATTCACCATTTAATTTATGTTTAAGACTTGAGACGCAGAATTTTTGAGGTTGCTTTTATCTAACCGTCATCTCTTAGTCTTAGATTATCGTACATAATCATAATTATACAATTATAAAATTATGATATATAAATATAAGATTTGTATAATATATTTAATTAAATAAAAATATTTATATTTCTTCATATTTTTTTATTATTTCCGTTGAAAAACTTACACAAGAAGAAAATAAAATTACTACACATACCAACACAAATAAGTTGACTCGCAATAGAGCCGCCGGATGTCGCTGTCGGCTTCATTTTGACGTTTAGCAAATTTAATATGGCCGACCGTCTTCTACCTGGGAGGTAAAAATTTCACCTACTCATACCTTGGAACATTCCTGGCTGTAAACTATTTACTGCACCGAAACAATTTCTTTAACTGAAAAAAAGTTAAATACGTGACTTTGCATAATGTCCGTGGATTATTAGGCTCGCAGGAATCTGGAGAGACCTATTAAAATTGAGGACGATACTATTCCCAGAATAATGTTATTGTTATTGGTATTCAAACGCTATGGCGCCCTTTTACTGGTTGTTAGAAACACTTTTCTCACCATTCTTTGTGATGTTGTGTATTGTGATAGGCAAAAAGTAAATTGCTTTAAGAAAATTAAAGGTAGTAATTGTATAAATATTTATAGGCACCACCAAATATTATTAATTATTGGCCTTAAATAAGTGATGATGGTGATGCCACCATCTTGGAAACAAAACCACTTCGAACAGTATGTGACAATGATACTACGTAAAAAGCAGCGGTGGGCTGCCAATATCTTAACAAGGGGCTCGGTAAATGGTATACATTTTTTTATCCGTGTCCGCTCTCAATGTCAAGCATATGGTCTCCTAATGAAGGTATCTTAGTAAAAGTTATTTTTCTACGAGAACTGCTAGTTACTTAGTCGCTCAACCTCTTTCCCAAAGAGAGTAGTAGGGATAGAATGATAAGGATAAGACAGGACTTGTGATTAATTTATAGTAGCGCCCAGTTGAATTGAAGGATCGGAAGAGTGGGAGGCAATCTTAAGACATCGCAAACACCCATGCCTTCGAACAGGAAATAGATAAATCGATTGAAAAAAAATGCTGTTTCGTACTGGAACTCGAATCCGTGAGGTCCGACACGGAAGCTTACAACGCTGAATGAAAAAATGAAGGGACAACTAATTTTCAAACTTGACCATCTACAGAAATTGCAGTTATGTGATGAATGATTTTCTTATCTTAACAAAGGGCTCGCCGGCCGCGCCAAAATTTAACAAGGGGCTCGCGCGAGCCCCTCCGAGCCCCCTCCAGCCCATCCCTGGTAAAAAGTCTTTTGATAAAAGGGAATCTAAATGTTTATTTCCGTGCATGTGACATGAATGGATATACATTCATTTGTTCACTGTTATGTTTTATTATTTGTCGGGTGAATAATGAATATAAGCAACGGTACATACTATTTGCAAAAATGTATAAAATTAAGTTGTCAATATTATACATATTTCACGCAGTACGAGAATTAAGAACATGTTTACAACACCTTGCAATATGATTAAATGAATTTCAGTGGTCAGTCAATCTGAGCAAAGCTTCTATTTTTTTCATACCACACTGTACTATTTTTTATTCTTAGTTCTTTTACTATAGTAATAATGTTTTTTTTGCTTCAAAAAAATCGTTATGCTGAACCCATTCATAGATTGAAATAAACCACCCATACAATAAATAGTTTAATCATGGAGTAAATAAATAACTCCATAAAATACCCACGGTTTCTTTACCAATCCCCCTCAAACTAAATTTAGTTTTATTACATGCATTATTCACATGCGCCTACTTTTATTATAATAATATTTCTAATGGCCACGATAGCATCTTAGGTATGTTTTGAGACGGGGTACTGTGCTTACAAAAAAAGTACAAGACTTAACTTAATATCTTTATTATGTACTTACAAGTCGTAATGGATGATTTTATTTTATTTATTTGGCTGAATAAAACTAATGTTGTTTCGTTAATTAAATAATAAAATGTTGAAACAAAAAATGTTCACTCCTTTGGTAGAAATTTATTACATTTATTCTTACGTTAATCATTTGTCAGAATTTGGATATTTATTTAGATTCATATATGTTTATTAACAAATGGGCAATATCTTAACTTTGTAGTTTTAACTCTATGTTTCACTAGTTTTTTTTCAGCTTTAATTCCAAAGCACGTTACTACATAAGAAAACATTGTTGACGAGTGATAAATGGTAAAAATATAGTCGAGTCGTCAACATTGTTGGCTTGGGTTACGTTACGGTTCTCAGTCCGGACCTTTTCATAAACTGATTATGATTGATTCAAAGGCATGTCTGTCTGTAAAACAAAAATTCCCTCCCACCTATCCGGTTCTAAAAAAGTGATTAACGGAAGCGATTAGTTAACCACTTGTCCTGCCCTAGCCATATCATTCTGTATTAAACGGGTCTCACAAACAAAGCTGTGAAGTCGGAGTCGGGAGTCGGAAAAATCTTGCGATTCAGACCCATTTTTTAATAAAATATTTAATGATGTGTAATCAAACCACAATAGTCCAATAATGTTGCCACTGCATTCAATGTGCCCGCACACACTTTTTCATCCCCGCGCAATACCGCACACAGAAATATTGGTAAAATAAGTTTGTTTCGCCAAATTTTTATACTTACGCACACTTTTTATTTTCTTGAAAATTTACTGCTCACAGAAGTTGATGGTTCGCACACACAATAGAACAATTAGAGGGAACGTTGACTGCATGATAGGCTGACTAAAAATGATCTGATCGTATACATATTATATTACCGCTTGAGAGGTAAAGTGAGCCTACTAGTAAAATGGAAAAACGTTTTTCTTGGACTTTTAAGTACGATCACGTCATAGCTTGGTGTTTTGGTGGATTTCATATTTTTATTTTACGGAAATTACACTATTTCAATGTATATTAACGGAGGTTACTTCACTTTTACAAAACTTTAAGACGTGTAGAATATTACAGCGCATCTAACTTTTTTCTAAAATACCACTTGGCTCACTTCACCTCTAATTGGCCCAATCAATGGTTGAAAACTTTCTTTAGAGTCGCAGTCGTCGCTTTCTACCCGATTCCACAGCATTGGTTGCAAACAATATTGGAAATATTAATGTGAAAAGAGTTTATATATACATATATGTATTTAATAATAAAAAAATATAAATAATTGTCACTAGTTAACATTTGCATTACCAGAAACATTTTCAGTTTGAAACAGAATATTTTTGGTGTACAGCTTTTAAAAAAAAAAACAATTATTATATTGTGCTTCACAATTGACGCAGTACCACTTATTTAATATAGTGATTTATTTGACAATTACTTTGAAGAAAATCATTATAATAATTTAAATGGCAAGGTTATTGTGAAACAAAATTCTATTTTTATTTTTACTTTACTATTCATTTAATATCTTAAAAAAACTGCCTTATAATTTAAGTACGTATAATTTTTATAATTCAAAGACATCCAATTTTTTTTAATTTAAAAAAGCGTCACCACGGAGCTATTTCTTTTATCATGCGATATCAATAAAAAAATATTTTCAAGCCATTACATTATTAAAATTACTCATAAATTATATAATTGTGTCTACAATCTGACTACATTACGTTTTTCGCCATTGTCAAGGTAAAAAATGCGCTATTTTACGGTCTGAACTAAGTACTTGATATCCAGTAGTCGATAACTCATTTCCGAAATAATTGTTTCACTTACAGACATGCCACGCTTTTTAATAATAGTTCTCATATACTTATAATTTATTACTAGCACAGAAAATCAGCAATAATGCCATTTAAAATTGCCATTTAAATATATTTAATTTATTACCCATTTATATTACTTTTTTCTGTGTTAGTGGAATTGATAAAAGTGGGAAATTCCCTCAACCGGAAATGAACCAAACATAGACTGCAATGTTCCATTTGCTCTAGGAGCAACATTCTCTCTAAGCTGCGCGCGTGCGCGGCCGCGTAGCAGTTATGAAGCCCTCGCGCACTCATTCCGGGTTGGCGCGCACTACAAGACAGTTTTTCAATTAATATTTGATCGGTCCGCGCAGCCTTTGAAATCTCCGCGTAGCTAACCTATTGCCTTAGAGCAGCGATTTCCAACTTGGGAGGCGCGAACAGTGCAAAATATTTATTTTCCCTTTAAAACGTGTCTTTACTACTATGTATATGAAATAACAGATGGGGAGGCGCGAAGATATTTTTTTCTTCAAAGGGAGGCGCAGTAACATAAAGGTTGGAAACCACTGCCTTAGAGGGAACATTGCCTGGGAGTCATTTATGATAGATAACTTTTGGTTATGTTCACTTTAAAGCAACGGTCACCAAACTACCGCCCGTGGGCAGGATCCAATCCTCCAAAGATTTTCACCCGGCACTTCATTTTCATACATAATTATATAACATACACAAAATTTCGAGTTTTTGACAATTTAAATAGGATTGCAAAAATAATATTTTTCGTCCAGCCCACCAACGTTTTTGAAAAAATTTTATCCGGCTCGTTTCTCAAAAAACATTTAAGTGTTTTTTTTCTAAAATACCACTCGGCTCAATTCACTTCTATGGGCCCATTTAATAGGCACAACAGAAAGAAAAGTGTGCAGTGAAAATTAAATGGTTTTTCCCCGTACGTAAGTTTGATGGCTGATGATGTCATGAAAATGATCGCTGGTTACGTGTAACGTTTTCTGTACACTTTTACATGCTCGATCAGCTGTCCAAATAGTTTTTCATTTTCGACCACGACCGAGTTCAAATACCTTTCGACAGTGAAAAAATCGCGTGAGAGAGCCCAGTAAAAGGGTGCTCCCTGTGCTTTGGAGACCTCCCCCTTCTCTCGTGATTATAATATGAGGAGGTAAGGGGGCGGCCTGGATTTGTAATCTGGCGATATTGTTAAGTCAGCGCGAGTGGAAGGTTTACTATACCGACCGAAACGTTCAGATTAAATAACGGTTTTTCACCGCGAAAACTACCCCTGTGCATTGCCTACTACCTCCACACATAGGATGTTTTTTTAAAAAGCTTGAAATTTTTTTTTTATTCAAATAACATTTTTTATTTAATCTATTTTCGTTCGCAATGTGAAGCATTTATTAGTTTTAATTGATAAAACGATTTTTAAAAATGTTCTCGGACTTAAACATGTGATATCCGTCACGGAAGCCTACGATATTAACCACTGCGTTACGTACCCAACTTTTGCCATCAAAGTGTTTATTTATTTTTATTTTTCAAATATTTTGCATTACAGCTAACGCCAATGTGCCTAATATTTTAAAATTGAAAGATTATACTAGAAAAGCTCGTTGAGAAATTTTTGCAAGTCACTCGATTCTAACTCAAGAAGAATTTACATCACTATTTAAATTTTATAAATCTAACTTTGACGTTGAATTTACTGGCAATCAAACCCAGATCCATCTTATCGGTAGAGCAAGCTTTAACCAACTAGACCAGTACTTCACCAACTTTTTCATACCACGGCCCCCTAAACCTGAAAAAAATAATCCGCGGTCCTCCTGAATACAAAACATGTTCTGCGGCGGCCATCAGTTTGGGAAGTACTGAACTAGACCACAGCGAGCGATTAAAATATATATTTTACAAAATTTAAATTTATTGCAATACTTACCTTTTTATTTAACCTGTTTAAATATTATAAAATAAAACACTCTTTTACTTATTCGACTATGTTATGTTTTTTTAGATCAGGATAAAGCTCGATATTAACGTAACCGGTCCTGATCTCAAATAAATGGTGCAGCGTTAATGACATTAGCACGCCGACATTTTAATAAAAAATAAAGATAATATTTAATTTAAAATCTGTAAACATTAAATACAAGAAAAAGAACCATAAAAAATAATTTAAAAAACAACGGTGGAATAACCTTCTCTTAATATGTTTGTAAAAGTACCAATTATTTTGAAATAAGATGTAATTTTTGCAGAAAATTATCCCCAATACAAATAATTATATTGCGCGCTAGTGTCGGCGCGCTATAGTCTCGAGCGCTTATGTAGTGGTGCCCAAATAAATAATGTGGAATTAGAACAAAAGTATTTTATTTTTTAATATAATAGCTTTGCGCCAAAAATTGACAGTGAAACACTTAAGAAGCATTAATTTAATATTGCCTAGGAAAATGTACTTTTTGCATCAAGAGATATTTATTAAAATTATTCAAGCTTTATCTTATTCATACTCAAAAGTTTTAAGTTAAAACAGTAAAACAACTTACAATTCAAATATCTTTCGCAGAAATCAACGAACATTTTCCAACAGCCTGTAGAAATACGGCCCAAAGAATTCGATTTGTTGAGAGAGATTACTATGTTGATACAAAATTAATATGGGCTTAGAGAAAAGCGGGTCTAAGGGTCAATGCCATGAATTGTATCGACAATTTTTAATCATAATAATCTCTAAATAAACCATGAAAATATTTATTAAATCAACATTGGTATTGCAGATTAGAAGCTTTCGCAGTGGCAAAAATTGTACATAATAATTAAACGTTATCCTAACACGGTGTTATTTTGCATTATCGGCAAATTAAACCACACAACAAAACACTTAATAAATTAATTAGCCTTATTTATAAATATTTTTGTTCGATAAAAAGTAGTACTTGAACAAAACTATTTCTTAATTTTATAATATTTTTACACAAATTTCTACTTAGTATATTAGTTAATATTAAAATAAATCTCGCATTATACTTTCGTGTGAAGTCAAAGTAAAACAAAAATATAATTTTTTTTAACAGCTTACCGCGCGCATATTTTCTATTGAATTTGACCTGGCGGCTGGGTGATTTTGCGAAAAATTCGCAAAAAACTGCCATTCTACTAAATTTATCATAATTTGTAAACCAATTGAGATAGATATCTTCACCAAATTTAATTTGATAGCTTTCAGATACTTCGCTTTTTATTTACTTACATATAGGATACAAGAGTGGGGAATTTGGAAAATTTAATATTGAAATCTCACCAAGCACCTTCAGTCGAAATCTTAAATTAAAACAATTATAAGGCATCGATTTTTCCAAAGCGAGTTAGTATTTCCGATAAAATGTGTTTTGCCAGAACAACAATGATCTATCTATAGTTAACAATTCATTTATAGCCTGCTTACTAAATTAAATAGTGTAAAAAATCTTATCAGATATCATGTTATGCTTCGTGGAGCAATGTGCATTTTACAATGGAAAAAAAAATATGAGTTATTTCTTATAGTAATCATGAATCGTCTTCCCCGAGTAGCAATAAGTCTGAGGAGGTAGATAGTTGACGTCTCCGCAAAGGAAGCTTATTAGATAATAACCAACGTAATAAGGACGGCTAGACCTGCTACCTCCTTCTGCTTTCTTGGTACATCTACTTGTATAAGAATTTACTCCGGGGAATAGAATTATTTATTAATTTCCGGGTTTGTTTGCTGCTATAGAGCAATCGTATATTATAATTTTTTCGGGTGACCAAATATTTTTACAATATCAAGTATTTTAGGAATATATCAATAAAAGGATAATACCTTCTTAGTGACCGAACCAATATAAATCACCTCTACTTAAACCAATACAAGAAGCTGAGAAGTAAATACTCATAATCGTTGATACAACTCGTAATCATAAATACTCATAATCATCATAATCACATAGAAACACCCTCTTCGTTTTGTTTCTTCAAATAACACACAACTAAATTAATATATTTAATAGAATTATAATTCAGGCAGAATGCCAATTGTCAAAATACCAAAAATAGTCAAAAAACCATTGTTTTGAGATAATCGGCATTTTCGATGATCTGTATTTATGCACTGTAACTATTACTTATCATTTTAAAAGCTTCATGAAATCAGGTGACGAATTCGATTCACACACTCAAAAACTTTTAATTATTTATGGTTGTTTTGGCCAAAATAACAATATTCGGAATTTACGTGATATTATTTTATGTTCAAATTATGTAAAAATACATGAAACATGGCTGAATTTGTTTTTTTACAGAACTTAGAGCTTGTTACAATCTATTTATCGGCATTCATAATTCAAAACAGGTGGTGTTTGACTTAACACCCTCCGCCAATATATCGAAGAATATAGCTAAACTAAAGTTTAATAAAAGGTAGTTTTGTCAATAGCGTTGCTAACAAACCAATATAATTATTTTATTATTAAATACTTTACTATTTTGACATTATATTAGATTATTTGATTATAAAGTTATGAGTCGTATTCAAATTTTCAATACAGTTAGATGTTGACAATACTCAACCGGAATCCTGGACAAGAACTACAATCGAGGATAATCTTTGTTAATCGAAGCGTTTATTCACATATCAACTGACTGTGCAATTTATTCGTCAATTAAAATAATTTGGAACTGTTCTAAAGTTGTATGGTCACCTTTTATATTATGTTAATTAACATACACAATGGTAAATCATGTCAAACGTGCTTTGAGTATGTATTTACCACAAGAAATTGTAAGTTAAGTATTTCCTTGATAGAAAAAACAAGTAAGAATCTCTCTTGAATCATTACCTCCATAGAGGAATCAAATCAGTGATGAACGTAAAACATCTGGTTTCTAGATATTACCATATATAATAAACGAACATTAAATGTTAGGAATTAATGCATTTTTTCCTACAAAGTTTTCCGTAAAGCAACTTTCTTAATATACGCTATGTTGGAAGAGAGACAATTTTCTTAGACTTATATAATAATTACAATACATTTATAAGCAAAACATATTGTTGAATAGTATAAATATAAGTTTTCATCATTCATTTTTAGATTTAATGTCACGTAAATACTTCGTGGTCGATTATTCAACATCGTTGGTTTCGGTTAAGGAGGTTATGGGTTCGAATCACAGCTTTTATAGACTGATTTATCAATCAATTTACGAATTTCTTTTCGAATGCATATATACATGCAATGTTGTTTTGAATCCAAACTACATTCAGTAAGCACCACCAATGCCTGTAATTAAAAACTATTGATATGGTGAGCTAGCTGGCTTCATCAGAATAAGCAAAACTAATCAGACAACACAAAGTTAAATGTTAAATTGATATAAATTAAACCAATAATAAACAAAGCATATTTCTTTTTAATAACTTTCGATTTTCATGAATATAATTATACTGTACTTTCTCCATTGAAGATGAAAGTTCAATAAATCTGTTCGCAAGCTATTATTTTCTTGCCATGGAGATTTCCCTTGAGAAATCATGTTCAGCTTTTTGTTTCTTATCTCTGGCTTTTCTTTTGTTGTCTATGATATCATACTTACTCTATGATTGACTCGTTCATATAATGACAGATTTTTTATTAAAAATAATCTCAAAATATTTTATTCATATTTTTTTTTGCTTAAAAGCTAAAAAGTCTATAGAAAACCAATTTCACTGAATTTGAAAGAAGTTCAGAGAGGGTTTTATGCATTTTTCTTGTAACAATACACTGTCAAACCAATCTGCTGTACCAAATAGATTTTATTTCTATTATACAGATGTAAAGAATAATTTGGATGAAAACTCGTTTCCATTGGTGGTAAACACACGGCGTTTAGAATATTGTCAATATTTCATTTTAAATGGTTTCAGAGCACTATGATTATAAATGATTGATTGCACAATCTTGAGCGCAACTCTTAAAAATTTAGAAATAATGAAATATAATATAAACGAATTCATTCGAAAATAATGTAACCCTGAAAGCTTTAATACTAATATGTAAAGATAAATTGAACTCATAAATATTGAAAGCTAAATATTTCATATATTTTACTATCTATGAAAACTAGGGATTTTAATTATTTTCTGGAAACAAATATTCGAATACCGAATATCAAAACCTTTACCAAATGTTGATTTATTTCTAACAAGACTTTTCTGGTATTGATTGTCAACACCTCCATGCCCATGATGCAATCGTAAATAGTTGAGCCATTAAATCATTCAATATTTCTATTAATATTGTCAATAAGTATTTATCATTTAAGGTATTCTAGTATAAATACTTTTTTTAAATTATTTTTTAGCTTCTAACTTAGGTTTAAATACTGTCAATAAACAGTGAAACTGAGGTGCCATCATGGCAGGGAACGTGATTTTTTAGGATGGCATGTTACAGGTTAACATATACGTATATGTGTAAAAAAAATCAGAAGTCTAAGCTTAATTTTTATTATAGTTTTATCTTTTAAGTTTTATCTTCAATATATTTTTTTTATACATAGATATTTTTGCATTTGATTCTTTTGTCATCTGTTTATCGTCATGTCGAAATACGTTTTAAATTTTAATTTCCTTTTTCAATCTTTAATATCTTCTTTAAAACAAAGCACAAATAAACATGTCAATAAAAATGTACAAACACATATTTAAGAATTCAAAATATTTTGTCAAAAACATGCAATATAACTTTTAATGTAATAAATTTGGGTATAAGTTACGTAAATTTTCAAAGAAACATTGTTTTACAAAGTTGAACAAACAAATGTTTATATACATTTGAATAATCAATATTTTATGACCCACTTCGGAGTCGCGTTTCTAAAGACTATTACAAATATGATTTGAAAGTTTAAAAGCTGACTGCCTACATAAAATCTCTCTTTATAACAATTTACAGCCCTAAACTCTACAAACTTTCTAAAGTTTATAGTTATAGTTAATTTAAATAGGGTTTATATAAAAGTAAACCACAGTTAGAAAAATATTATGATAATATACAATCTTTAAAAATATAATGAAACTTTTCGCTTACAGTAAGTAGATTAATTGGCCGGTTAAACTAAATAAGGTTTGACTGTTTGCTTATTTTTTTCTGTTTTTACGCACCGTTAAAAAAATAGCGAAGATAAAAAATAACACCAGGGCCGTGGTCTAGTGTTCAACGTTGAATGGGGATATTAAACTGAGAAAAAAACATATCCAATAAGCGACCTGAGAAATTTTTATTTTAAATATTTCTATGTGTATGTAGTTGTTTACGTATTTGTATGTTTTGTGTCCTGTAAATCTGGTATTCTTAAGTGTTCCATAGATATTAGTAATATTACTGTGGAAGTCCAGGATATTTTAAACCAAAACTGAAGAAAATTGATATTTGGATATTGAAGTTGACATTATATTATCAACTGTTGTGATAATAAATTGAATTTTTATACATACACGATACACCAAGTGTCATTTCAAGTTTATCCGTGCACTTGAACGCCTAATGATACCGATATGCGAAATCCGGATCGTTAGTGAAAAAATGTAAATTTAACGAATCTAATTTAATATTGAAATTCCACCTAACGCATTTATTCACAATCTTAAATTATATTAGCCATCGAGAGGTAAAGTGAGCCAATTAATAAAATGATTAAACTTTTATTCTTGGACTTTTTTTTTGGATGTACAATCACGAGTAGTTTTTTAAGTACACGTTTTGATTTCATGGAGATAACACTTTTGCAATGTGTATCAACTAAGATTCTTCACTTTAACGATACTTTAAGACGTGTAGAATAATACAACGCACATTACTTATTTTTTTTTTCTAAAATACCACTAGGCTCACTTCACCTCAAATGAGCCCATATCAAATAAGTAAGTAAATTCTATTGTGAAGTATATACAAACCAGTGCTTCCCACACATTTTCATTCAACTAAATCTAAAAAACAACCCGCGCCCCCTTGAATACAAAACATGTTCTGCGGCGTACCCCAAAACGACAGGTGTAATGGTATATTCTGCTAAGAAGTTTATATCAAACGAAATGTCAGTATTTGTTGTATTATTATTTTATACATGGCATGCAAATATGACCTTTTAGAATTTATCGAAAAGTGTATTGTTTTTTTTACGGAAGGAGTTTTAAAAAATATTTTTTTTCTTTCCAGGTGCACCTTTACTTCTCCGCATTACCCGAAGATAAAGTCCCGTATGTTAATTCTGCAGGAGAGAGACATAGAGTTCGACAACTTTTGAGACAACTTCCTCCACACGACAATGAGGTTCGTAATATTTCCTTTTTACCGAAACTTTATTCTTTTCACTCGCGTTATTTTTCACGTTTTCTTCATTCACATACTTAATATTCAATTTCAAAAGAAACAACTTAAAGAGCTGGTGTTTTCAACATAAATTCTTACAAACTAGTGGCGTCCTACAATCCGCACACCGGCATCTCTAAGTCTCAAACTTTAGGATACTATAAACATGAGTTATTTCTCTATTAAGGAATAAAAAATACACTTTCAGTGTGGAAATTGTCAATAATAAATGTTAGATAGGCATTTTTATAATAAAAATAAAACACATTTTATTTGATTAATCCCATTTGTAAATCGAGACCAGTGTCAGTTTACATTATCCACTTTGAGCGAAATCAGTCTTAATCATTATCAATACTTTTATACAATTGTCGAATTAGTACATTGTATCTTTTTGTAAAAAAAAAAAACACGTTATACAAGACAATATTAATCGAGAATATAACATTTATTCAAAATGCAAGATTGGTTTAATTTATAATAAACAAATGCCATAATTTTGAATATATGAAACATTATTTTATATGATAAAAGATTCAATTTTAATAAATGTACATAGTCGGTCTTATTTACATTATCCTGTATATTTTTTTGAATTATTGATTAAATTAAAACATGATTTATTCATTATTTGATATTTTATTTAACAGGTCGAAAAATGTGTTCAAGTCAGAAAGAAGTAACTTGTACATATTTGCTTAATATTTCATTTTGAAAAGTAAAATACATTATTCGTGTCCTCCATAAACCTAGTGGCATAGTAGGGCGGGGGCACGTGGGGTTGGCGCTCCCACACCTTCACTAGACGATTTAGAAATTTTGCGGTAAATATAATGAAATGATTTTTGTAATAATGTTTTGGAAGAACGTTTTGTTGGAAACTTTTGGGTGCGGGGTTAAAGAGCTTTCAAATATAATGATTAGTCAGCGCTCTCAGACTTTTTTCTCACCACTACATAAACCTGATGAAATAGTTCTTAATATATAATTATCATATAACAGATTTTTTGACTCTGTTTTTATTCACAGGTTCGATACTGTCACGCTTTGTCAGACGAGGAACGAAAGGAGCTGCGGCTCTTCAGCGCCCAAAGGAAGAGGGAGGCACTCGGCCGAGGAGCTGTCAGGCAGCTGACATCCCAACTCGCGTGTTACGAGGTAAGGATTATATTAAATTCATGCCTTGAACTGTAAGGTTTAGTGCTATTTCTGAAATATTTGCCTTCATCACATTACAAATACAACATTTTTTCACACATTTCAAAAGGTTTCTAACTATTAAGTGGAAAGTCTTTTTCCTCGTTAATGTGTCCCTTTTGCACTATCGGACGTTTTTCATCCATTTTTAACTCTTTTATGAGAACAGTTTTGATTGCTTCAAGAAACTCTGTATCAAAATCAATGTAACAATATCATCTTTCAATATGAAGCATGTTAACACTCGCGGCTCGGAGACTAGAAAAATACTTCTCTGCCGATGGGGGTCGTTTAGGGACCCCAGTGGTTTCCTCATTATTGGCCATATTCTTAAAATATCTCTCTGCATCATTCCTTATACATTTTTTAAAAAAAAATCCGTGTTTTTTTAATAAATATTCATATTTTAAGTTGCGCGTAAAAAAGACGCCATTCCAATGCAAATATTAATTTGCAACTGACGCGTTCAGCCTAGTTATCTAACAAACGATCGCTGATAAACGGGCGCTTATCTCGTTATCGCATTATCGTATTTATATAAACTACAAAAGGTCCAAAAAACTATGATATAAGAATACCTCAATTATAAACATTGTATCACTCATATTAAAATAGATATTTTAAAAAATGTGGGTATTGGGGTCGCATTTCTTGAGCTTAGAATCGGAAAAGTTAATATTATGTATATATTAGCTTATTTTGAGAGTATCGACTTTTCCGTATATCATTAAGCGAACTGAAATGAAACGCAGCTGTAGAGATTTATTTTTTACACCTGTAAGTTCCCAAGTGGAACATATAGCCTTCTAATGGATGTATCAGAATAGAATCTCTCTTTTTTAAAGAGTGAAGTAGGGATAGATGGATAAGGCTTGTATAGGATTATTGGTTAACAAATCGGAAGATCGGAAGGGTGTGAGGTAATTTCGTAGACAACAAAAACATCCATGCAATAAAAAAAGCTAAACCAAAATGTTTACAGTCAAAAAAAGTTTAGTCGTACAGTTATTGGATAACCGCAGATATAAGAAATCTCTACAGCTTAAAAATTAACTTTTTAATATTATTTTTTTAATAATCTAAATAAATAACTGTGTAAATTGAGCTAGATTTTCATACGATGGAGCGTGTTTTAATGTATTAATCTGCATTTTTAACTCAAAACACCATATTATTAACCCAACGTTTTCTAGCAGTATATCGATGATTCTTTAACCTCTCTATTTTTTAATACGATAAGGAAAAGGGGTACGTCTAGGAAAGGACTAGTTACTAGTAATTAATAAATCACTCTCACCACGTATTAAGATTAAAAATTCATAAACCAATTAAAATATCATTTAATGAAACCCTCCGTACTGGGATTCAAGCCCGTAAACAACGCAACTGTAGATAATGATTCTAACTACTCGTCTACGGTCCCATAAACTGTACTCAACATTTACTAAAGAAATGTATAAGATGTGTTACATTGAATACTTCCTAAAAATATGCTAGAAATATGTTTTTCGTTTATGAAAACAACTATGACATCAGGTAAAGTTGTTTTTAAATTCAACAACTATATCAAAGCTGCACCGTTTCCTTGGTAAGAAAATGCGGTCACGATTTGACGATTTTTCTCAAATACGTGGAAGATTATCGTTCTTCCCCCCAAAAAACTATCTTCGGATTTCCTTGAACGATTCGCTCGTCAGATAACAGATGTCTCTGCAGTAATCCTCCTGATCTTTGAACTGCGTGATACTTATCCTTAATTCCCTGACACGACTTTAAAATCAAATATTCTTTGCACGAATTCGTTTCATGGACGTATGTCGAATTTATACATGGAATAGATGATGCATAGATTCTCTAAGGCTTTGCCATCAAACATATTCGTATTCTGGTTCATCTTTATACGGTTGTTATAAATTACGTACACGTTTTAGATATTTTAAAAACATTCAATTTACAACTAGATTTCTTAAATAATCGTCAACCAAAAATCATAGATTTTTAAATGTAAGATATCTAAATTTGAATCGTTCAAACTATGTACATTCTTACAGATTTTGTCACTAACGACCCGGGTTCAGGCGTTCAAGTGCACGGATGAACTTGAACTGACGCGAGTGGAGATCCCTCTTCTATACCCTATATAAATATAATCATAAAACCTTTGCCGACAAACAAATAAATATAATTCTTGAAACTACTTACTACTCAAATCTGTGGGCATTCCCATAAGCTTATCCTTTTCGCCAGCAATGGCTCTAAACTCAATGATACATTTATTTCTTATATAAACACAAAACATTCATTTACTAAGCGTCAGTTCAAGTTCATCCGTGCACTTGAACGCCTGAAGATGCCGAAAGGCGAAACCCGGGTCGTTAGTGACAAAATCTGTGAGAATGTACATAGTTTGAACGATTCAAATTTAATATTGAAATTCCACCAAGCACCTTCAGTCGATATCTTAAAGTACGATATCTAACCAGATTATTTGTCAAGTAAAAACAATAACCCTGTCAAAACCATTAAAATCAAAATACGAGCAATTATTTTATCTAGTAATGTAAATATTATATTATATAGTTTATTGCTCGGTGTTAATTAGTTTTTGAATATATAGTTTCCTCTTTACGTGTAATAACATCGTCAACTCGATGTTTTGGTAAGCGTGCAAAATATGAAACATTATTATGTTCTCTTGAAAAATTATCGATGCCTCTGCCAGACGGAGCTTTCAAAGCGTCGTACTCAAAAAGCTCCCGCAGTTAGTTTACCTAGCTGTTGACAACGTGTCACCCCTATAAAGCATCCAGCCATCCCATTACGGCAGGCATCCCCAAAGGCTGCACCTGTCGCGTGGTTCACGTGATATATTAATCCCAGCCCCTCAAGATGCTTTTCTTGATTCATATATTGCCAACATTAAACGATCGCCGCTTTTCTTAGAATCTGATAAATATAATTAATAAACTAATTAGTTAATTGGTTCTCCCACCTACGGTACAAGCGAGACCATTCGTTTTACGTTTTTCATTCGCTCATATTTCTCAATATCTATGGTGTCATTTTAAAGTTGAGTAGATCGCAGTCCAAGCAAGCATGTCTAATATTTAACATATTTACTGTTTTCATATTTTAGTATATTTCAATCGATGTTGTATGGGAGTTAGTAAGCAGAAATTTCAAGCAAAAACTAAACTTTAAGTTCCTAATTGTATTGCACTGCCAAAAATATCCCATAGACATTTTATTACGCCGTGGTAAGCGGTGTTGGATACTACTGAATACCAAGACGATGAAAATATCTGCAGATATCCAGAAAGAAAAGTTATTATAAATAACAAAAATATAGAAGGTGGAAAATATTTCATAATGTAACACGAGTAAATAGCGAAGGTTAAATTTATTTAATATATTTCTCAACAGCAAGAAGTACTTCCTACATAATATATTTTTGAAGCAATGGATAATACATGCAACTTCTTTCGTTCAGTATACATAAAAATTCTGTCAAATACAAATAGAATTTAATAAAAAAAAAATGATTCGCAACCCCTTTTCTTGTTTGTAGAAATTCAGCGTGCACTTTGCGGGCGCGCGTCGATAAGATTTAAAGCCTTAAATTACGTCTGAAAACATCCCTTTCGCGCAAGGTTGTGTTTTGCGTACAATTAAATGCTAAATGATTTCCTATGAAATGTCCCCTATGCGAGAAACATGCTTTTAGATAATTAATTACCAAACGGGGGAGGTTTTTTGCAAGCTTTTGTTTAATAATTTTCGTTAGTATAATAATTCATCGTTTAATACTTGACAACGCAATATGATAGAATATCGTGCTTTAGCTTCGTAGTATTATAATTTATTTGTATTAAAAGAAACTTAGGAAGACAATAATTTTTAAAAGAACTTATAATTCAAACATTATAATTTTGACTAAAATTTTTTTTAACTTTTATATTTTCTTTTACACAAATTGGACGAATTTAGATTCTTCTCTATGCATTTCCTTTTACTGTTTTTGTAATCAAACATTTGCTCAGGAGATTCATAATTTATTTTTTTTAATGATTCAGATGGTGAATGTGAAATTTAGAAAAACTCAATAACCAGATAATTAAACTAATTATGTCAAAGCTTTTTCTTTGATCGAGTCTTTAAAAGATAACTAAACTTTTTTATTGAAAAATCAGTCTCACATCACTACTTTTAAACATAAAATTATTTAAGATTGTGCATTATTTTTTCTGCTTCAATTACAATAAGCCGTAGGGAAACGGTTTTTATCTGTTTCATAACAACATCTCTAGACATCGATTCAGGTTCTTATTAACCCTGCCGTGTCTTCAGTAGGGGGGTGTGACAGCTACCAGAATATGTTGGTAAGGAAAGCCTTTGCGAATTTTCCACTTTCATTTTTAATACGGGTCCTGAATAAATCATGGTTCGTCGTGACTTTTTTCGGATTCAAACTAAGATACAAAAAAAAAAGCAAAACTTTGTTAAACTATTCCGTATCCTTGTTATTTATTATATCTTTAACCACGATACGTTAATATTACGGCTAACATGCACAGTTAAGCATACGATATAAAAAATTGTCAAGTATTTTTCATATTTTTAGTGATCTTATTTAATCAAAGATTTCTTAATGACAATTTGTTACAATCTGCTTTTTTCATTATTTATTATTATTCTGCTATCTTCCATTACTCAAAAATATTTAATACATACATATATAATCGATAGAATTCACCCTGATAATTGATGTATGTTTTGTGTTACTGTAAAGGTGTTGGATTGTACTTTAAAATATATTTGTTTGATAATAAATATTAATTAACGTATGTTGTGATGCACTGTTAATTTGTATTAAATGTATTAAAAATGAATTAGTATATTAATTTGAATTTATGACATGGATTATAATTCCATTTATCGACACAAGAATCATTCAGAGATTATCATTTCCAAACGTTATTAATTGAGAAAGATTGGCGTCTTCGTCAAAATACTTAATCTAGAATTACTTACCTGCTCACTGAAATTAACTACTAGAAACGCAATTTTTGTGGGGTACAACGAATGAATTGGATTTAACTGTATACATTCTAAGCTTAGCTCATCTGTTTCCTTAAAAAATAGATTGCTGCTAATGTTGAGTGTATTATAGAATACTTAATACCACTTTAACCAAATGGCTGAGCCAGTCACATTTTTTTACGAATCTGTGCATGGTTAAATGATCAATCGCACGACTCTCAGTAGTGATTAAAGAAAATGAGAAATAAATTCGTTTCTTTTCTTGGTCATTATTGTATTTTGAAAGGTGACCATGAAACAACGACTGCCTAGTGCTTACACATAATATGTAGTGTTATTATTAAAAGGACAAAAATCTCTGCACGTTAAATTTACATAATTTTCTAGAGCAGTTTAAAAATTTAGCAAGCTTAGCTGTTTTACGAAACCCTCATCGTTACCCCTGCAAAATGTTTAAGTGGCAATTGAACCGGCACCCCCTGCAGTTTGTTGTCAACAAACTCCTCGTGGAAAATATGTCAACTGCTTCTCATCCACTTATAGGGTAATATCTCGTCTCCACCTTCACACAACTCACCATACTTTGAGTCTACTTTACGCTACAAATGGCACTTTGCATTTTTCTCTTGCATATTTTAGCATAATATGAATATCTAGTCGCATTACCACCTGCTAGTTTGAGAAAACTTTATCTACGGATAGTATAAAAACTCTAAAGAATGATCTACCATAAAGCTATACGGTAAGTCCTCGACTTACGCGAATTCGTACTTACGCAACTTAAAAAATACTAGAGCTATTCTTTAGAAATTTGAAACTATTTTATTATTAAGAAAACAAGCTTTGGTTTCACATTGATAACAAGAATATAATCAACCGAAAATATTATAAATAAATAGTACTTTTGTACCATATTTAATAAATAAATGATCATCTTATTGACCTGTTGCTTTTTTAATTATGTAAATCTTTATTTTTTTTACATTCAACTTAATTTTTGAAAAATGGCACATGGCTTATAAAAAATTTGAATAATTTACGTTATATATTACATTATTTACAAATACCTTCAATATGAATAATCCAAGAACTAACATTACATTTAACTCTTTTTGATTATTTTTTTACCATTTTCAAATAACTCACATATATATTTTTTCACACCACAGTTACAATAAAATTGATAATTATTTAAACTAGGCACCATTCGTTCTAGGATGTTTATTTTAGTCAAATTTAATTATCTTTAATTAGTTAGTTAACGAAAACATGTTTTAATGTTTGATTAAATCAGAATAAGTAACCTTTTCACAAAATATTTATTAACAACTTTCCTTTTTATATCTAAGATATTATCGTTGCTCTGCCATGAAAGTTTAGTTTTTATATTCACTTTAGTACATATGTATGTGAAATAGTATATTTCATAATAATTCATATACAATACAACAAATGTTGACATTTAAACCACTTTAGACGATTTTGTCATACCATGTTTATAGACTCGGTGATGAAGCTAGAAAATGTATAAACAGCACAAAACACAATATTTGCATCGTTTTTTTTTTCATAATATTTATTGCAGTAACGATTCACCTCTGCAACAAAATCTTTTATTGAATAAATCATCTTTAAAATTACAATTTTCTTGAATTACCAATGATGCGTAGAAACTAAATGAAGAAAATTATAAGAAAATGCATTCAGCGAAGCAAACTGATTAATTAAATTTCCGTAGGTAAAGGCTCCAAGATGTCGACAATTAAAATAACTGCCGTACAATTAATATTCAGCATCTTTCCTCTAATCAAAGTTCTACAGTTATCCTCTTGATGTTTTATTTAATTAAGAAAGCTTTTCTTTTCATCCCCTAGTGGTAATAAATAGGGTTACAGTGCGGTATAATTCGGCGACTTTTAATCATACTTTTAAACTTAATTCAAATATACCTGATCCGATCCCAAAAAGATTAGATTCTTTTTATGAATAATATTTTTAATTCTGATTTGAATATATATTTAAAACCCATTCAGTTTTTGTGAAAAGCATGTAAGTATTAAAAACATTTTTCAAAACCTATTAATCGATTTGTTATTGTCAATCTAACGATAAAAAAACGATAGTCAACTATCCGAATTGTTACATTTTTAACATACTATAGTACAATATGTTTTACATATACACTAAAATTAGTAAAGGGCACAATCTGGACAAATACATATGTAGAGAAATAACATACATTCGCTATATCAATACAACAGTAGAGCTATAGATATAAGAAAATTTTAATTTCGAGACGAAAATTGAGTGTTTTGTATAATCTAAATGATTTTTTACTAAAGATCCACGAACTCTACGATGATCTTTTTTAAAATTAAATTGTTTCCAATCATTTCATTGGATTCACTATTATATATTGCCTACAATGGTATTCATAGTCTTTTACGTAGTACTTTTTGTAGATTTTCTTACTGTTGCATTGATGTAGCAATATTATATAAATATGTTTTAAAACACTTTAATCCCTATTACCCATACTGCTTCCCTTTAATTATCTTTATTTAATAAATGAAATCACTATTAGCTTCTTACATATTCATTCAATACTTCAATCACGCCACCAGACAACTTTCTTGAATATATTTTAAATCTTACCGACGGAGATATACAAATAAAAAACCAAACACCAATAGATATTAATATTACTCATAAACGAGACATTACCATAGTCGATTATGTAATATTTTGCGAGCTATATTTATTTTGACGATTCATACCTTTCCAAAAAATAGTATTGGCAACTTATTAGTATTAATTTCATCATGCAAATATGTCATCAATCGAAAATAACTGAAGTAAATGTATACGTTATTTTTTTTCGTATTTCTACAACGGTTAATTCGTAACTCATGTAACCACGGTCACCCTCATGTTTTCCATTCCGTCTTTTCTAGAAGAACTTCAAAAATAGCTGCAACATTTTTAATTTCAAGCCAAACTTTGTAAGCTGCGCCAATATTAGCTTTCATGCGTTTCATGACTCAGTAGATTTCTTAAAGTTTACTATGCCGTAAAAAGTTTCAGTAATAAAAATTAATTGAAATCAAAGTATTGACATATATACTGCTTGAATTATAATACACTCACTCTGAAAGAATCGTATTAAAAAGTATTCTCTCATGTTATTAAAATTGATTTATATTACTTTCAAACAATTCCAAAATGTTCTTATCATTATTAATATAATAAGTAAAAAGAGTTTTTAGGACTGAATCTAGCGACTACGACAATTCTTTTTAATATAAAATTTAAATTGACGAGTTAGATTTAAATAGTATATCGATATTATTCTTTACCAGAATATTTAAAGAGTTTTTTTCTTCAACACTCAATTTCATTCAATTGCTTAGCGTAGATCTATTTTTAAGTTAATCTTTGAATTGTAAGCGTAATTAAAGCCTTTTATAATACTCAATTAATAATCACAAAACTTATTTTGGCCTGTTACAATAAATATTAATGAACATCGATTTCTCCGAAGTTTAATGTAAAATCGCATCAAAGGAAACACCTTTTTCTGGTGAACGAAAGGTTTGCGAAAACGCTTTGTTTTTAAAATTCCACCCTTTTGGTTACTTCGTTACACTGTATTAATTAAAATTGCAAAGGGAAATTAGTAAAAGATTGCCGTCTTATACTCTGACGAAAGTAAGCCCAATAGAACAGACAATATTGTTTTGAGGGATGTTCATAATGACTTAGCATATTAATTATTCACACTAATTTTAATTACGAATTCAAAGCATGATATATGATGCATTACACACAACTTTTCGTGAATGTAAATTTTAATCTCATACTTACTTTATTCTAATATGTAGGGTAGGGATCAAGGTTCGTATGATTTTTTGTTTTATTATTATCTTTTTTATATGTTTTCAATTAAGCGTTAATTATCACCAAAATAACATTAACATTACACAAAACAACACAGCTTAACAATGTTAGTATTATAAAATGTCTACAAACAAAAAAATAGTCTTACAGTGCTTCGTAAATTCATATGACAAATAAATTACAATCTTTAATTTCGAATAAATCAACTGAAATATAATTTAATTGTTACGTCCTCTATATCAGTGCTCCGCAACCCGTGTGCCGCAAGGCGATGCTGGGTGTGCCACGGCGCGTATCTCCAATAAACGTAAATAATCAATAGACACTTGTCACAGAGAAGCAGAAATAATTATTTTTTGGTTGGAAGAATATGTTATACGTATGTACATACATAGTATGTACACTCACATCGATAAAATGTTTAATTGTTAGTATAAACTTTTACCAGTAAATGTTTTAAACATTCTAATAACCGATGCTGAAAATTCTTTGGTGCAGCCTTTTGACTGATGCTTTTTTTTGTAAATAAATCTGAATAATCTGAAACTTTTTTTTCAGATAATCTCCATTCGGAGTAAATTTGCTCTACATTGGTAGTGGACATGGTTATAAAAATGTCCATATGTTGTGGTTTGTATCATATATAAACACAAAGTAATGTAATTTCTGTATATTATGCACATTTTTACTTGTGGTGTGCCGCAAAATTTTGAAGAACACGTCGGTGTGCCTTGGAAGATAAAAGGTTGCGGAGCACTGCTCTATATGATCTTATATTTTCTTCTTATTCAATTTATTGATAAACGAATTTATACTATTTTATGGGTGCCGACTTATCCTAAGATAGTTAAATATCAAATTGGAATCGATTAAAAAGACGTTCAAAAGTTCCATATAATTTATATGTTTGGTAATTTTTCGTATCTATATTAAGTGCATCTAAAAAAATCTCTTGACCTTTGCGTGCTACTAAGTAGCACGGGGCTCGAAAAAGTTTGGGAACCCATTATATAAAACAATAGTTTCATTACGATGTATTCGTATGAAATCAGGTTTTACATTTATAGTAAGCATTCTTCTCTTCCGAGGAAAAAGGCAATAACAACTTTGATAAACTTTCGAGATACTACATAAAAAAGTATTTTTTTTCAAATTTTAGTACTGCACTTAAGAAAATGCATTAATATCGTAGAAAACAAGCAGAAGCTGCAATATGTATGTAGGTCAAACATACTCAAAAAAAATTTCCTCCGTGCCGCATTCCAATTTTTACTTCTCTACGTGGGCCGCAACATATTTATGTATTCATGTATTTTTCAAAGTAAAAAATAACAATGAAACAAATAAAAAATACGTAAAAAGTACACAAAAATACCAATGCATCCACAATCTTAAGCCGTTTACTTAAAAATGAATGTGAATTTTGATATTGAGTCAAAAGAGACAAAATAATTGGTGGCTATAATTATTTTGGCCGCACATAAGAGCTGATTGGGCCACAGGTTGAATATGGCTGATGGAGGTACATTGATTGCTATAGTTTTGCTAAGAAATATCTATAATTTTAACAGATGTCCATTTTCTCCCCTAGTATTTTAACAGTAGTTTAGTGATTATTCTGCTTTTAAAGTAAACGCATAATATAATTTTTTCCATTATATTTTTTCAGATGAAATTTTACAAATTGTGCGAGTTTTCATTACTGTTTTCATAATATATTTTTTCCAGTACATTGCACATCAATTTTAATGCAAACGTCACGGAATAATAAAATATCTACGAACACAGAAGTTGGGTGGAATAAATTTTCCGTGGCAATTAGCGCAAATTACCCGAGGAAGTAATTTTTTTATTTTTTATTTTAATTTCTCCCAGCAGATGAAGTCTCTAACACAAAAAAATGCTTCAGAGAGAAACAAAAATGCTAATAAAAAAAGTGTGTAGTGCACCGCTTAAAAATTTATTCAAAACATTTTTTTATTAAGAAAACTTTGCGTATAACGTAATTAAAATGTTTTTCCTTGTTCGTTTAATTCTCCAAGATAACTTTTCCCATCATATTTACTTTATTCCACTAGTCCTTTTATTTCTTGAATTGATAACATTGATAATACTCGTATTCTTGAAATCTATTCTGCTCATTTACATATATGAGTTGTTTTTTTTCGATCTATATTTAATATGAATATATATGTTTACTCTTCATTTGCTGAAACGCTATTTTAAAGAACTTAGTCAACTGAAATTTTATTAAGAAGTATTCTCATACATTATTTATAATAACATAAACCAGCGGTGGGCTGCCAATACGATAACAATGGGCTCGCTTAATCTCAGACCAATTCTCGGTGTTCTGGGGAAGAAGTGCATATTTTTTTGATCACTCCTATGCAATAATATGCAAAGCTTAAATAATCAATAGATTGTTACTTAATGCATTTTTAATATTGTAACAATATGCAATTTACCGTAAACTTATCATTGTCTATAAATGTACTAAGTATTGTGTACACTGAAATTGTCGTAAATAATATATGTTAGAAATTTCAGTTATGTACTAATTTGATCTGAGAAAATTGTTATCTCGAAAATTAACAAGAGGCTCGCCGGCCTTAGTAAAATTTAACAAGGGCTCGCGCGATCCCCTCCAGCCCACCCCTGACATAAACTGTATTTTGTTTTCATCTTTCTCGCTATATTTCGGGTTCGGAGATAGCTTTGTGGAAGTACATTTTTAATATAAAATTAAACTTGATAATTTTCTTACTCCGCTTGATGTTTTACAAACTACGACACGTGTTTTGCCTTTTTAACTCGATGGCTGCCACAGACGAGATATCTCGTAAAATTTTTAGTGCTCAACACGCCAGACACGAGTTATCTCTAATTACTAGTAGTAATTACTATTAATTATCTACGGCTGCTAAAAGGTTAAGAAGCATCATCAGACATAACATAGCAAGGTTTGCAATTAAACTAAAGAATCTAATTATTAAGCTTTAAATTTTAAAAAAACATTAGACGGTATTTTTTCCTTCTTAAAGAGGCAAAACGCTGTGTCACAATGTGTAACAAAACAAGTAATGAAACATGTAACAACGTTATCAAGTTTAATTACATATTTCTTCACTATTTTAATCATTAATATAATTTACGATTTCGAATATAGATGCTTGATAGAATTTCAATATCAAATATTAATCGTTTTTTTGTATGAACATTTCCAGACGTTTTGTGATCTTAATTGACCATATGCTTTACTTTGTTCAATCTTTTTTTTAAATTCCAGTATTTATTATTTATTTTTATCCATGTCCGCTCCCAATATGGAGCATATGGCCTCTTAATGAAGGTGTCTCAACAGGCGTTTTCTATGAGAACTGTTTGTTACTCAGTCGCTCAACCTCTCTTTTTTAAAAGAGAGTAGTAAGGAAAGAAGGATAAGGCTAGGGCAGAACTAGTGGTTAGCTAATCGCTCTCGCTACGCTTGGTTATTAAAGGATCGGAATGGTGGGAACGACCAATGTCTTCGAACAGAAATCGATAAATCAACCGAAAAAATACTTCTAATACTGGGATTCAAACAACGCTAACCGCTGCACCATAGGACCCGACATGCAAATATGATAGAGTAATACTCATTTTACAAGCAATGGTCTTTACTCACATCCTTCTACGAATAATCTACGAAATATTTACGTATATTCATGTTATTAATATTTACTATCGAACTATCCATCAAACGAGAGAAAATAGCAGACAACTTTGTTTGCTGTAGTTTTGTTTCAACTCTTTGTTCCCTCTGTCCATAACCACTGCGGTGTTTGCAATAAATTTAATTGTTAAATTTGCATAGCAGAATAATGTTCCCTTGGAAGACTGTGCAGGATTCCTATTCCTCCGTTGACAATTATATATCAGCCGGGCGTAAAATCTTCTCAGATTTAGCATAATGCAATTTCTGAACGTCTTCCCCGTTAATTGGTCGCCATATTGAAACTAATTTCGCTTTCTGTGCGCCTGACACTTTTCCCAATAACTTATCAACGAAATGATATTTTAAATAATCTTATTTATAAGTTTCGCATTTTTTAAACAAGAAAGGAAATCAATGTTTGATATAGCGGTGGGCTTTCAATACGTTAACAAGAGGCTCACTTCATTTCAGAAGTGAATATTTTATCAATTCTAAACAATTATACGTAAAAAATGTTCCAGCAGTCGAATGTTACTTAATTTATTTATTGTATGCAACGTTACACAATATGCCCCAAAATAATTATTATCTATAGTCAAAAAATGTACTTTGCAATCTCAGATTGTATGAATGAAAGTTCCTGTCGCAGAAATAGGTTCCTAATATTCTTTATGCTCCAATTTCAAAAATAATTGCAGTTATGTATTGTTTTTTTTCTGAAAATAATGTTTTTTTTGTATTTAACAAGGGGCTTGCCTGTTAAAGTAAATGTTAACAAAAGGCTCGTGAGAGCTCCTTCCTGCCCACCTCTGGTTATACCTTTAGGAAGAAACTCAGATATCAGACAAAAAGAATTTTTCGGTAAGAATTAAACATTATTGAATATTTACGATCCATATTTATTAAGGGTCTTATAACTACGTCATGCATTAAAATTATTCATATAGTATTGACATAGCTAGAAATCACGCACAAAACGGGTTATAAAAACACATCTACTGTACTAACTGAAAGATACAGAATTCGTTGAATATTAAATAATAATAATGTAAATTTAAAAAAAAAAAAAAAATCCATTACTTAGTGCTTTTTGCCAACTATATATACTGAACCGATTACCAAAATCACTCGAAAGTTGAGACCACATGCGATACGTAAAAATTAATCATGTTTTTGACAACCACTTTTTGTCTGAAAATAAACACCAACTCTTAGGAAGGTTTCCATATGATGGATTGTATTTTGTGAGCTTGTTATTTAGAAAACTAAGTAACTTTTCCTGTCTATTTATGCAGTTACGTATTAAATAATATAACTAGTAACATCGTCAAAACATTATGTTACGCTAAACGGATTATCTATTAATTATCATTGATGCAAATCCAGTTTAATTTTGTTTTGTACGACATGAAAGAATAATTTTATCACTTTTAAAGTGTGTTCACTGTCAATACTTGGTGGAATGGCATTATAATAAAAATAATAAAAGTTTTTTAGTACTTTTTCCACATAAAATTTATTTGATCAGGACCGGTTTCGCTCATCGCGAGCATTATCAACTGATAAGAAAAATAAATTAAACAGTGCTATTTATACAAGTTAAATTGAAATAAAAAGGTGTAAGCAACTATACTAACAATGAAAAGGATTTACCAATTACATTATAATTACACAAAATTAAAATGCTTAACACCTATAAGTTATTTAATAATTGTATGTTATAGGTGTTAAGAACTACTCTAAGCTAATTTTACTATGCTTTTAAACTTGCCAAAAGCGAAAGCAAAAAGTTAGTCAATTTTTTATTGCAATCGGATGAGCGGTGCGGAAACGCATAAAGTACGAACAAACAAACATTCATTTTTATATATTAGATTATCTTAAGCACGTTGGCTATTTTTTTATTATGAGGTAAGGACAGGAAATTTATAATTAACATATTACTATTCGAATTAAAATCACATTATTTTTTTAAGCTGTAGGAATATAAGGATAGGGCTAGGATAGGACTAGTGGTTAGCTAATTGCTCTCGATATGCTCAGTTTATGGGATAATATGGGTGGGAGGGGGGAATTCCAGACAACACATACATCCATGCCTTCGAACAGAAATTCATAAATCGATTGAAAAATGAATTTTTAAAACTGTCCGCACTGGTATTCGAACCTGTGACCTCCGTAGCTGAAGCCAACGACGTTGACCACTCGACCACATCGGCGGCAAAGCAGACATAGTAGCATAAAAATAATTATTTAATTTGTAATAATAATATATTCACGTGTAAAATAAAACTAAGAGGAAATATTTTTAAAAAGCCTTCAATCTCCCCTGTCAAAAACTGTAACTCTCAGTTCAAAATCAAAATCAATAAAATCCCTTTCCCCAAGTGAACGCACGATTGTGGGGCATAAATTTCCCGCCTTTCCTAGAATCTGTGTTGTTGAAATGCAAATTAAAATGGCGGCTGGAGCGCCATTATCTCAGGAAATGCATAATGCAGTGAGCCTGGAATGCTGTGCGGCGGTGGAAGTGAGGGCTCACAGCTCTACGTCTTCATTTCGAGTCCCGGCGCGGAGATTTGTGAATTTAAATTGCATGGATTCGAGTCCTCCACCACTATCGAAGTTTACTTTGAAAAAGGTCTACACTCAAAGCACGCTGAGCGAAAACTTTCGAAAATAACTTTCGAGTTCTTGACGTTTTTGGAATAATAATTAATTAAATAACAGATTTCGTTGAATGTAAAAATTATAAATAATTTGACTTGCTTTTTTCGGATACATCATGAATATCGTGACCGGGTGAAAGCATTTTTTGGTTTTCCATTCATGTTTGAAATTTTTGAATGAACGTTTGCTAACATTGACTTTTAATTCATAATATGCAGCGGTGGGCTGCCAATATCTTAACAAGGGGCTCGGTAAATGGTATCCATTTTTTATCCATATCCGCTCCCAATGTTGAGCATATGGCCTCTTATTGAAGGTATTTTACTACGAGACCTGCTTGTTACTTAGTCGCTCAACCTCTTTTCCAAAGAGAGTAGTAGGGATAGAATGATAAAGATAAGACAGGATTAGTGATTAACTAATAGTATCGCTCAGTTGAATTGAAGGGTCGGAAGTGTGGGAGGCAATCTTAAGATATCACAAACACCCATGCCTTCGAACAGAAAACAGATAAATCGGTAAAAAAAGCTGTTTTGTACTGGGACTCGAACCCGTGAGGTCCGACACGGAAGCCTACAACGCTGAATGAAAAAATGAAGGGAAAACTAATTTTCAAATTTAACCATCTACAGAAATTGTAGTTATGTGATGATTTGATCTAAGACAAATGATTTTCTTATCTTAACAAGGGGCTCTCCGGCTGCGCTGAAATTTAACAAGGGGCTCGCGCGACCCCCCCCCCCCGATCCCCCTCCAGCCCATCTCTGATAATATGTATATAAATTCTATCAAAAAGTATGGACGCTGGCTGTAGTTTTCTATCAATTTCAAAATGAACACTTAATCTTTTTCTTCCATACCAACTTATTACAGTGATAGTCGATGGCATTCATCTAACAGTGTAGCGACTACTGTCAAATCCGTTAACATATATATGTTACGAGATTTAATTAATGTATTCACACAATCTGAAATTCTTGTTATCAAAAATATACATTATCCAATAAATTAAGATTGCGTTTCAAGATTAATATGTCAAACTTTTCTTTCTGATGTATCCGGAATCAAGCTTCAATTTAATGTTATTGTTTTAAATGATCGAAAAAAAGTACCATCTTATTTGAGCAATTATACACTAACCTTATTTGTTGAAAGCGATCACACAAATAGTGTCGGAGTATAATAATTTGTCCTTCGTATATACTGATGTGAAAACATTGCCATAATGTTTGATTTATACTTCATGCATCCAGGTACATGAAGATTTTTCTGCAAAAAATAAATATGTAATATAAATATATATTACATATTTATGTATATATAAAATAAATATGTATATCAAATCTATGGAGCTTTAAGTCCTAGCGTCAAAGTTCTTCGGTCTCCTGCTCCGCTGAAATATCATAGTTTCCAACGTTGAATGTATTCCCCAGTAATGTATTACTGTAGTAATATTTAAAGTGGTTTACGTATTCTAAAAAAACAAGAATTATTCGATGCTATTTTATAATTAATTTATTATTATAATCATCAGTCAAAATTTACAACATCGCTTCTGAAAGTTCACGGGTTCTTCCGAAACATACTGTTTTTAATTGACTTCAAGTTCATTGAAGACATACCTAGTAACTGACCAATTGGCAAAAATGCGTCATTTTTCGCAAAAAAAAAAGTGCATAATATCACTACAACGAAAATAGAAAAGTAAGAATTGTCTTTAGAATCACAACTCTATAGAATTCCACAGATAATATGTATCACCGAACCGCGAATAAGGCAATACTGTGAAAAGAATCGGCTATTGCATTATTGAAACGGCAGATGTGATCAATAAATAACTTGTGTTTTCACGCACACGCGACCCCTCCGTTTTCTTTCTTCACCCCTGTAAATAAAAGAACACGAACGCAGGAATCATAAATCATAAATAATGACGTCACAATATGTGCATGCTGAGTATTACCTGCAAACGGTTATTGGAAACGACGACAATGATAACGCGAGACATTTCCGATAAAAGTTTGATTGTTTATTTGGGGATGACATTAGATTATTGTTATTCCGAAATATTATTTCGAATTGACGCATTTTATTGCGTTGCATGATAATATTTTGATTGAGTATCTATGCTTTATCGATCAACAGCTGTTTTTATTAACTATCGAGTAGGAAAAATCTGACAAAATAACAGTATTATATTTTATATTATTATCTCTAACCCTTGGATGATTCAAATTATGATATTGATATACCACCCTTAGGGGGAAACAAAATTTCGTATTTAATAAATCAAACTTTTTATTAGATAATACTTACAAAGAAATTGAAATCAAATAACACTCACAAATAAGTTTTTGGTCATTCAATTCGAAAATATAGATCATTTATAATAAAATGAAAAAATTCGCATCACGAAAATGATTTTAACCACTTTTTTCCAACTTAATGCAGCACTTTGTTTTTATTGTCTTTTTATAAATTCAATATTTTTTTTTTCAATAAAAAAAGCAAATGTCATTTATTGCTAATAATAGTCAAAACGTCACTTCACTTCGTGACAAATATCAAAGATCTCAATTTTTTTATTGAAAAAGAAAACAAATTTTCATAGTGACAAAACAATCGTGATTCGAGCACAGTAGTTATTATCATTAGAACACAGAGGCCGACATGTTATTCCTTTAAATATATTTTATATGTAGTATGACATCTTTAAACATTCGTATGATATTAAAATAATTGAACAAGTTATATCATTATTTTGTAGTCGCAGAAATCTTTAAGAAAATACCTTGCATCCATTGAAACCCATTTGTCATTGTCAAGGTAGGAAACATCATATCATTCGGTCCATTTTCATCAGTGGCGTGCATTCTGTGAATCGCGTTATTATTAACGACCCCGACAACTACACGCCGCGCTAACCAAAGCGTCAGCGCTATTAATTAACGCTCCTGATAATAATAATTACTAGCCCTGTGCACGCATTGTTTTCGAACCGGGAACCATCCATCAACCAGACCAATAACTCTCCGCAGAGCGCTGTCCGTATGTTAACTCTGCGATCTGGTTAAGGACAGGGCTGGTCAACGCTCAATCCGAGGACTGCAATAAATTTCAAAAAGTATACAGTTCATAATATTGTATGCATTATCAACTGATAAGTTGTCGTATCAGTTATTGTCCTAGTCGTCTAAAATAAATGTGGTATTAGTAAAAAAGAGTGTTTTATTTTTTTAATATAATGCCATTCCAAAAAGTATTGACAGTGATCATCTGAAAAAGTATTATACAACATTAAACTCATATTAGCATTTTTTATCCATTACTTTAAGTTTTCTTCTTGGCATAAAACTTAACGAAGAAACACTATTTCTTAGTGAATATCTGAGTACTTAATTACTATTTTAAGTATTATCCGTATATTATATATCACTAAAGAAAAATTTGGGCAATGAAAGCATGTGTATCAAATTTTTAAATTCCAAGTTAAAAATAAAATATATATACATATACAATTTGTTTTAAAACAGATTTTTTCAGTTGTTATAAAATTTTGCATTTTAGCAGCAATTACACCAAAAGCTTTTTTTATTTTTTTAGATGATGCAACAGTTTGAATTGTTTGCGGGTGTTAATGGCTTTATAAATCAATGTTTTCAGAAAACACAGTAATATTATCTTTAATGATAATCATCCTACGTTTCGAAATAGGATTTTCTAAGGGCTGTAATCAAACAATGAAAAAATGATGACGGCCTTGAATCGAACCGACCCTCAAATATTTATTTCATATTGGTCACAGTTTAACTGCTCTGGCTGGCGCCAATGCCCTCATCGGGAAATCCAGTGATAGGCAGGCACACATCCAACAATCCGCTGTAAATAACGGGGACGCCTGTAACTATTGTGCATGCAACCAGCGTTACAGATCTGTATAAACAATCGCGTCACAATCACTTATTCAAGGCGCAGTATATCTGTCACTAGGTTTTCATTATCGTCGTACGCAACCGCGGAGATCGCATCGCTTTTATTAGCTCAAGTTTTCAGGTAATTGTAGCAATTAAAACCCTGAATGAAATTAAAGATGGAGATTATAATTCAATGATATAACAGTGCTAATTATATTCATCGCTTTAAGTCTAATAGATTAAACGTGTTAAGGATAAATATTATATACATATAACTAAATATGTTAACTATTAAAGAATTGTTAGTACATTGTTTGCGATAAATGGTGCACAAAATAAGCGTCTTAATCGGCAATAAAAAAGATTAACTTATTTTATTGAATATTTGAATTCACATTTCTGATCAAATCTCTGTATAATCCATAGACAGACTATTATACCAAGGTACGTCGTCGACCCCCAATAATAATGGTGGCAATAGCTTTTCTATTTATGATCAATAACTTTCCCATTCCGTCCCTCACGACAGGGCTATGCTATTAACGTAAATGATACTCTATAACTTATTGGTTTCCATTCCTTTTGAGATATTGAACTAACCATTTATCATAAATGAATTAATAAAATCTTATATGTATTTGTATAAACCGTCGTATAGTAAAGTAAAATTTATATGAAATAATGTCGGTGGCGAAAATATCGTATTATATAATATTATCTGTGTTTTGTTTTTATTTTAAATCTCCGCTGCCAGTGTTGAGTACGTGTAATCTTTTGTAGGGCTTACATTATTTATTTAATTTTTAAACTAATTGTTATACAGTTGCTAAACCTTTCTTGTTGTTTGTACTGTGACTCGAACCAGTGAGATCCGTCACGGAAGCCAACAACGTTGATCAATACGCCACGGATTCGACCCTTTTTTTACTCAGTTTATCGATATCTCTTCGAAGGCATGGATATTTGTAATGTCTAAAAAATCCTTTTACATTCTTAAATTAACGAGGCATAGCGAGAGCAACTATGAGTTATCCACTAGTTCTGTCCTAACCCTATCATTCTATCAATTTTCTTTAATAAATGCAACACTGAGTTTAAAGCTATTGCTGGCGAAAAGGATAAGCCCACAGATTTGAGTAGTGAGTAGTTTTAAGAATTACAATTATTTTGTTTGTCGGAAAAGGTTTTATAACTATATACATATAGGGTATAAAAGCGGCGACCCAGGCATGTTGTCAAATTTGTGGGCATTCCCATGGGCTTATCCTTTTCGCCAGCAATAGCTTTAAACTCAGTGATGCATTTATTTCTTATATAAACACGAAACATTCATTTACTAAGCGTCAGTTCAAGTTCATCCGTGCACTTGAACGCCTGAAGATGCCGAAAGGCGAAACCCGGGTCATCAGTGACAAAATCTGTGTGAATGTACATAATTTGAACGATTCAAATTTAATATTGAAATTCTACCAAGTCGAAATCTTAAATTATAAAAGAAAATAATTTTTTTGTTTTTCTAATTTTCTTACGAACAATCATATAAAATAATCACTGAATCTATCGTACCCAATCGCAGAATTCATTGAACATTGAATGAAGCTTGATCGAAAATATTTATAATAAAACAGTCAAATCATATTCGTTAACTTTTATTCCACCTCTCGCGTTGTATTATATTATGTTTACAAAGTTACAGTCTCCATAATATCGCCCCGGGGACAGTAAAATTGTGTCGGACTTAACGGCACGACCATGACGTTCTTTTGATATTGAACGAAAAAAATCGTAAAAAGGCTATGTGGAAGAGTTATCACACGAGCGTGATTCTCCTTTCACTCATCCCCCCGTCGTGTTCGGAGTCAGCGAGCGCCACTTGTGGCCGACATGTTTATTAGCAGCCCTGGATTTATTGCCGCGCCATGTGTAAACGTAAAGGGAGTTGAAACAGGGCCGTGCCAAATCAGACCCTACAACACGTCGAAAACGGCGCTCGAAACAACTTAGAATGGATGCCAAAATCGAACGACTCACTCAGTGAATATTAATAATAAATGTTGCTTACTCTATTAGAATATTTTAATTGCTCGACATTGGTTTGTTCGTGTTATTATTCAATGTTTAAGTGTCGTTATACAGGAATTGCAAATGAGCTTCTCGTACCAACTTCAATACAATTGTAAGAGAAAACTAATGGGTCATCGATAAATGAAATTTAAGAAATGGTTGACCTTCCGTTTTAAGATTCACCGGAAAAAAAATGTAACTTATATTTAACATTTTTAGGATGTTCACTGTCAATACTTGGTGGAAAGGCATTATATTAGTAAAAACACAATATTCCTTTGTACTTCATTCCACTTTATTTAATATGTCATCAGTTGACGATGCTCGTAATGAGCGAAACCGGTCCTGACATATTAAATAAAGTGGAATGAAGTACAAAGGAATATTGTGTTTTTACTAATACTTATATTTAAATTAAAATTCTCTAGTAATCCATGATTACGCCCACTCAACTCAAAATGTTGACGATACGGTACTTCGTAAAATCGAACATTTATTTATTTTGTCAGAATAATCATTTTTTCAAGTCTGGTGACCAGGGCCGGCGCTACCATACAGGCGAAATAGGCAATTGCCTAGGGCGCAAATCATTAAGGGGCGCATAAATTGAGTAATCAAATTATTTTGTATATTCTTATAACAAATAATAGTTTATACTTGTATCTGTTCGTTATAATTATGTATCGTATTATATATACTTCGAAAAAGGTAGGTTGAGCGACTGGCTAACAAAGAGTTCTCGTAAAAAACTTATTTTGAGATACCTCCATTAGGAGACCATATAATTCACATTGAGAGCGGACATGTGTATAAAAAAAATATTTCAGTTTGTTAAAAAGGGGGCGCGCCAATAACCGTTGCCTAGGGCGCCAAATAACCTCGCGCCGGTACTGCTGGTGACATCACACTTTTTACAACTGCTCTTACTGCGCTTATGAAATGATAGTTCTTATTATTATGAGCGAATAATCGTATAATTTTATGTCTACAATATATTACCTTAATAAAAGATAATTTATTTTGTCATTTGCTGGCTGATTAATGACATTTAATATATCTAAAGGAACGGAGGCATACCTAAGCCGTTTGAAAAACTCTTTCGCGATATCCATCACTGCCTTTTGAGTTCATTTAAAAATAGCTTGACGTGCAGTAAAACGCATCCCTTTAGCGGGTGTAAAATATCGTGTCAAAGACGCTCACGGTGCGTTTCATTAAAATTTCATTCCTACATTACTCTGCACGTCCGAAAGCCCATCCATCAAGAGGAAGAAGAAAATTCTTCACCCTTGTTAAGTGCCCTCCGTTTATTGCGACTTGACTGTCGTCACTTAGCACTTGTGCCACCCCTTGCTGAGGGCGGACACCCACGGGAGAGAGAGAATGCACTTGTCGGATAGATACGTACCCTGAAAGTGAAATTGAATCAACGTCAGTGGTTTGCTTGTTATTTATGGCTTTTTATTACAGGACAAACGGAATCAAAAACAACCATTATACCAATTCAATTGAACAAATATCTTTTAATTTTATAATAACGTACGCTTTGTCTCTGACTGAAAGAGAAACAAGTAAATTCCAACTAGTAGATGCTTCCAATTGCATGTTTTCATTGAAGTTCATCCGTGTGCTATTGTGCATATCAACTTCTTTCTGTTCTAAAATGCGCTTAAATGTGACCAAAATTCGTAGTGTTCGATGGTTTTAAATACTTTTCAAGTAGTAAAAACCTTCGCCTGAAAATGTTCAATAATATGATGTATTGATTATGATCAGCGGTGGACTGCCAATATCTTAACAAGGGGCTCGGTAAATCTTATCCATTTTTTTATCCATGTCCGCTCCCTATGTCAAGCACATGGTCTCCTAATGAAAGTGTCTCAACGAAAGCTATTTTTCTATGAGAACTGCTTGTTACATAGTCGCTCAACCTCTCTTTTCCAAAAAGACTAGTAGGGATAAAATGATAAGCATAAGACAGGACTAGTGATTAACTAATAGTAACGCCCAGTTGAATTGAAGGATCGGAAGAGTGGGAGGCAATCTTAAGACATCACAAACACCCATGCCTTCGAACAGAAAATAGATAAATCGATCGAAAAAATGCTGTTTCGTACTGGGTAATGGGGCTCGCCGGCCACGCCGAAATTTAACAATGGGCTTGCGCGAGCCCCCCCGAGCCCCTTCCAGCCCATCCCTGATTATGATCCGAACGAAATAGAATTTTATTTTATTATTCACAAGTAATATAACAATACATACAAAAGTAAATCTACTGTTAGAAGGCCAGATGTTAAAAAAATACACCAACAATCGGCAATCTTTTTTACTTTTATATATTTTATAAAACATTCAAAATAAATTTACTTTTATTATATACAGAAAATTATTTATTTATGTTAAGCTATCGTGATTACCGTGCGGTCACAATCCAATAAAAGTTTATATTATATTATAGTATCAACATCGGTCTATTTCCTAGAACAATTTAATTTGCTTTATAAATCAGCATTTTCTTAGCTGTAAATCACTTTAAAATTCATGAAATTATCCCACAAAAACGCCATTATTCGCGGCAAACAAAATATACCTTAAAATCCGATGGTCTGTCATGCTACAGATTAAGGCTTCGATACCAAGTTCAATATACCCAAACAGCGCCAGCAGTTAATTTATAATACATAATAATGTTATATGTTTGATTTATGATTTATAATTTTTTTCAAATTCCGTAAGTGGTACTTGTTCGAGCGTGGTTTTTACTGCACGATTTTAGCGATTCCGCTACTACCCTAGTCAAACACGACGGAGAATTTTCCGCGGTGATTTTTCCGCATATCGTGTTTATTATATCAACTCACTCGTGACATTGTGTAAATCACTTTTTTTTAAAACACTAAAAGTATTGCCAAACTACAATATACATACCTAAATAAAATCTTTATTTCCTTATACAATGCATCATCATCATTGAAATACGATTTTTTCAAATTCTCACTTATTGTCGATTCTCTACTGTCACGCAGTTGTTGTGTTGAACTGTCATCTGAAATTTTACATAACCTTAAAAATTCTAACTTTTCTATTCAACATATTTAACCTAACTTAAACCATAATGCACCAATACATACTATTTTGACTAGCGCTCGTCAGTGAGTTTATAATCTTACTTAGTAAAAACACAATATTCCTTTGTACTTCATTCCACTTTATTTAATATGTCAGGACCGGTTTCGGTCATTACGAGCATCGTTCGTAATGAGCGAAACCGGTCCTGACATATTAAATAAAGTGGAATGAAATACAAAGGAATATTGTGTTTTTACTAATATAATGCCTTTCCACCAAGTATTGACAGTGAACACCCTAAAAGTGATTATACTCTTACCATTCAATTATCAGTTATACGTTGACACATTATATTTTATGTCAAACGTAGTTAAGTTTATATGCCTCACCTTATTCTGTGAACCAGATTTTTTCAATTATCTGTAATTCATTTTCATAATCAATAGGTAATCTCCAGATTACGTCTGGACCATCACTTTGATAGTGATAATAAATAAAACATTTACGCACACATTTATAATTGATAATATTTTCATACACGATTTTATTTGGGACAAATTAATATAAACTTTGTTAATCTTTTCCGAATGTTTTCTTCCGAGATGAGTAATGGCCGACCGGCCGTGCAGCCATCTGTTGGCCCCGCGTAGAGTCAATACATGATGATGCATTCTCCCTTTGCAAGCAGACAGTGCGAAAATTCAATTTGTGATTTACGCTTAGTTCTGGACCCTTATTTATCGCCATGGTGGTTTAACCTTATTGGTTATTCACTGGTTACTGCTTTGTATCATTTGGCAATTTATTGAAACAAAAATGGCTTCTTTTGTTTTTGAAATATGGATAATCTTGCCAAGTGTCAGAAATAATTTTGAATTTAGAAAACCATTTTTCAAGCGTTTTATTTCTAGACATTATTCCCAATTGATAAGTTATTTATATTTCAATATAATATATATGACTAGGTTTCCACCATTGCTGTCACTTATATGTTCAGTTTTATTTTACATAATTATTATTTATTACTTATTATGATTTTAACTAAAGTTATTTTTAATAATCTTTGTTTACAAATCTGCCATGTACTATAATATGAATTAATATTAATGAATTTTCACTTAATCGTTAATTTATTGACAGTTATTATACTCCATTTTGAAAATGACAGCTACTGTGATATTTTTTTAAGCAGAGAACACTGAATTAATTTTCTCACATTATATTTAATAGAAATCTTAAATATATATTTTTTAATCATCTCCGCTCTTAATGTGGAGCATCTCAATAAAATAATTTCTACGAGAACTGCTTGTTATTCAGTTTCTCAACATCTCTTATTTTTTAAATAGAGTAACGATATGGCTGGGATAGGACTAGTGGCTAGCTAAACGTTATCGCTACGCCCCGGTTTTTTAAGAAAGGACGGCGTGGAGGTGGGAATCCAAGACATCATATACATCCATGCCTTCGAACAGAAATTCATCGATTGAAATACAAACTGTCAGTACTGGGATTCGAACCCGTGACCTCCGTGTTCTTAGCCAACGAATTTGACCACTCAACTACACAGATCGGCGTATAACAAATATACATTTAAATTATTTTTTAAATAATATAATATAATAATGAAACGAAAAGCTGATTTTAATAATTTCCCAGCCCTAGCATTCTATCCTTACCCTTTGATAAAATACGGTTTAGCGACTGATTAAACACCAGCTCTCGTTGAAAAAAGTCGTACCATTGAAAGATCACAGTAACGTCATTTTTAAAAAAATCTTAAACTATTCTCATATCAATGTCAATGAACTTTTCATGCCGTGTTCATAAATCTCAAAGCACATTCACCCTCTGTTCATATGAGCTTATTTTATTTTTTCATCTAAATAAACTAAAACCGTAGATGTCGAACGTGAAATTTTAATGGAGTTACCGTTCGTGACACTCATTATCACGTATCGCGAGGAATAATTGAATCGTTTTTCGCGTGTTTGAAAGGCAAATAGAAATACCGTTACAATGTTTTCACGCAAAGGGTGGTAAAAGTAGCCCCCGAAAATTCTGTCAACCTCGTTAAGCTGATATAAATGCAGTATAGAACAATCTGTATGGAAAGTAGAGTAATTACTATTTAACACTTTCCAGCAGTTCTAAAATAAACTACAATTTTTGTTATTGAATACCTTTTAAGATACACACTAAACCAGCGATGTCGAACACGAATTAACAGCATTCTACTAATATATTTTGCATTTTGTTATTCATAAATCAAACAAAACAAAGCAGTGACGTGAATTTGCGAATTCAAAGTTTATTAAAGCATTCAACGACAGATTCTCATACATGCAAAAGTATGAGGAAATGTTCACGATATTTTAAGCTCCATTTAACGTAGTTGAGGGGGAATCCACACCTGAAAATTTACAAAAGGAGTTATTAGACCTCCAATCAAGCATTGAGTTAAAATGCATGTTTGAAGAAAATAAACGTGAGCTTGGTCATGAATGAATCCTTGAGGATAAATTTTTCAACATTAAAAAATCTGGCGATGTGCATTACAGCTGCATTTGGGACCACATATCGCTGCGAGTCGTTCTTTTCTAAATTGAAAATAGTTAAAACGAAATGTCGTAACAGGCTAGCCGATGAAAACTTTACTAATCAACGGCAATGTGCATCGAATAAATTACCAGTCGATATAAAAATAGTATAAAAAAAACAAGTGTCACATTAATTATTAAGTAAATAAAATGTTTGGCTGTTTTTAAAATAAAAAAGGGATCATGATTCATGTTAATTATTGATTAATAAATTGTTTTTAATAGGTTTGTTTGTTTTGTTTTGTATGCGGCCCACCATATACCGGTAATATTTTATTTGACCCACCAAACCATTTCTGTTGGACAACGTTGCACTAAACTGTTGGTTATCCGGGTTAATGGTTGGGAGAGGTCGCACTGATGATCGAAAAGCGGATAATCCGAAGTATTTATGTTTAAATACTATAATACATTTTTAAAGCAGATCATTAATTTAGCCATGATTAACAATTCTTTTTTTTGTAATTTTGTTGTATTTACAGGCGAGTTCAAACTATTCATAAGTCGGACATGGTTATTACGATCACGGAAATAGCGAGATCTCGGATTTAATGAGGAAAAATTCGTCGACATTTTAGTTTATGGTTTTTTTTCATACATTTATTCACTTTTATATCGAGCTATTTCTCGGGTTTACTGAATAAAAATATGGTCAAAATTTACTGAAATAATAACTGTTAATGTGTCTATCGTTTAAAAACAACATTTTCGACTCTAAGCAATAAAATTCGACAAGGCAGTCAACTAGACCGATGCCAATGAGAACAATGAAACAAGCATCAATTTTAAATTTTATAAGAAATATGGATTGACAGAATAATGTAATATGTGTGTTACGAACGGGTGTGTAAAAAAATTCTAATTGTATATTTTTGTTTGAATTGCAACTTTATGTGTTATGTGACCGCTCCAGATACGTTACGTCTTCATGTGATGGGTATGTTTGTAAGCATTTAAAAATACATATTCTCTGATATAACGAGTCATGTTTATAACGATCAAATTCAGTCGGTCTCATCTTCTTCGTAATAACCAAGTTCGACTGTATTCGTTCGAATATTCTTAAAAGCTTATATCCAAAAAATAAAACACTTTTTTGGAATAATTCTACATTATTTATAAAACATCAGAAACAAGTTTGCTCATCACGTGCATTTTCAACTGAACTGATTCGTTTTACGCATTTCCATGGATATAAATCTTAAAACCTTAATTCGCTACTTCGATTTATTACTACACCTTACACTAAAAATAAGATATTTGTACAAGTATGATAAAATATGTTCAGGTATAAATTAAACTGACCCATCAATCAATGCTACACGTAAAACACGTATTCTTTTCAATATATTTATTGAATTCATACATCGATAATCGGGAGTTTATTGAATTTATTTATTTATTACATTATATTATTAACATACTGGTTCAAGAATTGTGGGCTGGGCTGTAATGCTTTGGGGTAGAAGTGGAGCGACTGAATTCTAACCAGATCTCTAAAAGCAATTATATTTAAGTACTCAATTGCATTACTTAAATATTTATAAAGTCTTTCTTTAGAAAGTGTTTTATTTTATTAAGAATTCTCGCGGATAAATACGAATATATATAATTGATTTATGATTGCACATTTTTTTCAATAACTGTAAACAGTAAAAATGATAATTTGACATATCACATAAATGACAAAATACATAATTAATATAACGATTCATGTTAAACCAATTATATCATAAGAAACTTATTCTTTCCCGTATTTAAATAACTTAGAAAGTTTCGAAATAACTTTCTAAGCTTTCATTTGAAAACACATCTAACACTAGCCAAATTCTAGTGAAAGCTCTTTGGTAGTTCCTGTTAGTTATAAGTTGTGAAATACTTTCGCGGCACTACCTCAGCACGTTAATTTTCCGCTCCAGCATTTCCCGACCGACTAAAACTTTAAACAATATTAGTTATCGCCATTATTATTACAATGAACCTTTTGAAAATGACTTTTCCCAGCCGCGGAATCCACAAAGCAGAGCCTCCTTTCGCAGGTAAAACAATAAATCACTTTAGATTAGAATACAGTGCCGTACACAGTACGTAAAACAATGCATCCACGTTTTCTTTCGACAGGTAATCAATGTTCACAATCAATTTCTTCTGATTTCATTTCAAGCATTCGTAGCAAAGAGTCGATACCGGTTTTCATTAATAGAATAAAATTAATAGGGTAAAATATCAAGGTATTTCAGTTCTACAGTTTTTTTAAAAAGTTAAAGGTTGATAGCTATTTCGGCTTACGCCATCGTCAGAACTATCGACTATTAAAATGGAGTTCTACCAAGTAAATGCCAAATCAATAAATAAGAATAAAATTAGTTGATAATGTTATGTACGACAGCGATACAAGAGAAAATCACCAAGTGCATGTTTCATGAAAATGAACCTTACAATTATTTCAAGTTTTACTTGCATAATAAGTAATATTGTTTTGATAAAATATACCCAGAATTACATATGTACATACATACCTTTACCTTCAAACTTCAATATCTTAATTGAAAATATTAATACAAAATAAGTGAGTTGTAGATTGTTGTGCAATTTATTTTTCAATACTTTCTATTACAAACTTGGTCACTTTTTACTGTTTGATTTTTTTACTCGTTTCAGACGAAATAAAAGGATTATTTTTTGTCGACTTTCTGATCATTATTATCATCCACCCTCGTTCGGTAGAATATTTTTACCAATACGCGTGAGATCAAAGTTTCCACGGACGCCAATGGAAGAGACTGTCGACAGTATTATTATGCCGAGTATGCGTCAAATTACTTTCGCAAAGCCAACTCCGAACGCGACTGAGGCAAATGTACCGCATGGTAATTCAGAAGTGGTTGAAATCAGTGGTGTAATTGTAAATCTCCGCGTTCCGTGGTTTTTGATTAACCAGAAATCAACCACTATTTCAGTCATTAATAAAATTAATTTCTTATAAGTTGTATAACCATCGCCAACCGTACCGAAAAAAATGTTTGCCACTCCTCAAATTTCAAACATGCTTTTTTTAACCATTTCCGATTCCAGTGTGAAGCATTTGGACCACTAATGAAATATTTTTAAAAGAGGTTTTTTTCTGTCAAAAACTGCTCGATATTCAATTGCTAAGCATAGCGGTTAACAAAGTCCGGCCTGGGACTTCTGAAGATTTCAATCCGGCCCCTGATTTTTAATACACAAATATTTTACATAAATGAAATATTGATTTCTTGTAAATTCTAATAGAATATTCAATAATATTTTTCGTCCCTCCCCCCTAAAATTTTTGAAAAAACCATCCGGTCCGTTTCTCGAAAAATTTACTATTTACTGCTTAGTGTCTCTTGTTCGTAACCAGTAATAAATAATACTACTATAAGGATAGGGCTAGGCTTGAACCAGAAGTTGGTAAATCGTTTCAACTACGCTCCGTTTTTTTATTATTTGAATGAACAGGAGGTTGCTTAAGAGAATCATAAAAATCCATGCCTTTGAACACTAATCCATAAATAAATATATGAAAGCACCCTAACCAATCGGCTATGAACCCAACATGATATTGTTAATTTATATTATTTGACAATGAAATTAAAAACAACAAATGTATTGTGCAAATAAGTTTCCATTGATATAATATATTTAGTCATCAATAAATTACAAGATTTTATATCTTTCAAACATACTTTTCTTGTCTACCGTGCCCAATAGCACAATGCTTTGATATTGAATGAAATTTAAATCCGTTAAAGTCGACCGACCTAAATAGTAATTGATATGCTTTTAAAAGTTTTTATTTAATCAGAATAGATCGAAATAAACCCGATAAACGAGTCGAAAATATACTCCTTCTTCTTAAAGTTATATCTACGCCCCTGTAGAGCTAACGAAGTACATACTACCGCTTGAAGAAATATTATGACTATTCAATTAGTGGTTTAAATTTTCTGGCCGCCTGTGGTATCTTTAAGAAACTTTGTTTAATTAAATTTTCTTTACGATTATTGGTCGTCCAAATTAATGTCACCTAGTTTTATGAATCTTACTCAGCCCCCTCAGATATAACAATTTAATTAATTAATTATAATTAACCGTCTTTTAGTATATACACGTAAAACTTTAATAGTGCTTTGTATTCTGAAACGTTTAGGTTATAAACACATTCTGAAGTAAATCATTTTCTTAAAAAAATAGATTTATTCAATATATGTACCTTTTTGTTATTGAATGTTTTTCAAGTTACTGTTATTTTTTTGCGATGGATTTGGAACTAGAAACTTTGTGTAACATATTTGAAATTTTGTAGTGTCATTGGAAAATCCAGAAAGAAAAAGTCTTAGTGAAGAGGTGTGTAAATTATTGGAATTTTGAAATATATGTCGAATAATTTAAATTCTGTTTTTATTTTTAAAGACATACTATTTTCAATCAAAGCTTAGTATTGTATTGTATTGTGTTCATCTGTGAGTATGTTGTAATATGGAAATTGATTGCCGTCATACAATCAAAAAATCTTCTTTCTTATGTAAAACTAATATTTGAGGGGTGTATTTCCAAAGTCAACTTATTCCACTTGAACAAATTGTTGACAAATAGCAAAAAAACTGTTTAATATGTTGTTGCTTTTTTGTTATTTTTATTTTAAAATGTTCTTAAAATCAATAAGCTTTTTTTTTTATTATTATTCGATAAACTTGTTTTCCTTTCTGCATCACACCGAAGACGATATCTCCTCAATGATACAGTTAAGATACATGTTTTAGGCACAATTTGATAGGCAACAATAATAATAATTAAAAATATAAAGATATTAATAAAGGTTAATTAAATACATTGAATTGGTATAACTACACGTAAAAAAATAATTAAATAATAATAAGCAAGAATGATAGTTAATGGCACTAATGAGACAACTTTTAATTTTGAAACAGATATAATATGATTAAGGATTGAATGGTGAGGGGCAGGGAAGGTAAACTTTTTCTCCAAAAGAAGTAGCAAATTTATTGAAGTGAGTGAAATTTTCTGAAGATGAAACTAGATCTGGATGCCCGATATGACCATCATAGATAGAAAATCAATAAGCTATTTTAACTGAATTGACAAGTCATCATCGTAAATACACTTTTCCCATAGGTCGATGTGGAATTTAGTTTTTTTTGTTTTTTAACGCCGATTAACTAAAATTTTAAAAAATAGTTCTCATAGACAAAAAATACTTGTTAAAAATATTCTCCTTTAAATTGGCAATCATACCCAACTCACTTTTGTCAAGTATTGAAATAAGTTACTTTGGAAATACCCCACTCATTTGTAAACCAATATAAAAGTGAAGATAAATTGAAATCTTAGATCTCACTTTCAATCTCATAGTCTGAGAGAGAGTCAATTGAAAATTACTTTTAACCGCATAAAAATATTTATCATTACGAGTGTCCGTAAAGTTACTGCTTTTCTCATTTTCATTTAATACGGCAAACGAAATGAAAATCGTGACTTTGCAACTGGCGATCCATAAAATTGTCTATCTACTACAATACTTTAAATAAGAAAATCGTAATTTTTGTTTGCCAGTTTATAAATGAATCTGTCAACGTGATAACGTTGTTTTGTTTTATTTTGTTTGATATAATCTTATATTTCTTTTGTTAACAAATATATCGTAATTAAATTAAAATATTATTATAACTTTCATTGACATGAACACACTAAAGTTATTTGACTCAAATATTGCTGACAATAAAATCATTAAACCATCTTCTTCAACTAAAGTGAAGTTAAGTGTTCTTAAAATGGAAGAAAATGTGGAATATGCAGAGTGTTATGCGTCAACTAAATTGTTATATTCTGTTATTTATCGTGTGAGTTTTTATTTTATTTTTTGCTATGATATTGTTATTTTTATTTGTTTCATAATCCAAGTACACTAGCGCCACCATTTATGCAAAAGATAGTTGGGATCTTCTCTCGGTAGATACCGCTGAAGAACATCGCGTGTCAAACAACCATTTGAACAGACAATAGCGTGTCTGCAGAGATGTCGTTATCTCATTCCAGTTTTCACACCAATTCAAGGAAGACTCATTTATGGTTTGCGTCCAGAATAGAATATGTTTTAAATAATTATTATTGATTTTTCTCAAAGTATTGAAATAAAAGATTTTCGATCAATTAAAAATAAATAAATCGTTTATATAAACTGCATCCAAAAATCATTTATATAATTTTGCTAAAGTGCATGAAAATGCATTCGATGAATAGTTTTAGTACTCGTTGTAAGATGACTCTATATCAATAACAATGTTTTTTCTAGTGTCACAAAAGATGAATTTCATTCAATTGTTGTGTGTATATATTATTGTTTTGCAATTTAAAATGAAAATATATAATATCCCCCATTTAATGGATAACTAAGCTCATTTTCAATATTAATATTTAAAACAGTTACTTTGGATTATAACATTCACAACGTAAACAAATAATAAGCTACTTTTTCTTTGTTGTTGTTTTTTTGTATACGTATTGGAATAATATATTTTTACTGTGTTGCTAGAGTAAATTAATTAAGATATTGATTACTTGATAAAAATAAAAAAATCGTGTTTATTATTATTCGTAGAAATCCGTACATCACGTCTTATTTAAAAATATATTTTTTACGTTATTTTAGATCGTAGATTTTCCAATGCCGTATCCATTTTTGTTTATTAATGTCAAGTTTCTAATGGCTGGTGACTTCATTTTTTTAATAACAGTATCAAACGTAGTTTTTTTACGACCTTAGCCAATATAATCTCTCCAGGGTCATTTTTGTTTCTGATCTGATTCAGTATCCATAACTTAGGTTAGGAACATATATTGTAAGATTAGGTACGTGTACAAAGTGGTATTCGTTTCGACTCAGTCGGCTTAGAACAAAATGTAAGACGTGAGCTGTAAACCAGACCAAAACGATATTTTGAATTTAATTTCCCAATCACTGTCACTGATATTGCTTATTGATAATTTTAAAATTAACTTTTTATTATTATTAGATGTAAATCAATTCCTTATATTTTAGTCAAATATAAGTAAACATAAATAAGATTGTAGTATCCGATTCATTGATTAGATTAATATTACTGCTAACGAAAACAATCCTTTGATTGAATTCCAATTGGATTCTCAGTAATTCATTTGTTGTCTCGCCCTAGAAAGCCGTATTTGATTGGAAAAGAAATGATTGGTTATAGGTTAAATATTTTTACCGAGGCGAAAGAATAATTCTCTTTCATTTCAAATATTTGGTAGTTTTAATTTGATCGTTCGCGATGTCTGATACGTAAAAAATGTACGCTTATTTTAAATACATTTATACATAGTTTCTAAAACTCAAAAATAGCAGGATATTTTTAATTGAAATATTTAGATATATTAATGGAAATATAATCTTTGAGTATCATTTTTATTTATTAGATTTTAGTCATTTGAATTATTAAATGCGCGACTGAACAAAATCTTTAAAAAGATCTGTTGGTTTTTGGAATATTTTAAATTTGAAAGTAACTAAAAATCATGCGTGTTTTAGAATATGAAGAATATATTTTATAATCGATTTAATGGTACCAAATAATGAAAATATCAAAATCATAACTTTTTTTTAGTTTTCATATTCAACGAATTAAATTATATCCAATAATAACACCCTTGCTTAAAATCTAGAATGTAGCTTATCAAATAAACATTTTGGCTAAATTTGTGCCATTCGAAAACCGGTTTTTAAACTTCGTAACCGGTTGTGCCGAGTTCTCCATAAACAAGTCTATAAACAAAATGACAGAAAATTTGGATCTTTTATTTGATGGCTTAAAGACCATATGCCCCACATCCAGTGCCAGCGCGAGGCTATTTAGCGCCCTAGGCAACGGTTATTGGCACGCTCCTTTTTAAAAAATTATCCCATTTTTTTCGAAATAATAAAAAACAAACTATTCAAGATCATTATTTTTTTAATATATCCATATCCGCTCCCAATGTGGAGCATATGGTCTCCTAATGGCGTTATCTAAACAGAAGTTTTTCTACGTGAACTGTTAGTTACTTAGTCGCTCAACCTCTCTTTTTCGAATCATATAGAATACGATACATAACTACAACAAAAAATACTATAAAGAGTATATAAAGAAATAGTTATAGTTTTCATTTTATGCGCCCCCTAATGGTTGGCGCCCTAGGCGGTTGCCTATTTTGCCTGTATGGTGGCGCCGGCCCTGCCCACCTCATTACCCAACGAAAGGATATTTTCGATATCAGAAAATTTTGTTACAAAACAATCAGTGGACGCTTTGTGTTTTCTCAAATCATATTTTCTGAAGAGTAACTCCAAATAATTTCTTGTTCTGTATTATTATGTTTATAAATAAACAACATAAAAAATTGAACCTTTCTCGCTATTTTTATTGAATTGTCCATTTTTCGTAAATCTTTGAAAACCGGATAAAACCGGTTTACGAACAATATTGACATTCAAAAACCGGTGTTTTCAAAAGTCGGTTTTTGTATAAACCCCTTGTATACAGTAAGACGGAAAAATTAAAACTAATCTTTGAACATAAAAATCAAAACATCGCTTTATTATCGTGAATCGGGGTATGCACGAAATGCAGCGATGCAGGGTGTTGCACTCGGGCAGGTGTCTTCGAATCGTGTCTGTGCTCGTGTGCACGTGCACGCTGCTTTGACTGGTGCTCACGATAGTGTGCGTGCCCACACCTAACGTAGTATGAGTATTAACGAAAATGCATGTGTGAGTGAATGCAGTTAGATGAATGTATGTAGTCACATGCATACAAAATTATCAGTGTGTGCGCGAGCGGCAGCATCCTAATCGAAATTAAAGTAACGTAATTTAATGTCTGGGAAATATTTTTTTTAATACTTTTTAAGTTAGTTTTCAATGGAATTTTTAAGACAACATTCTTTTCTATCTCTAATGATTGCTTAGCTTAGATTTCAGTCATGCCTGTTACTAATGTGGAATATATGAACGTTCGCTCAAATAAAATATAATCATTGCTAAAATTGTAAATTTGTCGTAGTTGATTTGTTTATGGCATTACATTATTTTTTTTATCCATGTCAGAAGACAATGTGGAGTATGTGGTCTCATATGGCCTCATAATGTAGATATCTCAACAGTTTTTTTTCTACGAGAACTGTTTGTTACTTAGTCACTCAACCTCTCTTATTCAATGAGAGTAGTATGGATAGAATGATAAGGCCAGGACAGGATTAGTGGTTAGCTAATCGCTCTCGATACACCAAGTTATTAAAATATTGGAAAGGGGCGAGGGAGTTTTATAACATCACAAACAACCATGCCTTAATAGAAATCGATCGAAAAAATGCTGTTCGCACTGGGACTCGAACCCGTGAAGTCCGGCACGGAAGCGCACAACCCTAAGCACTGCACCATATGACCGGACATACACTAATAATACACTTACGTATAAATCACTAAAAATGTAAACAATTGTGTATTTTACCACACGAATAAGGAAATTTTGTCACACAATTAAATGAAAATGCTTAACTTAATGCATTCAAATCAATGGCAAAATTTCCTGTGTATATTATTTATACACAATAGTAAATGGGATTCTACTTCATTATTATGTCCAGATCTGTAAGAGAGTAATCTACTTATATCGTCATTTAAGTTTGATGAGTATTAAAAAAAAAATTGTTATAGTTGGAAAATTCTTATACAAAAATATTACCCGACGCTGGATAATATTATAATCGAAATAAATTCGTCTATCGGTGCAATAGATTCTAAGAAATTTAAAAACAATATGTTGCTTTTTGCTTTTAAACAACATCTAATTCTAAAAAAAAATTACCTCAACTTAAGTTTTTTTAAATAGGTTTCACCATCACTGTCCTACCTTACAATTTAATGTACTTGCCTCAACAAGTATCAAACATGGCATAATGGATAATAAGATGCAACGTTTTTATTATTATGACATATTTAAATCATCAGCATATAAAAATAATATTAATATTACCTTTTAAATACTGAGCAAAAAATGTTAAGACTATTTAAAGATGCAGGGATGCCACAAAAGAACAAATAAACATGACATTATACATTTTATTAAATAACATACATATTTTATTATTTATGTTTTAAGTAAATAGAAAAAAGATTTTTAGTGGTGGTTGACAAATTTTACAAACGAGCGATGTTATTAAAAATGACAATTAATTCACAGCTTTTATTTCCGATGCTTAAAAAAGATAATTTAATCGTGAATTTCTTTATACTACTAAATGGGTTGTGTGAAATATAATAGTATGCTAACTTTCCAAATCGTCTACATAAAATGTGTGAGTGCCGACCCCAAGCCCCTTCGCCCCACTACACCACTGATCACATGCTTAGTAACATAAAGGTTTAGCTAGATTTTATCAGTTAAGAGATATTAAAGTTTTACGGAAATGTATACCTTTGGGACAAGGATATTTGAAAATCAAGTAAAAATTAGCAAAAAATTAGTTTTTTTTTTTTTTAATAATAATGTTAGTGCACTGATTCTCTACCACAAAGTAGCACCGGGCGAACTCGGCGTATCATTTAAAATAAATTATTTCTGTGTATTAAGCCTTTGGTTACATATGGGGTGCATTCGCATTGTAAAGTTCTTATTATTTCAACCATTCGCTAAATACCAATTATATCCAGCTGATATTTATTGTAATCTATAATACAATAATACTTTAATTAATACAATTCAAATATTACGCAAATTTGTCGGGGGTCACTTTGTACGACGACGGTCCTCGATCCTATTTTCGACGTTTCGGTACTCGAGTGTTAATAAAGCACGTTTTTGTTAATTTTAGGAGAAATGACAAAATAATAAATAATACAAATACATATTATTATATTCGTGCATTTAATTTAACCTTTACGGCCTGTTTCACTTAACTAAACAAATATATACATATATTTGATAAGATGAAAATGTTTTTGGCTTTCTCCTTTTTTATCAATAAAAATATGCAATGACGTTTTCCGTCAATAAAAATATACAATGTTATTCATCTATACAGTGTTATTTATAATAAGTACATGCATTATTTATTTTTTCTATATTTTGCATGACCCTGTTCGAAATTAAAATGTGCAACAAAAATACCATATGAAAAAAAACATACCCACAATATTATTATCGTACTCTAAACTCATTTTCAAACTTGGAACATCATAAAAAATGGCGCAATGTGTTGCCGGATCGCGCACGCGCCCCGCAAGCCATGTGTGCCATCTAAAAAAAAAGCAAACAGGCTATCAAAAAAATATGTTTGCCAACCAGGTAAGTTTATGTTTATTATTTTCTACTCTTTTATCAAGCTTTCATAATATTATTTTAGTTGGAACTTGGGCACGCGTTTAATATCAAAATGATATACTACACACTGGCGTGCATAATACGTAATCTGCTAAGAGTTTTTGAAATTGAGTATTTATTCTATGTATGATACCTAAATTCATAACACTCAAATCTCATCAACACCGTTTTTGTTTTCATTTGAGAAAAATATTAACTCTTTTCACAAATCGCCTTCCAATAAAATATTCCAAATCAAATTTCATGATAATATATCGATGATACTCAACCGGTGAATTAGCTCTGTTCTTCTGCGTACTTCTGACGGTTTGCAAACCGTCAGAAGTACGCAGAATAACAAAACTATGTCTTAATTATTGGTGTGGTTTCTTGTGTATTTTATCCTCGAGTGTTCATATGAGACTTAATTTAATTCTCGTTGTGTAAACCTGGTAAATAAGTAATGAACTGTTATATCCAATATTAGGTGTTATCGTCTGTAAATAAATAATCGAGTTTAAAAATGTATAATCTTTTCAGACTTTTTACTGCATTTTTACAATTTATTATTCAATAAAAAAACAATCGAGTATAATATAATTCGTCACCTGACTGCAGAATTAGAATAAGTCTATTTTGCTAAATTGTTAATTTCAATATAATTCGACTATAGAAAGGCAAAAAGAATTAAACCAATTTTTTTCAAAATGGCTTTATTTGATAATAAAAAGTCGTATGTTGCAAATATTGAATTAGTGTCAATACGACTTAAAAGATATGTGCAATCATCCGACAATTAAGTAATATTTAATTGTAGTAAAAGGCAGTGACTAAATACAGTAAAATTAAATAATATCAGGGAACCTGGCCCCTTGTATCTAGCACGCTATTGCAATAGAGTGACTCACTAAAATACAACACCTTTAATTTGTTTAAATAATGCATTTGGTTGGATTATAAAAGGACAATGTCTGTGTTTAAACGTTCGTCGCGGGCCCATTCATGAATTTATGTAAATAATTTATAAAAGAGGTATAGTTTCTGTAATAATAATTATATTTATTCGTCTTACGTCGGTACACTGTAATAATACGTAGGCAGGTACTTTGGCCCACTAACAAAGCTCTCACAAAGCTTTCACATAATGATTATTGGTTGGTTATGATTTTCATAGAAACGAAAAAAAAATAACAAAACAAGTTGTGTTATTTTAAACAGTAAAGCGACTTAACAACATTCATTTTTCATGTGAGAAACATGCTATTGCTAACGACAACGTATTCTCTGAATATCATTGCTACCTTTTACTCGTTTAATTAATGGCATAAACCAGTGTTTTCCAACCTTATTTGTGCCACGCCCCACTTTAACGCTTCAAAAATCTCTATGTCCCCCTCTCCAATCAAAATTTCATAGTTAGGTTCCTAATAAATTCGGAATAGAAATAGCTGCTTTCAATAATAAATGCACATAGTTTCCTTAACATTTTTGTCATCTTTTCTCTAAACCTTTTTGAGAAAAACACATCCTCTCCAACAGTATGATTTTTCTAGACTTCATACCTAGATTTCATATCTAGCTTCAAAAAATATTTTCTAAAATGCGTTGTAACAAAAGTATTGTAGGTAACAGATATTAATGATTCGCGCATTGCCAACCAAAACATCGAAATTGCCCTCCCCCCCTCCCCCCCCGGTGGAGCGTACACCCTACGCTGGGAAACACCGGCATAAACTATTAGGTTGAACATAAAAAATATATAAAATAGGAGGTATATTTAGGTATATAAGGTATTTTTTTTTATATTTGGCATTACGGCTTACAACTCATTATTATTGATAAAGATAACTCAAAAGTTCAATTATTGAATAATATTGCGAATCGGGTATTAATAATTATTATAAATAAGAGAAATTTCACTCTAAAATAGTTAGTACCACTAAACTGCAGTGCAATGATTTGATCCAAAGATCCTTGGTACGTATCATAAAAGCATTAGCATTAATTTGCAATAAATTTTGTTTGATATCACGATCGTCTGACCGGTATTGCTAAGCGGAGCTTTTTCCGTTTAGCGACAGAAAAAACACCTGAAAGCAATGACTTTCTTATAATTTTGTGCCAGTTCGTTCAATGAAAACCATAATGTACCATTCGAAATTCGAATAGATAATGGGGTGAGTTTCCGCGGCAACTGGAACACAAAGGCCGTCAAGTGCGAAACCGTTTCAGCGGCCAGTGACACCTAAATTTAAATAAATTTGGCAATGATGGGTTAAGCATTGTCAAATACCTATATACTTACCTACCTACCGTCGCCCGTCTAGACGCGGTGACATAATTTTCAACCGGACGCAGCGCGCGAAATTCGCTAACGAATTCATTCGCTTCTGAAAACGAAGCTATTTAATTATTTTTTTATTATTAGTATTTTGACAGTGTGAATAAGTGTTGCCATTGTCTTCAAATTTCAAATATCCCTGCTCTATTGTCAAATAATTTGTTATCTATCAACGGTACCTGACTAATAATTTTCAGAAGTATAAATTATTCTGAACAAACGAAAACTAATGTACCGAAATAATGTATTTCCTCTACGATTTATTTGTAATTTTCTGCGCCGTGAAAAAATAGAGCACAAATGAAAATATCAAACAAAAATGCTAAAATTATTAAATAACAAATAAAATAATATAGAATGACATTTTAAAATATTACATATAGTTTTTATTTAACTAATTATTTGAAAATATTATTTGTAAGATCTAGTTTTAATTTTAACGAATCAAGTTAAACAATACTTATTTTACGTTCAGATTGTATTAAATTTCCTTAGCGGACTGATTTTTGTCATCAATTCTCCATTGAATCTGCCATTCAAAATATGGTAAATCATGAAATTGATGTCAAATGGAGTGTTTGATTTATTATTTATATACATTTATTGAGTATTTAGAACAAAGTATTATATATCTAAAAATATTTAGGGTTTTTTAAATAGTATATTACAATAAAAATATGCGCAAACCTTTATATAAAGAATGTTGTTACAGAACGTTATCCTGAATCAATAGAGTAATGCGCCATACGATATATTTTATTTGAATTATTTTATTCGAGTCGCGAACGTGTTGCTAAGCGCCGGCGGATCTATTTTGCGCCCCAAGAGACGTCAGACAAATAATTGCGATTCCGGCCGCCGACGGAATTCCATTTCCACATTACTTGTTCAACACTTCCGTTACGGAAAGGTTTACAAATTCAAGTCATTTGCTAATTATTTACAAGACTTCCGAATTCGAACCTCAAGTCATAGATTAAGAATGTTCCAATTTAAAATTTTGTTTTTTTGACACTGTCGTATAATATAATGGTATTCGAATTTCGAATTTCTTACTCACAGTTGAGTGGCCCGATTTGCAATAATCATGCATGTTCTAAATTCGTCTTGGACATAATAAATATTCCGAATTCAAATTTATTATTTGAAATAAATTTAATATTGTATTGCCAGTCATCAAATTTTAGCATTGACCCGGCGAAAATTTTCTAAATTTAAATTTTATATTTCATACAATAGAGGGCTTAAAATAAGAACAAGGTTAGTGGTATTGGCTGATTTTATTATTGAAACGTACGCAATACAAAAAAATTATAACCCTATGAGAATTTAAAAATACGGTGAGTGGTGGTGAGTCAATACAATGTTGTAGTTACTAGCTATAGCTGTCGAAGAAGAATTCACCGGTCATATATTACACATACTACTATCAATATCAGAAAATATTAATACCATTCCAAACTACTCAATATACCTTTTTAAAATATTTAAAAAATTTAAGCACGTGCTTAATGTTTTCCGTCACAAACGCAATTTTCTTGTATACACTATTATACACTTAATGTTAGCAGTAATATGCCAAAGAAAAAAATAGTAATTGAATCAAAACAATATATATTCGGTTGTGTACATGAAACTTCAAAATACGCTACAATTTGGTTGCACCACCACCACCCGTTGTGAGTATATAGCCGCTGTTTCACGGCCACCTTTCATAACGCAATTATGATCAATAAAAGAGACTATTTTAATACTCATGTTCTTGGTTCGGTACAGAGCTGCACGGGATTTATACTTTAATCATGCAATAATGTGAATAAAAAACGTATATCAAAATATCTTAATTGGGTATGATATTGATTTGAAAACAAAATCGATACGCTGGCCATTTTTTGATCGTGTTTTTTAACTGACAGCCGATTTTCAAAATGGCCGACCGTTTACGGCTAATTGACCGAATTATTATAATAATCGATAAGATAGCCGGCTTGTAAATTTCACGGCTCATACGATCCAGACGCGTCCAAACGTAGCCGGCTTTTCGAACACAGGGTGCGGGGGTCGCGTGCCGTAGAAGCCCTTTCATACCTTTCTGATTATGCCTTCCTTCTTTGCACATGGCAGTATTTAGGTGATGTATAGAAAAAAAATTGTTTGCCGATCTTCGCGCAGGGTTGCAACATTCGTAATTTAAAGTGGATGCAACAAAAAAGAAACAACGTTTTCCTTTAAATTACGTTGCATTGACATTGACATTAATTTAAACTAAAACATCAATGTAGAGAAGAGAATTAAACACTCATGTTGTAACATTTACTATGATCAATACTGGTTTCGCTCATATTAAATGAATGTGGAATTTGTACAAAAGAGTATTTTATTTTTAAATATAATTTATTTTTGTCAAATATTTACAGTCAACACCTTAAATATGAACAATGGAGAGAGAGATTATTCATACACGTCATATCATGCGATATTTAATCATCATAATAAATTTCAAAATCATATCACTTTTACGAGAATTAGCTGCAGTTTATTATAATATATTGTTATCATCTAAAACCGTCAATCTTGAAATATTGAAAATATACTATTTATAGTTGATAAGCTTATCAATACTTTTTTTAAAAGAAACTTCAGATAAACGAATAAAGGTCCTATATTGAACAGTACCCAGTAAGCTACCATGGGAGAGGTGCGTTTTTATAAGTCAATTTTGTATTTAGTCTTACAAATCTATAAGAGTAAAAAAGTTGATTTCTGATCTAGAATATAAACATAAACTTTAACAAACTTTGAAAAAAACTACGAAATATTTCAATTGGAGAATATAATAAATAAGGCAGAAAAAAAAACAATAATTTTCCTTCAATTTTGCATTAAAATAATTTTCTTTCAATTTTTTCTGTGCCTTTTTGGCAGCCCTGCTTTAATGCCACATGTCGATATTATTTAGTTTAGTGGCAAGAAGTGTGCCCTATGTAGCATCAGGCGCTTGTGTCAAGATGGTCAGGGATCGAATATCAAAATGTGTTCAATTTTCAGAGCATAATGTCTCTTGTCAAATCCTGCGGGGTCAATGTGTTGCCAACCACCGTTATTTTCAAAAAAATAACCTCTAATATTACCCAAAATCTTTTTCGACAATGGCCACCTTGTAAATAAAAAGAAAAACTCTACTTACCTTTAGTATATTAATTATGTACAGTACATCCCTTAGGCTTAGAAAATCGTAATTGAGGACTATCTTCAAGTATTAATAGTCCCTTAATTATCATAGTTGATTATTAAATTACGAGTAATCAATAATGAAGTAACAATATGAATATGCTATTCAAAATAATCCTAAAGATTACATCTTAAAAGAGATTTAAAATTTGTATCTCTGATTCAAATAACTGAAAACAATAAATTTTATAACGTTGTTATTTTCAGAGTAAAAATATGGCTCAATTTTATTACCGATAAATTAAATAAATAATAAGAGAGTCAATGTTTTTACTGAAATCGTTATATGGCGAATACAAATGTAGCACAGCAAGAATTTCCCAATTGCAATGAAGGTCTATCATATAATAGTTAATTTGATGACGTTGTTATTCTGATTAGTGTATTACTAGTTCTTACACGTGTTTCGCCTCTTCGAGCATCAGAATATCTATCGAAAGTCACTACATTATTTATTCGTTTAAATTGTATTTCAATCATTTCACTGACTTCAAACACGACTAGGTTACTATATCAGTTGATACTTATTGATTCCGAGAGTATTTTTTAATCCTGGATTTTTTCAAAAAAAAATAATTTTAAGAGTCGTTCTAATAACTAAAATTCAGCACTAAAAAAATACTTTACTTAGTTTTCTTCTTCAAAATTGTACATCGAATTTTAATCCACGACTCTTTTGTAAATAAATTATTTAAATTTATAATAGTTTAATGTAAATAATTTTTCTTATTAGAGCATTTAAAAAAAAAAATAGTTTACATCAAAGAACAAGTTAGTCTTCCAAAGGTAATATCTGGCCAGACGTTCTCTCCTCCTCCCGCTAATCCTGCACCCTTCCTCATCAGACCACTTAAAAGCAGCTGCCCCAAAGCAAGCACTTGGGGGTTTCTATAAAAAAATATCATATCTGCATTCGCGTATGTACATAATATACTGAGGTAAACTACCGGCTTGAAGCATCTGCGTTTCCATCTCAAACTGTGGGTCTATAATTAAATATTAAATTGTTAAACGTATTTAGTTAACGAAATATATTTTTTTCGTATACTGTTGATTGTCATTTCAGCACCACGTCAGAAATATGCACACTTACTTGTCAGATGTACATATAAAAATAAAACATAGCACTGTATTTATTTCAAAATTTTATTTAATGAGCGAAACTGGTTCTAGCCTCTTTCAAATGTCATAAGAATGATAGAACTATAAAAAAAATATTTTTTTGTGTAAAATTCGAATCTTTTAGAATTTTCTACATTTTCGAGTTTCGCCTTTTAACATATTCATGCGTTCAAATGCACGGATGACTTTGAACTGGCGGTAAGTCAACAGTTTTTTCGTGTATATATAATAACAATAATTAAAAGAAGATTGTATACCCAAGTTTTAAAAATGTTGATCCCGATATGACTTAATTTGACTACTGATTTTGGTTTATTAATTCTAAATAATCGCAGTCGGTCTTTATAATATCAACATAATAAAGCAAATCGAAAGGTCATATAACATGGAAATTTCTACTGATTTTGATCAGATTTAGATGTTTAGGAGAGTTAAATTATTGTGACGATTTCAACAATTGTAATGAGAATATATTAAAATTCCATCAAGCGTTTCTGGTCGAAATTTTAAATAAGTTATATTATAATTTATAATATTTTAAGTGGCACAAAAAGGCTGCCGGATAAACCTGCCCGAGCCTGGGTTTTGGCGTCGTTGAATCATGCGCGATCGTAACCTCAAAATGTTTGCGGTAGCTATCAAGCGACCCATATTTTTCATCTTACAAGCCGCCAAGCAGCACGTGTGCATTTCGCGCACGTGCATGTGTGTGCGACGGTGCTGCGAGTGTGTGCACACACTGCAAACATAGGATTTTTTCTTAGATTCAAGTACACACCGATAAACTACTCCGCTTAATAATTATAAAACATTATAGGACAGTTCTCACAAATGAAAGAGATTGCCGTCAACCGGGATTCATACATAAAACATTATATTTAATTAAATCAATTTTCATCTACAAAATACTCAGAAATGTAAGTTATTCAATGTTTTTTTTTAATTCGTCGTAATACAGTAGAAAATGAACTCGTTTTAAATATGTATGTAGTAAGATATCGAAGAGAATCCTTTGAACATTTGTTATCAATCTCAAACCCATGGATATTGCATTCAAATAGTATTTGGTATAATCTGTAAAGCATTGAATATTTGCACGGTTGCTCTTCGTCAACATGTTTTAGTTCATTATCAACAGTGCCGGCGCTAGGTTATTTGCCGCCCTAGTCAATGGTTATTGGCGCGCCCTCCTTTTTAACAAATCGTCCCATTTTTTCGAAATAATGAAAAAAAAACAATTCAGGATCATTATAAATATGTTTCTTTCTATAAATCCATGTACGCTCCCAATGTGGAGCATATAGCTTCCTAATGGAGGTATCTCAACTGAAGTTTTTCTACATAAACTGTTTGTTACTCAGTCGCTCAACTTCTCTTTTTAGAATCATATATAATACAGTACATAATTGCAACTAACATATACAAACATCAGAATAAAATATTATTTTATTATTATAGTATATAAAAATAATTTTAATACTCTATTTATGCGCCCCTTAATGGCTTGCGCCCTAGGCGGTTGCCTAGTTTGCCTGTATGGTGGCGCCGGTCCTGATTATCAATTATATTTATAATGGCATCATTATCTGGATTATATGAAATTTGGATAATATTTGTACGCTCTGGAGATAACCAATTGAAGTTTTTGTCACGGCTTGATGAATTTATCGATTGTCGTTACAATATTTTGGAATCAAAGCGGTCTCTTTAGAAATGCCATCAAAGAAAACACTGGACCGTAAATTTTCTAGGATTAGGTAAATTTAGACAGAAATATCGTTAAGTAATCGTTTAGTGTATTTATTTTGTCAAAAAGTTATTGAAATAGTAATATTTTATTTTCACAGAATATACTATTCTGATTGTGATAGTAATCTTTGGTTTTTGTCAAATTTCGAGCCACAGTCGTCTCTATTTTTTTAAGCAGTGTATTTTTGTAAAGTATTTGTATCGGGCATATAAATTAGGTGTCCCCAGCTAATAGGTATCTTGACAAAATTTATACATAATATAATGATTTTGGATGCAAGTATTAGTTCACTAGGCTTGCAGCTCTAGTGAACTGCAATCAGAAACAGATAAATAATATATATATTCCCGGAGATAATGTGTTACCAGTGATTGTCACTGTGAAGTATCCGTTTTACGGAGAAGATTTTGATAGAAAACATCACATTATTCAATAATAATTTGTGAACTTAACGTATTGCCATAATATTGAATTTTGGCCAATTCAGTCATTAAAACTGACACTTAGGCACCGAATCATTGATAACTTATGTATCCCTTAAGTGCGACTCCTGGTCGCTTCCTCCGTTTATATTTGTCAAAAATGAGCATGGTGCAGTCACAAAGGTTCGTCGCGTCTCCCGTTTGCCATCTGTCGGAAGCAGTAGGGCCCCAAACCTGGCACACGCCCCATTTTTTCTCGACTTCAAGCCCAAATAATAATTTTATTTCAATCCACAATGTAAAGATGAAGTGAAAAAAAGCCTGCGTGTTTCTCCGAGGCTTGTTCTTTTAATATTTGAACGGTGTTGTTGGTGAAGATTTTTTTATCTGGCAACACAGATGCTTCCTATTCCAAGTCTATTATAATGCTTTTTTGATAGTGCACCTTTGGCATGTATTTTTTTTTTTAAATAAAAATACGTACGATGAACTTAAATAAAAACGTTTTGTATTACACTGGTTGCACCCTTTTTGCTGTTACAGATCAACACAAAAAGTATTTTGTATCGTCATTACGGAATCAAAATTAATTTTAAACCGTTCCCCAAACGTCAATAATTGCACAATTTTATTTATAACTGTTTTCGTAAATATAAGCCTTCCACCAAGAATCGACGACTATTATTCTGTAATATAAATTATGTTATAATATTTAATAATCTTGTTTGCTGAAGAATCAAAATAATTTAATTCGTACAATAATATCGACTGTGGAAAGGAAAAAGGACGTAACCCACACATATCAAATTTTACAGGAGGCGCAAAAAACGTGTTTTGATGATTTTGTGACATATGCAAATTATGAATTATACACAACCTTGAAGTGCACGGATATTTCTAAACTGGTGTTTAATTGACATAATCTAATATTAATTACAGAAATTGTCTCGGAAAAACCTTTATTTCAGTGTTTTTTCTTGGTTTTAATTTTTTACAAGGTCATCTTTTTCAAACTTAAAAGGTAAATTTAGATAGCAATTCGGCATTTTCAGCTTCCATCCTTTTGATAAAACGTGTGTCAAGTTGTATACATTGTGATTATCGAAAAAAAGCTGTTTCGGAAAATTGAGGGTTGCGTCCTTTTTCCTTTCCACAGTCGATATGTTACTTGATCTGATCATCAAAATAACGATGCTCTAAAATAAATAAATATTTCTATTTTATGATAGTTTTCGATTTTTTAAATGATGATATGTATTATAATTCTAAGACCTACAGTTTATTTATTGGGATTTTCGTTTAGTTTGCCAACTAATATATGTCATCGATATCAAATCAATATGAAAACCCTTTCAGATCACTATTAATAACATTTAGACTTATTATAGTAATTCATCTTACACTTCGTTATATATTAGCGAAAAAATAATTTACAAACAGTCAGTTCATGTTCATACGTGCAATTTTGGAAAAAATCTAATTTAATATTCATTTTTAAAAAAGTATTTCGACAAAAGACTTTTAATGGGAACTGTTTGCTACTCAGTCGACCAACCTCATAAAATTTATAAATTGGTATAGCTTAATAAAGTGTTTTTTACATGTCAATTTATTTGCAATAAATTATTTCTTAAAATTAATAAAAAAAAAAACAACTTGTATGAATGTTTAAATATCATTATATTTTATATTAGATACAATACATATAATACCCAACTGAACATAGCAGACCACAATATTAATTTTTAATACTTATTTTATATTTTATTTGTAATATTCATAAAATAATATGAATTTCGTTGCCAGATCGAATGACTCGAAGAAATAGACTAGAAATCTTCGAGTTAAACACAGTGACTCATTTACTATCTCTAATAACAATAATTTAATACTTTTAAAATACTTTTAAAAGAATAAACACAAAGTTACATACATACATCAAAATTATACTAATATCACAATTTTTTCACTGCGTTGTAAATTACTACACTAAGAATTCTTACTCGATCTTCCCATTAGGAAAATTAATTATTTAAAATTAAATTGTTTTCTTAAAATCACTATTCACTCACTATTAAAACATAAACATGGCTTCAAGTCAGCCTTTTTTAACAGACGTTTTTACTGAAGAAATAATATTATTTTACATCAAAATTCAAAACCTTCACCCGTATATTCTTCAGAAGATCTTCTGCTGTGTTCATAGTTGTAGTAGTTGGTTTCGTCCATCAAAAACTGGCAGTGACCAAAGTGCCTCTTGTGTTCTTGCCAAGGGTCATCTTCTGGTTGCCATTGATAGACTGCTCCACCGCAGTGGAAGCAAAAAGTAACGTCTTTGGTGTGAACGTAAAAAAATCCTGCGTGCGCGAGGGATTTCGTGGTCTGTTGGTTTTCGACAGGGAAATCCCGAAAAGTTAACAATCTTCTATTTAGACTAGAGAACAAGGTGTGCTTCGCGACTGCTATATCTCCCATTTTTAATTCTTGGTCCGAGTAAATTTACGCGAAAGAAGTGTAAAGAAAGTGAATATAAAATTGTTTAAACAGCTTACATATATACCAAATATGTATGTTATCTTGCTAAAAGATTAAAATCAGCGGTGGGCTGCCTTTTCCATTTTTTTATACATCATATCATATCAAGCATATGGCCTCCTAATGAAGGTATCTTGATAAAAGTTATTTTTCTACGAGAACTGCTTGTTACTTAGTCGCTCAACCTCTCTTTTCCAATAAGAGTAGTAGGGATAGAATGACAAGGATAAAACAGCACTAGTGATTAACTAATAGCAGCGCCCAGTTGAATTGAAGGATCGGAAGAGCGGGAGGCAATCTTACGACATCATAAACACCCATGCCTTTGAACAGAAAATAGATAAATCGATTGAAAAAATGCTGTCTCGTACTGGGACTCGAACCCGTGAGGTCCGACACGGAAGCCTACAACGCTGAATGAAAAAATGAAGGGGCAACTATTTTTTAAATTTAACCATCTACAGAAATTGCAGTTATATGATGATTTGATCTAAGACGAATGATTTTCTCATCTTAACAAGGGGCTCGCCGGCCGCGCCAAAATTTAACGAGAGGCTCGCGCGAGCCCCCTCCAGCCCACCAATGATAAAAATATACTTTTATCACATAATCGTTTATCAGAACTCAATAACACAGTCATGTCTAACAAACTTCAGCGATTACAAAAGTTGATAAGAAAAGAATTATTCGTAAAATCATATTTCTTCGATATTTTATGTTACAGTGTCAAAATATTAATAAATTTACGTCGATTTGACGGAAAAAAGTTTGTAAAAATTAATAGACAGACAATTTCTTGTCAATAAAACGGCATTACATAAACAGCATTTACTGATAGACTTCTGACAGTACTGGAGACATTGAAATACCGAGCAAATATATTTTTTTTAAAAAAAACAATATATACTTCTGGGATATGCACTCCAATACATGACGAATAAATTTCAATCAGTATTTTGATATTTCATACAAAACGTAATCGTAAGCGAGTTGATAGGATTTAAGATTTCGACTGAAGGTGCTTGGTGGAATTTCAACATTAAATTTGAATCGTTCAAATTATGTACACTCCCACAGATTTTGTCACTAACGACCCGGGTTTCGCCTTTCGGCATCTTCAGGCGAAACCCGGGTCGTTAGTGACAAAATCTGTGGGAGTTGATAGGGTAAAAATGGAGTTCTACCAAGTAAATGCCAAATCAATAAATAAAGTAAGCGAGTTGTATTACAACTAACTCTTTCTTAAAATACTAATAAGCCATTATAACGGGATTTTGTCAATTTTGGAATATATTACCTGGATTAGCTTAAATTTTATTCATCTCGAATAATTTTATTTAAATATGTGATGATTTATATACATAAAGAATTCGGTTTTGGTTATTTTTTCATCCCTAAATACTGACTTTTTGCATTTTTAAAATCGGTATTTCAGTTTTAAAAAAACACCATGTTCCCGGTTTTGTTGTCACTAGCCAGTACGTTGCCAATATATGTACACTAATCATATTTGAAAAAAAATATGATTGACAAATATACGTTGTCCTACTGAAATATTTCAGGGTCCACGCTCCCAGTTCCATAAGATTACGATGCGCTGGTCGAAACGAATAAGACAGTCCAATTATTATATTATACAGCTATGAATCTGTTGTAGTGGCAGCTTCATAATAATATTATTTTCACATGAAAACTAACTTGCATGCCACACAATTGGTCAAGAAGCCCATTTCCTCATTACAGATGTGTGTCACCAAAACTACAAGTCGTATGATATCACCATAAACACTAATTCCAGTATCGTTTGCCAAGCCGTATTTCTAAACCAAAAGACTTAATAAAACTGCCAATTTACGTTAGATATATTATTTATTTTTAATAAAATTTTATAAAAAAATGAATATGAATGTTTGGTTCCCGGTAAATTGCTCGAATGGAAATTGCTCGAATAACAAGATAATCAATTTGTTTCCGTTTGTTCTGTCCGTTTGTTCTGTCTTAGCCCTAGTCTTCTATGTGTTCTGGAAATATATATAAACAGTTTGAGTAACTAATTAATAAGCAGTTCTTGTAGAAACACTTCTGTTGAGATAAACTCCATTAAAAGATTATATGTTCCGCATTTTGAGCGAACACGGTTAAAATAAATACTTACGAAAATTATTTTTTTATTTCACTCTCTAAACAAGTGTCGCACAAGACAAAAATGAAATTCGTAGAAAAAGTCGTGAAAAATCTTTTAAATAACCAAGCAATTCGAATAATTTGTAATTCGAGCAATTTACCGGCTACCCTAATGTTTGATGCACTCACTTTAGGAGTAAAAAGATAAAACATTCGATACAGAGACATCTATCAATTATAAAAATTGTTCATTGATAATCTTCAAATATTCGTGTAATTGATAAAATCTAGCACTTATGGGGAAGTTATCAATGAGGTGTATTGCTATACATATTTTAAATTATTCATTTTATTGTGAAATATTTTTTCTTGGAAATTACTCAATTGATAATATGAGGAGCAAACATTCAAAAAGTGATGCGTCACAAATTTTGAAAAATGCCATTTAATATCAGTTCTGAAAATACATAATAAAATCGATGAATGAAAATCACTTTTTTTTTTTTTTTAACCATGTCCGCTTTCAATGTGGAGCATATGGACTCCTAGTGGAGTTTATCTCAACAGAAGTGTTTCTACGAGAACTGCTTGTTACTCAATTGCTCAACCTCTCTTTTTTCAAAGAGAGTAGGAATAGAAGGGTAGGGTTAGGACAGAACTAGTGGTAAGCTAATCGCTCTCGATACGAACCTTTCATAGGATAGGATGGGTGGGAGAGGGAAATTCAAGACATCACATACATCCATGCCTTCGAACAGAAATTCGTAAATCGATTGAAAAATCAATTTATAAAACTGTCTGTACCGGGATTTGAACCCATTTAAATCACAATTAGTATTCAAAAATGGTTTTTTTCTTGTAAAACATAAAAGTTGACACATTCAAGCAAATCGTGATTTCTCCAACACTTAAATCATCATTTCCCAAGCTCTATATCTGTGTGACAAATCACTTTTTGAATTATTACTTGTCAATATTTTTAAATACATACATACATTTTACCAGTAGCGGATATGAGAGGAGGAGCACTGGTCGAAGTTAATTTGATTTAATATATTCTGTATATAATAAAGTAAAATCCCAGTAATAAAAAATCGGAACCGGGTCTTAATTAACAGAAATATTTTTTGTAAAAATCAGAACACATTATTATAATACATTTAAATTGATTTAATTGTAATCACTATATTTCAGAAAAAAATCAAGAATAAACTTGATATGTTCGAACAACGGGCATGCTCTACGGAAAATCACGTTTGAAATAGATTTTCACTAGTTTCATTACATACCCTTCGTACGTTTTTGTCAAATGATATATAATAATAAATCTTTTTTTTTTAATTCGATTTTTTTACATAATTATTTAATTTTGCACCCGAAACCGACCCGGACTCGTCAGGTTTCCAAAATATTAAACACGGAAGCGACGGGTTAAAAAAAATCAAGGTTTCAGAAATACTCTCAGGGGTGGGCTGGAGGGGGCTCGGAGGGACTCGCCCGATCCCCTTGCTAAAATTTGGCGCAGCCAGCGAGCCCCTTGTTAAGTTAAGAAAATAGTTCGTCTCAGATAAAATCAGCACCTAACTGCAATTTCTGTTAAATTTTTATATAAAGATGTATTATCTATGGTGTAAAGGCATTATGACGATTTACCGAGCCCCTTGTTAAGATATTAGCAGCCCACCGCTGCTTGTTCTATATAAGTATATAAAAAAAAATAGAACACGCTAATTAATTAATGCTTCAGATATTGAAAAATTCAAAAGTAATGATAAAACATGGCTTTAATTGCACATAAGTTTGGTGTTGTTTTCCTAAAACGTGACACCTCATTGAATCGTTGAGTCAATCATGATTATGGCGAGTAGTTGACCATCATTACCTATTTACTTCGCTGAGTAGGAAATTACGTGGCGACAATTTCTGGATAACATCGGGATGCGTCAGGCGAGATCCTGTCGCGATCCACAAACAACACAATGCTTAGGATGAGTGCATAATTTATTAATCTGTTCAGATACTATTTAATACCTTTATGGTAGATTTTGCCAGCGAATGACCGTAAGTATTTGTCCTATTAAAGAAGTTTGTTTGCGTCAATCAATAATATAAGTCAAGTAATCAATTTTGGTAATCTTAGGATATATGCGTTAAATTGTTCCAAACATAAGTAAACTTCATTGGAACAAAACTTATATTTGTGAATGGCCGATAAAAAATATAACAATATTATAACAATGAGAGATAAAAAAAATCAAATAATCTTGATTGCATTATGTTTTACTTGGCCAAATTATAATGGTGAATAAATTATTGTACTAGGTCAGATTATAGTCACTATGTCATAATGTACATAAGCAGTGCCAGCGCTAGACTATTTTGCGCCCTAGGCAACGGTTATTGGCGCGCCCTCTTAGTAACAAATCGTTCCATTTTTTTTCGAAATACTGAAAAAAACACTTCGGGATCATTATAAATATTTTTATATATGTCCATGTCCACTTCTAATGTATAGCACATGGCTTCCCAATGAAGGTGTCTCAACAGAAGTCTTTCTACGTGAACTGCTACTCAGTCGCACAACCTCTTTTTTTCGAAACATAGAATGCGATACATAATAACAACGAATAAATACAAACACCAAAATAAAATAATACGCACTACTATTTTTGTTATTATCAGAGTATATAAAAATAATTTTATTACTCCATTTATGCGCCCCCTAATGGTTTGCGCCCTAGGCGGTTGCCTGTTTCGCCTGTATGGTGGCGCCGGCTCTGTCCATAAGTCAGAATAGTGTATGCTAGTGTATGGCAAAACAATAAAAGTAAAACACGATTCGTTCAACCAGAAAGTAAAATCTCGATACAAGTGTGTTGAATTAAAAAACAAAATTAAAACTTAATATATTGCATTCAATTCCGCAGAACATTCAGTAAAATGGAATCTTATGACTGAAATTAACATTTTTCAGAGAACAACTCGATGTTTTAATTTTTTTGATAACCCATGATATATTTACAACGTTAGTTTAAATTCAATTGGTATCAAATTAGAATAATTTTCATAATGTACGTTTCCATAAAAATTCTGGATCAAGATTTTTATGGAAACGTACATTATGAAAATAATTCTAATTTAATTTTAAATTTCCATCAAGCACCTTCAGTCAAAATTCTAAATTATATCAATTGGTATCGTCATTTTCATCGTTTTTTCAAATGTGGTCCAAAGAATTAAGTGCCTTCTCTTTGAAACTGATTAAGTTCCTTTTATGAACATATATTTTTTTTAATGTAGCAAAAAATCACAAATTTAGTATTCAGGGTTTAACTTCAAATAATATGGTGAAGAGGTTGATACTTCCCTGAGAGTCATTTCATTCACACTGTGCAATTTTACTAGCTTTTATTTTATTTGGTTGTTTTCTTAATATTTTCTCTTCTCGAATGTGTATCGACCTCCGATAGGGTATGAAATGATAAGAATAAATTGCGATATTTTATCTACTTTTTTTTGAAAGATTAAATCACTTTATTATATTGGTCACTATGTGAAGCTTAAGAATCACGCTCAAATAAATATTTCACTTTAATCTTTGATCTGTCTGGGAAAACCAAAAACGTCAAAAACAAAGACATAATTACGATTAAAATCTTAGATGGAGAAATAGTAAGAATTACAAAAAAATATCTTTGGAAATTAAAATAATATACATTTGTTTCTTATGTATAGGACTTCCAATAATAATTGATAGTGCATCTCAATAAAAGCTGTTAAAAGTGATTTTTTTAATCTATTTCTTCGGATAGTGCAAGGAATAAAGAAAGGTTTTAGCTGCTATTAGAAAAGTACTAGTCGTCAGCTCCATGCCACAGCGAACAACGTCGTTGTCTTCCGTAACGAATCTTACGGGCTTAAGTCCTGGTAGGAACAGAATTTCATCAATCAATTTTCCGATTTCTGTTCGAAGACATAGGTATTTGTGATATCTAAAAATTCCTTACCGCCTTTCCTATCACTAAATAATAAGACGTTGCAAGAATCATTAATTAGTTCATCATTAGTTCATTACTGACTTACTATTCCTATTCCTCGTAGAAAAACTTCTGTTAAGATACCTTCGTTAGGAGGCCACATTAGTAGTGGATATGGATAAAAAATCGTCAGCTAGTTGTCCTTTCTTCACCCCATTTTCACTATCAGAAAGAGGGTAAGTGCTTAGGTTTTTGATATGAAAACATTACAGACAATCCATACTACAACCAGATGACTCTCTTTTTTTGTTTTTGGCAAATAATATTTAAACATTATTTAATTAATCTGTTAAATTAAATAATCTTCAATTTAATATTGTATTGGTATGTCAATATATAAAAGCTTTCGTTCTGATAATCGTATACATGACTCGGCAATCAAGCTGAGGAATTGTAGACTAGTCAAAGCATTTCCCTTGGCATTACGATTTTTATATATCATATAATTTGTTTTCATATTACTCGATATGTATTCAAATCCATAACATATACAAATCTAATGAAAAATACTACACTCGTCATCTACAGACTTGCCCGTCACCATGCTGTTACTTGATTGTAAATTGCGTCGTTATATGTTGCGGAAGGTTATTCTTTTGGTCTGATAATTTCAAGTTCATGAAAACCCCACCTGCTGAGGAAATAGTCACAGCTGGATGCCACCGCGAGGGTGAAATGAAGGTTTTTCGCATAACCAAGCAAAATCATTGAAACGTAATCACGTCGTGAAAAGGAAAATAAATCTAAAGAACAGACAGTTAATAATGAAAAAAGTTCCTTAATAAAATAAGGTAATTTTTACTTGATGAATTCAACTACTTAACCTATAAAATCATTCTTCAAATTAAATGTATTGAATATTGTTATTCAGCCATGTTTATCCATGATTATGTATTCATAATTCAGCCAAAAAAACACTGCTTCTACATCTTATATCATGCTTATCATGTTATCACGATGTGCAGAACAGAACGAAAAACCTTGTCAAAATAATTTGTCTTAATTTAATTATGTATATAGATTATAGGTCACTGTATTATGTATATTGATCGCATCGACGTGATTTTAGAAAAAAAATACTATACTGAACAATACTATTATGTGAAGACTTTGATTATTTTACTAAAATGTATTTTCTTTTTGTTTTCAGGTAAGTTTCCAAGCAATATTATCGCAGAAACCGACGAATGGTTGTAAGTAGGATGAAAGATAATAATGATTGTTTCTATGCTCATTACACACTGATTTTATATTATATTTTTCATTCCTTGATATATTTCCAACCGTTTTTTTGCTCCCAACATTAATCGGATGAATTTGTAAATTATCATCTCATGCATTCAATATCATGACATCCATTTCATCGATTTTAGCTGAAAACAGCATTAACACCGATCGCCACGAAATATTAATTTAAAATATTACATTCAAACATCCAGCGCGGTTTCAGATTCAAAATAAACAATGTTACAGTACACATGTGTACTTATACTTCTTTCTAGAGCCACTTACAACTTGTAATCAGACATTAACGCCATATTTGTTCACAAAACAATGCTACCAACTGGTGTATGATTCAATTTAAAAAATCTTCACCTACATATTTCTCACTATTACGCATAATTCTAAATAAACACACAAGCATTTATGGGTAAATATTGTTGACTTTATCTGTCCAGAACTACTGTCCTAGTTTCACCTGATTTGGAATAGATATATACATGGCTATCGAGAAAATCGTTTAATATATTCAATACGAACCGAAAGTATTTCAAATGTGAATATTACACGATCATATCAATAATAGCTTACTTCCTATTAACCACTATAGTTTTAGAGCTCAGGACCGTATTAAGGCAATCAAACCCCGCTCAAAAATTCAAAAAAAATACATCATCGTTGTTTTGACAAGATATTTTTCACAATCAGACACATCTCTTCTAATGACAATTTTTGATTAAACGCTATTTTTTTTTTTTACAAATTTAATGATTTATTAAATAAATTATTGAATAATTTTCAATCTAATCAGACAAATCCAAACAACGTATTTTTTAAATATCGTTAGCCAAATAAAATAATTGCGAGGAAACCTAGATTGAATGTTAAAATGCATTTTTTTATGTCTGTTTTTTTTTTGTTGTTCATGCACTGCGTAAGGACTTCTTTATAATGTTCAATAAAAAGTTTTCAATTTCATTTATTATAAGCACTGTCATAAAAAAATTACTTAAGAATTTATTCGGTTTTCTTATTTGACGGTGGACTTATTGTACCTGCCACTCTAGAAGTGCTTCTATGTAAAAAAGTATAACAAACATATTTTCAAAATAATCCTTAAATTTAATATTTTCAACGCAATTATTCATGTAAACTGACTATTAAACTACGTGCATATTCCATCTCGTTTAGTAACCATAACTGTTTGAAGTTAAAATATATGCAGTTCTAGGGAAATAATAAATTGAAATAGTAATACTTATTTATATTTGAAGCTGGGTTGGGTTACCAATTTAAAAATACCGGCTCTTGAATATCACAAATTTTGCTAAAACAACGGGTTTTCAAAACCGATTTTTCAATTGACAAGCCCTAGTTTTTACGTTTTAATTCGAGCCTGATTGAACTATAATAATTCACGCCGTACATTTTTGTCTTTTATTGTATTTAATTATGCATACTTTAGAACTTTTACGAATAAACAGTCATTACCTGTTTCACTGGAAATGGTTGAAATAGAAATTGTTGTTTGTCACGCATTTATTGGTTCTTATCGAGATAGTCACTGATAGATAGAGCTTATAGCATGCTTTTGAGAGAAAAGTTTTTTTTTATTGTCTTATGCTATCCATGGTAGTGGTACATAACATACACTTTTTCTCATAGTGGCATGAATGCCGATTATCGAATGATAAATTTTCCGCTGGTGTTTTTAAAATCTTAGAAAATTACTATTTTTTAAGAGTTTAACTGCTTTTAATATGTTCGAACCTCTTATATTTTTAGGCTTAGTAGCATGCAGTGGCGCCACTTATATCTCTACTTTTACACAAAAAATAAAAAACAGTCGGAGTCGTTAATTTTTTTTTTCAACCGACTCCTCAAATATTTAAAATATGAAGTACATTATAAACGTTGGTGCAGTGAGAAAAGTGTTTAGCATTTTTTTAGTGTTTAGCACAACTTTTACAAAAGTTATCTTTAACATTATAATATTTATTTACCCTTCGAGGCAAGCGTTAAATAAGTCTTTGCTACTGCTAGAGGGTGGTAGCTGTAAGTGTTATATCGTCGTATTCATCAGCAATCTCGTATAATTCTTCGATATAAGCTCTTTTTTTCAACTGGATATCAACACAATAGACAACGCGGTATATCTGAATCTAAAATAGCTACTGAACTGCTGGTTACGAAACTGGTAATCACTGGTTGGCCATACACAGTCAGTCTGCTGAAACCACTGGTTCATTCCATTTTCGTCGAATAATAATTTACCTTGTACACAATCCAGGTAAACTGCAATTCAAGAATTTTCTTTTGAAATATATAAGTTAATCATTATACATTTTTCAAAAACAGTCGTGTTTGTTTATGGATAAAAATAAAATCTGAATCATATTTGTTTGAGTGAAATGGTTTGAATCTTAGACATCCGATATAGTGAGTATAAAGTAACTACTATATACAGTCCAACATGGACTCAAGACAGATCCAAAGAAATTGATTGAAAAAAGTATGCAAATTTACAAGATTACTTTATAGACACTGCTAATACGTACAAAAAATAAAACACTCTTTTACACTAATTCCACATGTATATTCATATGAGCGAAACCAGTCCTGATCATATTAAATGTTAAAAAAGAGTATTTAATTTTTTTGAATCTTCTCCATTGTTATTTTATTTAAAAATGAATGTCAATGTCAATGAATTAGAGTCAATTCAATGTAATGTAAAGGAAAACTTTTTTTTGTTGCATCCATTCAATATCACGAATGTGACAACTCTGCTCGAAGATCGACAAACTTTTATACATCACCTTAATACTGCCATGAGCAAAGTAGGAATGGGACTGGTTTTGCTTACCACGAGCATCATCAACTGATATATATATATACTAAATAACTCTGTATTAATTGTATTATTTTTACAAACATTCTAAGTTTTTTTATATACCTATACAAGAATTAAAGCAATATGTATTGTAGTTAATGAAGGTATTTCTAATAATCCTATTCCACTAACCGTCTATTGTATGGGTAGTGGTGTTAATAGGATACCAAAAGCGGGGCTAAAAAGGGACATAATTTAATTCATCCTCACTAAAACGCTATAATATTTAATTTCAAAAACTTGATCAAATAATTGACATAACTGATAACATGGCAACTGTTAAATTGTGCTTTATTAAATTTGGATGCTGACATAGAGTATGATATCTCGTTGCTCCAGTACGAACCCTTTATTGTATATTCGTCTAATCGAGAGGGTTGAAGCAATTGAGAGTGAAACGAGTAAGTAACCCTCGCCGGGTACAACCAAGTGTGGAGTGTTGAAACTTCCCTTTTGTTCAAGCCCACCCGGTCGCATGGCCGCTTTGTCGATCCGTCACGAACTCTGGCCTCGTTCAATTTCAATGTAAATAACTAGACGCGATTAGGCCCACAGATCCTGAGACTTTCACAACCTATCTTATATTTTAATAAATAACATATTAGCGTACTCCATCCATACTCAAATGTTTAAAGGGCATAATTCTTGACATCGGAGTCACTGAAATCGTCACTGGAAATAGTCAATACTGTTGGGCATTCTTCATATTCGGTAACGAGAATCACGGGCTCGAATCTTTCCAAAAATTGATTCTTCAATCGATTTTTATTTAATAATAATGTGTCAGTGATGCCTACACAAAGATTTCGAGTGATCAGCTCACTACTAATCTTTTAATAGTCCATATACATATTATTTCCTTGTTATTTCCGAAAAACAGAGATTGACCGGTTAAATAACAACCAGTTCTTGCAAAATAATTTATGTTTAGGTGCTCCATTAGGAATACTCAGCTATCGTCTGGTATATTATATTAAGATAGGCATAAGTTTATTTTATAAAAATGTAAGGAAAAATTCTGACTGTTCTTACTAAATACATGGTTTTTACTTTTTTTGTGTTTTTTTACGAGCCATAATAAAAAATATTCAATTGAATTTGCTCATTGCATCAATTTTATTGACAGTAAGTATTACCGTACTGAACGTGTGAACTTATATAATATTTTAACTTGATCAATAAATCAATATTGAAAAGTGTAAAATTTAACATTCCAAGAATTCCTCAATTTTTATTTGTATAGTACATAGGTTTCCAACCTTTTTCGGGTGGCGACCCCCCTCGAGGAATTTGAAATCCTCGATTTGCAATACTTTTTCCCCAGATTGTCTCCGAAACTCCTTTTGTTGTTCAAATCCAAAATCGAAAAAAATTGGCGACCCTCCAGAAAACCCTTCGCGACCCCCAGGTTGGGAACCCGTGGTATAGTAGATCGATTTTTTGTTGATATTAAGTATTTTGATCTTATCTTAGTACAAAATGGAGTAAAAGAATTACATTTTTTTTTAATTTCGGCAACATCGTAATGCTTTTGTTTTTGTGACGTAATTAATGTCCTTTCATTGTTTGATAAAAAAAAAAAAAATACGATTATTGATTAATTCATTACGACGCAATTTATTAATCTTCAAATAAACATGGACGAAAACTAAAATCTATAATGCTTTGAATTCAATTGAATTTTTTTTTAAACTATGTTTGCTCTCAATATGGGTTAAATCAACTATGAACTACTAATGCAGCATCTAAAAGTAGTTGTTTTCACATAAAATGAACTATGCTCTTTTTTTAAATTATGGGGTTAGGAAAAGACTGGTTGTTGTCATTAAAAAAAACGGAGAGGAATATCCTTAAAATAAAATTCAGTAAACCAAATTATATAATTATTTGCTAAGTAGGCTAAGATCAATAGATCATAATAAATCGTTAAATTTGACTGAAAAATTATTCGAGGTATGAGTAATAAATATTAAAATAAAATATATGCTGTCTTTGAGAAACGTAGAACTAGATGACAATCTTTAACTCAACGGCGGGCGCGAACGAGTATTACTTTTTGTCAGAAATTTTCCATTTAAGCCAAAGGCTTTCGTCTTATCTACTGATCACTAACATTAAAGTGGGGTTAGGGGGTTGGCTTATATGAGCATAATTGATATTTCAGACATTTCATCAACGCCCAGGTTTTCAATTTAGTTTTCAAATATTCATGCTACTGCTTCATGATTTACATAATTCGTCTAATCAATGATAACTTTACTAACAAGAATTTACTGTTACAATATTTATGTTCAAGTTTATTTTAGTGTAATATTTTATCATTTTTTTTTTGAATTTGTTAATTTTTCACTACGTCGTAAAATTTACAAATTCAAATTATTAATGAGTCGCTAAGAAAAAAATGGTGTGGCTGTGTCATGGACACGGCCGTGTGTTGTACGTGAATACGTCTCGTAATAGGTGATATTACGCCCCATTTTTACGTTCCCGGCACTGCTTGACTCAGTCATATGGTGTTTTAATGTTACCATTCGATTGCTTTTAAGACGCCCTTTCTAACTGTATACGATCTCTGTGTTTCTATTTGACTTTTTCACGCGTATAGCCCGATATTATATATTTTTGATATATTTTTTTATATTTTAACACCTAATTATAGTCACAGTCACAATACACAGTGTTGTATCAATCATCGATAGATTATGGCAAGAGCTAAGGATTGAAACTTTAACGAACATCGTAACTTCTTTGAGTCAAAAGTTATAGTAAATAGAAATCTCTATACGCAGCAAAATTACCTCAAAATGTCGGCGCTTCCTTCTCCGCCCCGCAAAATGTATCAAAATTCTTACATAGAGCAATAAATTATTTGATTCTTTAGCTATCCAGTGGTGCAATTTAATTTTGGATAGCGATGATAGATATGAAGCTGCAAAACCAAACTGTATCCCCCGATTTCGTTATCGTTCGTTTTTTTGAATTGCCTCCCTATAGAAGCAATTTTAAAGACGTATTCACTTCAATAATAATTTATACTGGATGAATAAAATTTGACAAAAAAAAAACAGCTTCTGTACGAAGACATGAGTGTTTGCGACTTCCGAAAATTCTCCCTCCGCTTAGAATCCTAAAATTAACGGGGCGTAGCGAGAACGACTAGTTAACCACTAGTCATATCCTCGTTTTTTTCTATTCCTACTACTCTAGAGAGTTGAGCTACTGAGTAACAAACAGTTTTCGTATAAAAAACGTCTGTTGATATAACTCTATTAGAAGGTCGTATGCTCCACATTGTGAACATACCCAACGTTAAATTTACATATTTTTTGGCATTGTCTGTATATATGTGTTAGAAAATTGAATATAACCATTTAATGTGTTTATAGATAACATGTATCAAAAGTTTTTTTTTTACTCAATTCTCAAACTGTGTTTTTTGCAACTGACCCAAATTTTAAAAATGATTTTCTCAACAGATATGATGGATTTCGAAGCTCTCACCCACTTTACTGGATAAAAAAATATAACACTAATCAGTCATTTTCATAAAAAAACATTCATTTAACAAATATCATTGATTCAAATATTTACCGTTTACCAATGACTTCACTTGTATTGATTTATAAAATATTTATTGAAGGCAAAATTTTGTTATAGTTTACTGAAACACGATTTTTTTGATATAACGTTTTGCTAGAACGTAGACGATATTGTTGTCCATTTTTTTATTTTCACGAATACATCATTACAACTATTATTACCGCATAGTTTAATGTGTGTCATAAAACAATATTACACTTTTAACGACATGTAAAAAATATGACTTAATGGATCCCAGGTTTATGATATACCATGTATATCAGAGGCCAGGTAAAGAATAAAAATATTCTTTGCAAAAGAGTTTGTATAATAAAAACTGTTCATTGTACATTTTTTATTTTTTTTATTCGCATGGCCGACAGATCTGCATCGCATGAACACATATTTTATAACAATTAATATTTTTAAAATGAAAAAATATAACCAACAGTTCATTAATCAAGTTTCTGGATAATTACTGTTCGTTTATTGTTTTTGATAACAAGGTTTGGTGAGAAAAAATGCTTTTCTAACTGTACATCAGAATATATACGAGAGAAGCAAAATCTGATGTTATTAATAATAACATATTTTTGTCCGTGTTTTTTTTCAATTCGGATATAAATCATTAATATAATTTATTCTATTGTCAAGTATGCATTCTTATAACTAATTTCTGATATATTGTCATGATTTGTGCTATACAGCAGAACATCAACGACCTTTCAAACACTTCCGATTGGTTCATATCTTTAAATGTTTAGAGAACTGTCAAATATTAAAAACAAAAAACATCGATTATTTGATTAAAACGTGTTCTATTCTATAGATGCGCGTATCACAGACAAGAATTTAATTCGTCCGTTTATTGTCCTGAAAGGTATTACAAATTTCTAAAATTTTAAGCATTTCATTAGTACCAAAAATGGTCACATTTCAAATCATAACTACTCCCATTACTACCATAAAGAACAGAACAGCGCATTTTTTATTATTTTTGTTTTGATAATGATTAATAAAATACTTATCTCCGTATTTTAAGAGTGATATGATAACATTGTAAATATCTGTCAAATTATCCTACTGTTATAATTTATGGTAGATCATTTCTTTTATACTATATTATTATCAATTAACATATCTATTTATTGTTCGTCAAATTCACTTTTGCGACAGCAAATTTAATTTGGAATGTATTTTTTTTGTAGCAATATTTTTTTTTCACTTAATATACTTAGCCAGGAATTACAAATACAGCCACTATTAATTAGTAAGGAATTTAGTGTTCAAAAATGCTATGGAAGATTTTTAAAAACGATGTTTATTAAATTCCTATCCACCAACTATTTACCATATCTAAATTTCAAAACAGAGAGCTTGGAGAGCGTTGAGACAACTAACTGATATATTCTTATATACTTATTTTAAAAAGAGATATTCAGCAAATGACTAAAAGACAGTTCCCGTTTATGACATTCAAACAGTCTAATAAGCGAACATTTTGTTTGTTATACTATTATTTATAACACTCTATATCAGTCAAGTAAATAATAAAGGGTTATAGGAACATTCAATACAAGATACAAGTTCGAGATTTGGGAAGCTTTTACACAATTAATTTTACTTGAATAATAAAAAAAATTATCGCGAAGCCCTTCTTTGATTTTAAATTAACTAATATACCTACGATAATGTAATCTAATAATAGTTCTAAAATACCTAAAATACCGATACGCATTTTCGCATAATGATTCATCGATTATAACGAGCGCATTCCAGACATTTTTTCTAACAAGGTCTGACGAGATAAACAAAGATCAAAACATTATTTGATTGCTTAAAGTATTTTTCTTGCTGGCTACATTTTATGTTGGGTCAACATTTCTAACACCTCTTCTACTGAAGAGACGTCAATATCAATTAATTTTATAATATTATATTATCATTAATTAAATACAATATTTTCAAATCTATTTTATCGAATCATAATCATTATCAAACATTAAAGAACAATTTCGAGACATCTGGCGATAAATAATGATAATTCAGTCAACATTTGTTTATCACCTTTTCAATTAGCGATTGTATGTAAACAGCTACACATTTCCTTTAAAAATACACTTTTTCTTTTCATTATTTATTTATTTTATATTTTATAGCGTTCGTTAGTGTTAATTTTGGCGCAAAGTTGCTCCATTCAAGATATAATCGTTCAAATTAATTTTAATCATATATCTTTTTTATTATAATACGATATGTATTTCCATAAAAATATATCCACTTATTTAAATATATGAACTAAATTTGCATTTATTATACTTATTAACGCTATTGATTTGTAATAATTGTAAAATTTTAATTACTTAACGATTTATAAAATATTCGTATAATTGGATTTTAATAATCAACATTATAGGTATGTATGTTACAATTTTTATTCAGCTTGCAACAAATATTTTGATTTTTGTAACCCATGTGTTTTTTCTTTACCCCAATTTCAGAACAAGTGATTATCAGTTTCGCGAGTTTTTTTTAAGAAGATTTTCATAATAAAGTCATAAAGCTATACGATAAAATCGGTATAGCACGTAAATCCTGTATGAGGTCGAACTGCCTCAATATTTTTATTTTATAATATTCCTAACGCGTTTTATGTTATATCTGCTATTATAAACTCTTGTTCAAGTTAACGCCTGCAGCGTGTACGCACCGCGGGGCAGCGCAAGGGTTAAAGGCGCCATACTCTTATTTATGAGGCAGATCTCGGAGCGATGTTGTGTAGATATGCCGCGCTATTTGGATTTTCGATTAGGCGGATCGATCGAGATCCAAGATAAGACAGGCGAAGGGGGAACGAAGGCTCTGACATTTCGGAGTCCCCATTACTTTTGAGACCTAGACACTACTGCGGACTGCCCATTAACGCCCCGTACCGCCTACACAGGGCCGGTCACAGGAATTTCTAGATCATCTTTTTTATATTTTTATCTTAAGCTCTTTATATTTAGAAAACAAATATAATATTTTTTCTAACTTATTTATTATGTTCAAACCATACTTTCAATAAATCGTAATAATCAATTGAACAGTATCAAAAAAATACGATAAGCCTCTTTCGAGACTATTCTTTAATTTATTCGAATCTAGACAAAAATTAAGGGGGTTTCTAATACTCAACATGACTTTTATATTTGATTTTTACGATTGGTATAACTGAAATGGAATAATTCTGTTCATTTTCACTGTGCACGATGGGCTGAACCCAGGGGTGGGATGGAAGGGGCTCGGAGGGGATCGTGCGAGCCTCTTGTTAAATTTTACTAAGGCCGGCGAGCCCCTTGTTAATTCAAGCTAAAACAATATTCTCAGATAAAATTAGTAAATACCCGCAATTTATGACATATAATTTATAACAGCTTGAGTATACACAGTAGTACATCTTTAGTCATTTACATTGATAAGTTTATGGTAAATTGCATATTGTCAAACAATCGATCGCTTGTTTTAAGTATTGAATATAATTGCTTCAGAGTGATAAAAAAATCCACTACTTCCCCAGAGCACCGCGAATCGCTTTGAGATAAAGCGAGCCCCTTGTTAACGTATTGGCAGCCCACCGCTGGCTGAACTCCACTCATAATTTATTATTGACTTACTTTCAGCATATAAATTTCAAACAACAATGAAAACCATAGAAGGCGGAAAGGTACTGTCGAAGTTTTCAATTTAAAAATATTATTATATACTGATTTCGAAGGTACCTTCCGGATATTTTCATACATAGTCGACAAATCCTTTATAACTTTACTTTAATGCTACTAAAGTCTTTTATATACAAACTTGTCATTGATATAATAAATATTATACTACATGAGAAAGACTATGTAAGACAATAATACGTTTTTGTAAGCTGTAGCTCTGTTCTTCTACGTACTTCTGACGGTTTGCCGTCGGAAGTACGCAGAAGAACAGACCTTTTGTATTTTTCCAATAAACGATAGATAAATATATTCTGCATCTAATTCTGCATTCTAATCTATTTGTTTGATTTTAATTTTGCATTATTATCTTCTGTTGACAATTTTTATTTTTGTATCATATAATAAATATCATTATCAGACGTAGAAAAGTATTTTTAACATGATACCGAAACGCTTTCAAATATTAACGTCTTAAACCGTCAGCCTCAATCAAAAATCCATACTTTTCTTGTGGTGAAATAATTGCCTAGTTTGCGCCGTCGTAAATCTTCCGCCCCTGCAAGGCCGCACAGGTGGTAAAAGGTAAGAACGGGCCTGCACTCGAGGTGGAATTTCGATATGCGTTTCAAAATTATTTTTATAACATTCAAAGGGCTACTTTATGATTTTGAATATCTTGCAAAAATTCTACAGTGATAACATTCCGCCTTAGTAACGCATAGTACCGGATATATTTTTCCTTATTAATTAAATACCTATAAAACATCTGATTTTTCTCAACCAGCCTTATAATGAAACATCGTTAAAATTGGGACTGGGTGGACTCTATTGGAGCATTGTAATACTTTTAAGCTATTTTTTGAAGCGGTTGTTTTTCAGTTGCTTAAAATCTCTTTTTCTCAAACGACAAGAATGGAGATTAAACAAGACTTGTAATAAGAGTCGCCGTTCCTATAGTGGTGTGGTCCGCTTTTATCGTTCCTCCTATTCCAGCGGTCACCAAACTACGGCCCGCCGAAGATTTTTATCCGGCCCGCGTTCTGGATTTTTACATAAAAATTATTCATATAAGAAATATAAATTTTCATAATTTAGTTGTGAATTCACGACAGTTATTTATTTCAAATCATCAATTGTCATACAACTATCTGGTAGGGGACTCAAAGTGAAGGAAGTTGGATAGAAATTGGAAGTGAGACGACCAGATGTTCGTTTACTCAAAAATTTCTCGAATATTCTCATTTATTGAAATTCTAAGAAGAGAAAACATTTGTTTAAATTCTAATTATTATGTAACCACATAAAATAAAATAATATTCTGATTGAGTTCCATCAAGAATTTATTTGTCGTCCGGCCCCTTAGTTTTTTAAAAATTCAATCTGACCCGCTTCTCAAAAAGTTTGGTGACTCCTGTCCTATTCGAATCCCCGAACAGATTCGATGCATTGGAAGTGTATTCGAATTCAAGGATGTTTGTGATATTTCTCTTCCCGCCATCAAATCATTAAAAATATTATAGTACAGCGGTCACCAAACTACGGCCTACAAAGATTTCAATCCGGCTACGGTTTTGTAATATTTAAATATTATACACATACGAAAAATTGAGTTTTTGAACATTCTAATAAGATTCCATAAAAAAATCGTCCGGCCTCCAACGTTTTTTTTAAAGTCATCCGGTACGTTTCTCAAAAAAATCGGTGACCTTTATTATATATAGTATTTAAAAAAAAACAGCAATATATTTCATCCCTTATCATAATCCAGCAAGAATCTTGTTAGAATACAGTGTATTGCTGTTTGTATCTTATCTTTATTAGGATTTTGATTGAATTTTCATAAAGGTGGGTCGACACGGTAATATTCAACATTCATTTAGGTATTCGCAATACGATTCTTATTGGAACTATTATTTTTATTAAACCATGTCTGACCCAGATGTTGAGCATATGGATTCCTAATGTAGTTTATCTGAACAAGTTTTTTTTTAATATAACTGCGTGTTCATCAGATCAGTTGCTCAATCTCTCTTTTTCAATGAGAGTAGGGATAAAAAAAGTATAGGGTTAGAATAGGATTAGTGATTAGCTTATCTTTTTTGCTTCGCCTCGTTCTTAGGAATCAGATAAATGTGGGATTAAATTTAAGGCATCACACGAATTGGTGCATCGGAAATGAAACCCATTTTTTAATAGAAAAATGAAACTGACGCTATTGGGATTTATTCCCTTGAGCACCGTGACAGAAGCCAATGACGTTGACCATCGGACCACGGACTCGATTTTCAATTGCCGGACCTGTACCTGATTGATCAACTTGCTTTCCTTAAAAGGAAAAAAAACCCCAAACTCCATTTTGTAATTTCATAATTAAAAAAATTTAGAATCAATCTTGCTTCATTACATAAGCAAAATTTGCGATAGTAAGTCTGAAGATGCCTCTGAAAGAGGCGAAACACGTGTCACAGTTAGTTACACAATAATCACTTTTAGGGTGTTCACTGTCAATACTTGGTGGAAAGGCATTATATTAATAAAAACACAATAATCCTTTGTACTTCATTCCACTTTATTCATATCCACAATAAAGTGGAATGAAGTACAAAGGATTATTGTGTTTTTATTAATAGTTACACAATACGTGGAATAATCAAAGCTATTTTAAATTTTATACAACCGGTGTCGTTTGAGAATAAAAAATTCATAATGCCAATGTGCGTTTTATCAATTAAAATCAGCCATCACGCAGTTGAATCACGATAAAAAGTTGCATGCTGCAGTTTGTGAGAATGCACATTTTTATTATATTCGGCATAGCGCTCGCAGTAAAGGGTATTAAAAGCCGTTTCAATAGACAAGGTGCAAATAATCTCTCGGTAAGCTGAGATTATGGCTTAAATTTGTTTTGTTAACAAAAAAGGTTATGATGACTGGGTATTGCAGTTGATATACAAAAGAAACACACCTTTAAAAACATATTTCGACTCAAATCCTGCACACACGACCTTTCTTCCAATGAGATGATTATGGGTAAACTTTAACACGGTATGAAATAAGCGTGATAAAGTAAATACGATTATTCAAAAAAGCACTGGAGGTCTTCTTTTCGGAAGAGTTATTATTATTCAACGTCAGATTGCGATGAATATTTGTTTTAGCCTAATTAAATTAAATATAATGTTAAAAAGCTTTTTTTCCCAAGTACACTATGATTATTATGGTCTCGGATTCTTTTTAGTATGGTGAAACCAGGGGTGGGCCGGAGAAGACTCGCAGTGTCTCGCGCGAGCTCCTTGTTAAATTAAGAAAAACATTATTCTCAGATCTTTGCGTTATATTATCTATTAAAAAAGTGTTAATGTACAATTAGGATTTAGAACGTACATTTTTCAGCTATTGATATTGATTAAATTACGATAAATCACGTACTGTTACAAAATATAAAAGTTTATAGTAACATTCGATAGTTTTACATATGAGTGATAAAAAAATTACACCTTCCCAGAACATCACGAATAGCTATAAGATTTAACGAGCCCCTTGTTACCGTATTGGCAGCCCACCGCTGAGTGAAACCTCTCTGCAGTGCAACGAATGCAGGAAAACAATTTATGTTTAGTTAAAAAAAAAAAAAACACTTATGTACTAATTCCACAATATCACATTAATTATATCACAACCACTTTCGCCCATCGCGAGCGTTATCAACTGATGTATGGTGTTAGGCCGGGACTATACAAAAGTATCAGTAAAACGATGAATACGAGAACAATACAAGGGTTTCCACTGTATTCTTCTGACTGAGAGCCTTATCACTTAAGATTCCGCTGAAGGCTTTCTGTGACGAATAAAATGTGAAACCCCCTTACGAATACTGGCTGTGGATACTAAAGAAACTAAAGTGTTCTATTCTCATCAGGAAATAACATACCCGGTTCTCAATTGATTGGTATGATGTATTTACTTATCAGGCATTTACCGATTTACGATCGAGTTTCATTCTTCGCAGTTGTATGCATTGTTTTCATTGATTACTCCTTTTTTTTAAAATTAAATTGAATTTTAATCTATGAATTGGTTAACAAGTTTCTTGCACTTATTTTGAATTTATTTTTAAAAAATTGAATGCTGCATTTAATAATAAACAGTATCATTTTTCAAAATTTGGTATTCCTACTTTATTACCAAACATATGACAGGCAAATTAAACGCAATAATTTGTCTACTTAGCATTCAGAAAATATTACGGTCCATTAGTTTTAAAATTGAATAGATGGATACAAAAGGCTGACAACTATTTGCGGTGAAAGGACCCTTTGTTAAATCGTTAGCTACTTATATTATAATATTATGTCCTACGTTCAATTTGGCAATACGTTCTGCAGGGGTACTAAACTACCTTAAAACAATATATAAAATAAAATTACCATCTTAAAATAAAATTGTCCTCTTCGATATGCAGAAGACCGTAATATGTCCGGGGTAGCAACGTAATTACAAGTATGACTCTTTTCATAAAAAAAAACAGGAAAAATCTAAGAAACTGAAGGTGCTTCTCAGATTTATGCAGACAATTAGAGTTATCAAATTTTATATGCAATTTTTAATTATTGTTTTTTGCAAACGGTGACTTATATTTTTAATTTAATTTGATTTAAAATACATCAAATGTCAACAAAATTGCTGTCAATTATTATTGTAAACAAAACCTCCGGCCATCTGCCATTTCGAAAGAAAATAAACGTATTCGAACCAACAACCCAAACATGCAAACAAACCAATCTTTGTAGCTACGGTTAGTTAAAAAGTGTGATGCATAATTAAACGATTTTTCTCACCCTACTGAACCCTGATTATAAAAGTTGGCTATGCCATCCCTTATCTGTGTGGACATACCCACACAGGTAAATTAATGGTTGGGGAGGCTCTGTCGATGGGGGTGTTATTTGTTATTTGTCGGACAATGGGGGTAGGTCAGGTACGTGCCGACAAACGGCCGTGGACTAGACAGACCTCACGTGGACACTGTTGGATAAATTAAGTCGCATATCACACCGTAAGTTTTAACTAACAAAATAAAAAATATATATATTTCAGTTTTCTACTATAGCTTATCATGGTTTTCATATTTGACTGATTTTTAACGCATATTAACCATTATATTATATTTAAGAAGTATAATGCCAATTCTTGGTGAAAAGTCATTATATATTTTTAAAAAAAACACACATTTTTTGGTACTAATACCATATTTTTTAATAATAATCAGGCCTGTTTTCGATTATTATGATTTTTTAAGCTTATTAATCATTACAACATTATTTCAATATGCTTTTTTTTAAAATCAGTTGGTTTGACAATGGTATCCATAATTAGTATTTCTAGCCGTAAGTTGTTAATGTTGTTATGTTATTTTTGCTTTACATTAAACATTTAAAAATTACAGCACGTCATCAACCAGTCGAATATTTTAAATGATTTGAGAAAAGGTACAGAAGAATTTTACAAATATCTGAAGAGCAACTCAAAGCGAACGAAAACATCAAAAACACTTATTGTAAATTTTAAAAAATCAACATTTGAACCCGTAACATTCTGGTAAATAAGTAAAGTAATTATAACGACTAAAGCTTTAGTCGTTGACAAAATTATTGATTTTACACTAGGTACAACTCTTTTTATATATTACTGCTAGTCAATTCATGATATAAAACTAGTATTTTGATATCGGCTTGTTGCTAATGGTAACAGAGAACAATCAGGTCGTACCACTGGCAGGGCCATGTATTCTGTGAGGACGCAATGCGGTTACCAGCTGTCAGGGCCGGCACTAGTATTTTTATCGCCGTCGGTGTGACAATATCGACACGAAGGCCAGAGAAAATGGATTGACTCTCATTAATTGTTAGCGCTTATCTATTGCATAATTTATTTTTTTTATTTTTCGGCGATTTCGTTCAGTGAAACGATGACAACTGATTTATGAAAGCAATTTTAAACATTCACTATATCCTTTTATTTTATTGTATTTACATTCACTTTTCCGTCACGTTTTATTTGCATTTTACATAACATAGTTGATGCTAGCTTTTCAGGTTGAGCGTAAAACAAATGAAGACATCTGTGTCATTATATTTATATTTATTTTTATCAATTCTATAAAATTATTTAAATTTTCTTAAGATTATATTTGTCCAATTCATAGTGCATTGCTGTCTTCTATAATCGAATTTTTTGTCATGTTCTCTAACAATAACTAAATACATATATTAGGCACTTTCTTGCTTAACGCCAGGCACTGAAAAATGCAACGGTCGTAGGCGCATCTTCATATCCAGATGGGGTGTTAATCAGCCGAATTCAAAATATAAAAAAAACATTAATAACTGCCTTTTTAACGTGTTCTTTTATTTATTAATAAAAATAACGAAATATTCCAAGTGATCTAGTGCACTTGTTGCTGTGTAATGTAGTTAGAATAAAGAAAATACTCATCAAATACTTCTGAATCTTGATTACAATGTAATATTTGATTTATCGCGATTTTTAATTGTTAATTAGGTTGCCGTCCTTCAGAAAATGAGTCATTTTAGCTCTGCTTGGGAACAACACGATAGACTACCTAAAAACGGGAAGTATGATCACATCTCATCTAATGTGACATATTATATGGAAAGGTTTCACCACCTCGCGTCAAACAAGGAAGTACCATATATTATTATACATATAATATAAAATTTGTATCAGCAATCGTGTATAATCGATGTAAGCAAATGAAGTCGATATTGCCTAATACTTTGCGCCGACCCTGTCTTTTTCTGTCAACCCGGTGTTCCGATCGTCCCATGAGGTCTACTCGTCTCTGGGAATCGAGGAACCATTATTATTTACGTTTCAATTCTGATAATAATGATCCATGAACATTGTGACAACAAATATCCTATATGCCTTCGCTCTTTTACGATAAATGAGGCTAGAAGCGATTTCAATGACAATTTGTCATTGTTATATTGTACCTGCGTCCGACGCATCCAGGTGTTAGTTACCAAAGTTTAAATCTAATTATTGAGATGTATTTGATCTATCACTGGGTCCTTTGCTTTTGTTGCTCGACAAATAAACTAATGCAAAGTACTCACACGCCTTAGTATACGAAATGATTTTTCTTCTAACTTTATTCCTGTGGCGTTGTGACTTGTGAGACAAGCTGATATGTCAACATGGCCGGCGCCACCATATAGGCGAAATAGGCAACCGCCAAGGGCGCAAACCATCAGAGGGCGCATAAATGGAGTATTAAAACTATTTTTATATACTCTAATAATAATAAATAATAGTACATTTTATTTTATTTTGATGCATGTATTAATCGTTCGTTGTAATTGTGTATCGTATTCTATATGATTCGAAAAAGAGATGTTAAGCGACTGAGTAACAAATAGTCAACGTATAAAAACTTGAGATACCTCCATTAGGAGGCCATATTCTCCACATTGGGAGTAGATATACATATATAAAAAGAAATCTAGTGATCCTGAATTGTTCTTGTTTCAATTTTTCGAAATAAATTGGAATATTTCTTAAACAGGGGGCGCGCCAAAAATCGTTGCCTAGGGCGCCAAATAACCTCGCACCGGCACTGTATGTCAGTGTCACATTAGTTTACAGCAGCGATGGGCTGCCAATACGTTAAAAAAGGGCTCGCTTAATCTCGAAGCAATTCTCAGTGTTCTGAGAAAAGAGTGAATTTTCTTATCACTCCTTTGCAAATTTAGGCAATACTTAAATAAGCAATCGATTGTTTACTTAATACACTTATAATATGTAACAATATGCAATTTACCGTTAACTTATCTATGTAAATAGCTAAAAATGTACTATTGTGTATACTGAAGCTGTCGTAGATAATATATAATTTAGAAATTGTAGTTATATACTAATCTGATCTGAGAATATTGTTTTATCATAAATTAACAAGGGGCTCGCGCTAGCCCCTCCGAGCCCCCTCTAGCCCACCCCTGGTTTACAGGCGAACAAGTATGAACACTTCTAAGGTGTCTAACTGTCGATACATAATGGAAATTCATATTAAAAAAATAAAACACTTTTACTAATTCCACATTTATTTGATAAATGGTACAACTGAAGTGAATCAATTGAAAATGCCCGTCATAATCGAAACCGGTCCTGATCACGTAGCATATAAATGCAAAAATTGAAGTTTTTTTAATAGATCTATGAATATAACCAAATTAACAAAAAGATTTTAAAAAATAATACTTCAGTATTCATTTTCTCACTGTCAGATACGTGGCGCAGCAGTCAATGCTTTGGCTTCCGTGACGGATCTCATGGGTTCGAGTCGATGTCCGAAAAGCATTTTTTTCAATTGATTGATCAATTTCTGTTCGAAGCCATGGGTGTTTGTCACGTGTAAATATTACTTACCACTTTTATAATTCTAAAATAACCAGGCGTATCGAGAGCGATTAGTTAACAACTAGTTCTGTCCATAACATTTATATTAAAAAAAAACTTCATATTATATACTGTTGTGAAAAAAGCGTGTTCTAAAGGGACCACAGAGATTTATTTTTGTTTTGGGGAGCCACAACACAGCTTCAGCTTAGGGGGGCCACGAGTATTGATAAAACGATACAGGGAAGAGCATAATGGCGGACGTCGCGCAGCTATTTTTTATAAATCCGTAAATAAAATAATTTACTGGCATTCTAGATTCGAAAATCTCGGAAGAACTATAAAAAAAGGTTGGGTTTTTAAAATATAATTTTCATGGGAAGACAAAAAAATGGTATGAGGGGCACAGAAAAATAAAGACACTCAAAAGGGGCCACGCTCCCAAAAAGGTTGAGAAACACTGATCTATATAATAGTATTTTATTTAATTGAAATTGTGCATATCCAATGCAGCAGGTAGGAAACGTATTTACCTAATAATTCCAAGGTTTCTTGGCTTAAATGTACCGTGGGAATGCGAGAATAATTCCAAAGCTTAAAGCAATAAACCTTCAGTTTGAACTCTGGGATTATTTGCTAAGTGAAAATATTTAAAGTGCAGCGTAATCCTTCTCATCAAAATAACAATAATTATAAACACATCTTTGCAAATGCACTGCTAACTGTTTATAAAAATATTCCCACTGAGATTGTGCCGCGGAGTAACATAATACAATACTTTTACATTACGCAGGCATTCGGCTGCAGGTTTGAATTTGATGCAAGTACCGTTTTTTTGTTATTATTTCTACTTCGGTGTCGTTAAATTATGTCCAAACGGCATGGGAAGATTTTTCGACGAAGTTTCGTGTTGGATTACATACTATGCTACTTAAATAAAGTAATTACCTTAACAAGTCTTACATTCATGTTTAAGCAATAATTATTTAAATATTTCAATTGAAAAAATATAGCTAATCGTCAACTCACCGAGATAATGCAGATAATTATTATTACTAGGCAGGTAAAATACTTGCAGCCGTTTTTTTTTCCGATTGTTGTTAATTTTATTTTATTATCAAGTTTATTAAAAACTTACATGTGTTCTAGGATTCATTAACGAGACGTTTAATTACAAAAAGAGTTAAAACAATTTTACACTCAAGCTCAATTGATTCAACATGCCAAAAAAAACAAATGTTTATCAGCGATATATTCATGGATTTTCAAATTTTAAAAATGGCCAATTGTGGGTATCTGGTTTGTACAATTCTATTTTGTATGTATTTATTTAATTGTATAGCTTAGCTCAGTGGAGGGGAACCTGCGGCCTTTTGACATGATTAAAATATTCACTTTGATCAAAAAATTACACGCAAGCGTTTGAAAAAAGAGCGTAATCAACCCATTATATGTTCGACAGTCTAAAAAAAGGGAGGGGGGGTGTCAACGTTATCTTTACTGCGGCCTTATGTTGAATCAGATAAATGAATGTGGGTTTTAGAAATGAAAAGGTTCCCCACCCATTGTTGAGTTAATAGAGGCTATTATAATGTTCTTATTTAAGGTTATACATAAGAAAAAGAATCTAAATTTAAAATAAACTGTGTTTTTTAACATAAAAACATTGTTTGCCTGGAATATTGAAATATATATATATTATACATATCGTTTTTTGTAACTAGACCAGCGATACTTAAACTGTGGCACTAGATGCTTTTTCAATCATCTGGTATTATTTGCTAAAATTTAGTATAAAAAAATTTAGTATAAAAAATACAAAAGTATTTTGGATACTTTTGTATTTTTTGTGTACTTATATTTATGCTATGTCACGTCATATATTTATTTGTCTTATATTATTTATTTATTATACTACGGCGCACGTAATGTAGCAAAAACCGGCATCTGATCCACACGAAAAAAACGTTGAGTATTACTGCAAATATTCTTTAGTCAGCATCGTAAGCAATTTTTAAAGTAAAGACTTATGTTTATTTTCTTCGCTTTATTCAAAATTTCTAACCCATTAAAACCTGGTATTAAATGCAGCTTTTATATTCGACTTGTTTATCTAAAAATAATTGTCATATCGATTTTCGAAGTGTGAAAGTCATTTCTATGAATGGATCACACAAGTTGTGTTGTATACAAAAAACACTCAAATAATATTTAAAATTATTTCATGAAGTTGTTATCTTTTCCTTATTACTGAGAAAGTTCTCTGAAAGCTTCCAGGTTTATTTTGCTAATACTCGGTACTATTATACCTATATCAACGTATTCGGTCGGCATCACGTGCGTTGAAATTATTATTGACTGACGAGTTGAATCATGTATACCTATTTATTTTAGAATTTTAGATGTGTAAAGGGCTATACAACTGTAGGGTTTATGTGTGGGACAAGTCAGCGGTGGGCTGCCAACATCTTAACAAGGGGCTCGGTAAATGTTATCCATTTTTTATCCATGTCCACTCTCTATGTCGAGTTTATGGCCCCCTAATGAAGGTATCTCAACGAAAGTTATTTTTCTACGAGAACTGCTTGTTACTTAGTCGCTCTACCTCTCTTTCCCAAAGAGAGTTGTAATGATAAAATGATAAGCATAAGACAGTACAAGTGATTAACTAATAGTAGCGCCCAGTTGAATTGAAGAATCGGAAGAGTGGGAGGCAATCTTAAGACATCACAAACACCCATTCCTTCGAACAAAAAATAGATAAATCGATCGAAAAAATGTTTTTTCGTATTGGGACTCATGGACGCCCACAACGCTGAATGAAGAAATGAAACGACTAATTTTCTAATTTATCCATCTACAGAAATTGCAGTTATGTGATAATTTGATCTAAGACGAATGATTTTGTTATCTTAACAAGGGGCTCGCCGGCCGCGCCGAAATTTAACAAGGGGCCCTCTAGCCCATCCCTGGGACAAGTCTAACCAAACGATTATAAACAGGGGTTGGTAAGTGGGGTTCGAAAGAACTAGCGAGAACTTTGGGACGGGAATATTATTAAATCGATTCAGTACCTTATAGCCATTTATGTCAAATTTATAATTTACAACGGTTAAAGTATAACGTTTGAAACATGGTATTGGACTAGAAAAGATAGTACCTAATCTGAGTCAATCTTGGAAAACTAGCAATTTGAGGTAGGTAAGTATTTTTTTCATCTATTGGTATTAAATATTTTATGATTGACTGCGTACTTATTGATTGCTTTAATAAGAAGAGTGATAAAAAAATCCGCCCCTTACCCAGGACTCCGCGAATAGCTTGATGATTAAGCGAGCGCCTTGTTAACATGTTGGCAGTCCGCCGCTGCGAATCTTACATGTAAAACGAAAAAGAGGTGTTCACAAAAAATACTTTACTATTATTTTTACAACACACAATAAAAAAAATTTACTATCCAAAACGAGAAAAAGTTTGTAGTGAATCGAATCCTTGGTAAATGCCTAACTTGTATGACGAACGATAAATAAGGGAGGCTAGCCAAAGCAAAGGGCATGCGGTACTATTGAGTGATCCTTTCAAAATATTTGTGTTGCAAAAAGACGTCGATTTTGGTTGCAGCGAAGATGAACCTGGGGCATTGGAAGGTGTGAGATGTGTGACCGCTGAAACTGCTTTTCATAGTGATTCTCAACTATAATATTTTGTTTTGATTAGCCAGCTAATTAATGAAAATTGAAAACAGCACTTATGTATTCTGATCAGAATACCTTCAGCAGTAATAACTCTTCTATAAAATATATTATTAATTTTCGGAAGAATAAAACAAACCGTACTATTGATATAATGATTGTTGATATAATGGTTGCTGCATTAGTAATAAATAAATTTATTGCAGTGAATGATACAGATTTTCTTTCAAGTCTTTTGTGAAATAATAACTTATCCCTACATATCCCTTGTCTTATTAAATAAATCAGGGCTGTGGAGTCGCGTGAAAAAAAGACGACTCTGACTCCGACTCCGACTCTGACTCCAGATTAAAAATAATTGACGACTCCGACTCCAGCTTTAAAATAATTAACGACTCCGAGGAAATTTTTCAATAATTTCATTTTAACTTATATATATGTATACCATCAGATCATCTTTAGTCAGCCAAGCATGAAATGTTAACACTTTTGATTATTTTGTTTAAATACACCGCCTGCATGATCGAGTGGTCAACGTAGTTGGCTTCGGGTACGGAGGTTCGAATCCCAGTACGGACAGTTTTATAAATTGATTTTTCAATCGATTTATGAATTTCTGTTCGAAGGCATGGATGTTTGTGACGTCTTGAATTCCTCCCTCTCATCCTATCACATAAACGGGGCGTATGGAGAGCGACTAGCTAACCACTAGTTCTATCCTAGCCCTACCCTTCTATTCCTACTCTCTTTGAAAAAAGAGAGGTTGAGCAACTGAGTAACAAGCAGTTCTCGTAGAAACACTTCTGTTGAGATAAACTCCATTAGGAGTCCATATGCTCCACATTGGGAGCGGACATGGTAAAAAAAATACACATAATTAAATATATTTTTCAAAAAAAAATCGAGCCGCTCATTTTTCACGACTCCGACTCCACAGTCCTGAAATAAATGTACAATTAGTACAAAAAAGTGTATTGTTTTTCGATTTTACATAGACTATTATTACAGATTATAGAAAAATTCAATTAATGTAATGATACAAACAAGGATTTTTTTAGTTAATAATATATTATTAATAATACTTTTTTTCACATTAATCATCTAAAACAGTAATTAACTTTATCACTGATTCTTTTACATTGTAATAAATTAATATAAAATCTTTATTCAGCTAGAAGCTTACGAAGAGCATACGTACATCAAGTGAAACATCTTAACAAAAAATGGTTTTACACTAGAGGTCTGCACGGGCCAAAATTTTACAAAACTACCCGGTCCGAGCCCGAAAAACTCACGCCCGACCCGGCCCGGGCCCGAGTCTAATACCGCACTTGTTACCCGAAGCCCGAAACTCCTTATTTTAGCTCACCGAGGAATTTAAGAACCTCGATTTGCTGTACTTTTCCCCAGATTATCTCCGAAAGTCCTTTTTTTTATTTTAGCTCACCGAGGAATTTGAAATCCTCGATTTGATATACATTTTCCCCAGATTATCTCCGAAAATCCTTTTTTTTTTAGCTCACCGAGGAATTTGAAATCCTCGATTTGCTATACTTTTCCCCAGATTATCTCCGAAAGTCCTTTTTTTTTAGCTCACCGAGGAATTTAAAATCCTCGATTTGCTATATTTTTCCCCAGATTATATCCCAAATTCCAAAGCCCGGCCCGGCCCGAGCCCGACTCTCAATTGCGCTTACCCGCCCGAGCCCGGCCCACGGGCCGGGTCGGGTAAAAGCCCGCGGGCCAGGCCCGGGCCCGTGCAGACCTCTATTTTACACGAAGTGGTTGTTATTCAGTTGCTCAGAATATATGACTATTAGTGAGTTAATCGCTCTCGCTATGCCTAATTTTCAGATTCAGATGAGTGCGGGGGGTATCGTAGAAATCAATTAATTTAAGCACAAATCCAGAAAAGCATTTGAGTACAAACAAAAAAAAAAACGCTCGTCAGTCAGAAGTTGAATATCACTTGCTTATTATACATTATTTATACAAAATGTGTATCCAGTGATTGTAGTATTCTGAGAACGCGACAAAGCAGATCTGGCCCCTGCTAAGCCATCTTCAGCTGAGAGAAATTTATCGCAATCATATTGTATTGCCTGGATTCGGCATCCACTTTGTCTGAATTCGTTCTGAGCGATGAGGTCTACAAAGGTCTTGTGAGAGCCGCTTTTTAACAATGGCGATGACAATTCTGTGGATAAATTTGTTGCGAACAAATTAAATACGATTACATTTATAATATTAAATTGAATTCAAACCAACCATTCGACAGCAAAATCAAAGTCATTTATTAAAACAAATGAACGTCAATTAATATGTAGTATTTGTTTCTCATTAACGAGATGTTATTCAAATCACTACTTATCACGAATATTGGTCGTCCAGTTTATAAATCAGACAGATCCAAATAACATGTTTTGAGATAGATAGGAAAGCAATAAAATAGTCACCATCAAATATTATTCTTCTGTGCCCAAGATTTATACAGACATTTTATCAAAAGGTGGATACAGATTAAATAATAAATATTTAGTATTAATAAAAACACAATATGTCTTTGTACTTTGCCATGAGCGAAACCGGTCCTGATCTTGATAAATAAAAGTGAAAATGTAGAACAAGGGAATAATGTGTTTTTGAAATATACACTATCTTGAAGTACACGAAGACTCATTAACTGGCGTTTTATTGACTCATTTTATACTAATTTAATTAATTGTTTAAGAAAAACCTTTTTATTAGTCTCTCTTCTTGGTCCCAATTTGGATAGTCGTTTTGATAGAACGTGTATAAAGGTGAAAAAATGTGATTAAAAAAAACATTGCGGGTTACTTACCTTAGAAAAAAAACGTAACCCACAGTTTTTTTAAAAACAGCTTTTTTCTATAATCACAATGTATTCATTCGACTTGATACACGTTCTATCAAAAGGATGCAAGCTGCCAATGCCTAATCAGTATCTAAATTTAGCTTTTAAGTTTGAAAAAGATGACCTTGTAAAAAATTAAAACCAAGAAAAAAACTGAAATATAGGTTTTTTCTAGACAATTTCTTTGATTAATATTAGATTATGTCAATTAAACACCGGTTTAGAAGTCTCCATGCACTTTAAGGTTGTGAATAATTCATAATTTGCATATGGCCCCAAATCATCAAAACACATTTTTTGCGCCTCCTGTAAAATTTGATATGTGTGGGTCACGTCATTTTTCCTTTCCACAGTCGATATGTATTATGTTGTACATAAAACTATAGTTTTTAAACAAATCAATTTATTCTCTAATTGGTACTATTAATAAGGACCCATCCATATATAATGACGATTGACGACACACTCTAGGGGAAATGTTAAATGGTAAAATGGCTTACATATGAAGATAGGGGGGTGACGTCATATATAGACGGACCCTAATGCAATACATATGTTATGTATACTCAATACCATACCATACTATGTTTTATTCTGTATGACGTTCTATTTTCAAATGTCCTTCGTGCTTTAGAATAAAACAATTGAAGTATGAAACTTCAGTAGAATAAGAAAACAATTGAAACCTGAAACATTCTCACGATTTTCGTATTAATTATAAGATTGATTTATTGATTTATAAAGTGTAATATATTGTTATCTAAATAAAATTGAACCAACACATAAAAGTGTTTTAGTAAAAACAATAAACATAACATAAAAATTGGTGTCAGAAGTGGGATATGTGCTAAAATAACGTTAAGAAATTTATGATGACAATAAATTAACGGTGAATAAAATTCTTAAAAAATTAGCACGAATCAAATACACGAATAAAATAAATCTAATAAAATAAAAGTACATCGATTAAGTCGAACGGAAATTATAATAAATCAAATATAATAATAATATGAAACTAGAATAAGACTAAATCTTCAAATTCCAATTCTACGAAATCTATCATTGAAAATCTTCTACGTCGATATATCTACAAAATCTACTATTGAATCTTCAACTTCTACATGGTGAAAATAAATTCTGCGAAATCCATCATCGAATATTCAAACTACATCTTCTTGCCGACTTCAACTACATTTTCTTTGCCGACTTCAATTACATCTTCTTTGCTGATTCTACATCCAACTACAAGAAAAATCTGCAAGCTGCCAACAACCTATTTCAACGACTACTAGAACCAAATTCATCATCAAGTCAACGTTTGTTTAAACTTTATGCAATATATTATTCATCATATTCTGTGAGTAACTTTTGTAACAATTTTTCTTACTCAATCTATACACTTTCACATAAAAATGCCTACACTCACTATCGATACATTGATGAAGTTTGTTTCGACATTTGACGGAGAGAAAAGAAATCTGTATCCTTTTATTAAAGATTGCGATAATGTATACGAACTATGCTCAGAGCAACAAAAAAACATACTTCTAAAATTTATGATTCATTGCGTCGTAGGAAATGCCAAATACACAATTGCCAATTATAATTTTAAAAACTATGCCGAATTCAAATCATTTCTAATAAATACCTACGGTGAAAATAAACACACATCTCAGTTAGAATTAGAATTAAGAAATTGTAAACAAAACTTTAACGAACCGGTAATAAACTTCATTCAAAGAGTTGAAACTTGCACCAATAATTTTATCGGAGCTGTTCGATTTTCGAACAAGGACGATGAAGAATTGATAGGGAGAATAAAACAAATTGAAGACAGCGCTCTTAACACATTAATTTTAGGTATGAACAGTGAACTATCAACAGTAGTCAGGCTTTCGAAACCCAAAAATCTTATTGAGGCAAAAAATATCGCAATTGAAGAAGAAAAGTTTTATAATGCAGTTAGGGAAATGAACTCTAACCCAAATAAGATCAATCATAATTATTTCACCAAACAATCAAAGCCACACTCTCTAAATTCAGAACATAATCAATTTGTCAGTAATCTTACATCTCAAGACAATTTAAAATTTTGTAGATACTGTAAAAAATCAGGACATATCTTAGAAGAATGTCGGAAAAGACAATTTAATAACAACGTAAAAAAGCAATATCAACAAAATGCTTCAAACAACAAATTCCAAACTTATCAAACTCCTCGTAATTCTCAAAACTTCCAACCTCCTAATACTTCAGAAAATCGTCAAATTACTCGGAATGTGCAAACCATTCAGGCAGAATATTTAAATTCAACAAATAATGATCAATCTCAACAATTCAACAACAACGTAAAAAATCAATATTATCAAAATCCTTCAAATAATAACTCACAAACTAATCCAACTCTCAGTAATTCTAAAAACTTCCAACCTCCTAATAATTCAGAAAATCGTCAAATAACTCGGAATGTGCAAACTATTCAGGCAGAATATTTAAATTCAACAAATAATGATCAATCTCAACAACGATTGCAAAATGAATTGCAATTATCTTACTCTAATACTAATTCTAATGCATTTTCTCGAATCGAAAATCAAATTTTAAATACCATGACTTCTCAAACTTTTTCGTATGACAACTTCCTAGAAAAACAAAATGAAACATTTAACGTTAAATTTTATGAAATAGATGAATCTCTTCTTAATCAAAAGCAACCTATAGCACATTGTATTTCTAACGACAAATCGATGTCTAAAGGAATAGCTTTAGAAATAAGTTCAATGATCTCTAATTATGACGAATTATTAAATACACACTCTAAAGTAGGAGACGTATTAAAATCAACAGAAAATAAAAATAATGTTTACCATTTAATAACGAAACAAAACTTTTGGGAAAAATCAAATTACTTTTCTATCTTTCAAGCATTATGTAACTTAAAAAATATTCTACATAGTGATAAAGAAACAAATATCTCTTTTCCACGCCTTGATAGTGGTTTAGACAACTTAAATTGGGAAAAGATAAAGAAAATTATCCAATATGTTTTTCACAACTCAAACATAAATATAACGATATGTCATAACAAAATAATTAATCCTCATCACGACGAAATACCACAAATACTTAAGGAATATCATGACTCTCCTATAAGCGGACATTCGGGATATCATAGTACTTTAAATCGTTTACGACTCAAATATAAATGGACCAATATGCAAAAAGACGTTAAAACATATATCAGACAATGTGAATCTTGCCAGAAAAACAAAATATATCGTCAAAATCTAAAACAACCCATAGAAATAACTATAACTAGCGGAAAACCGTTTGAACGTATTGCCTTAGATATAGTAGGTCCATTACCTTTAACCGAAAGTGGAAATAAATATATTTTAACTCTTCAAGACGATCTTACAAAATATTCTCAATGTTACCCTATTCCTAATCATGAAGCAATGGCAATTGCATCTCAATTAACTAAAAATTTCATTTGTCAATTTGGCATCCCTGAAAAAATTCTTACCGATCAAGGAAAAGATTTTACTTCAAACATACTTAAAGAAGTAGCCAAATTTTTTAAAATCGAACAAATCCAAACCAGTGCGTATTCTCCTACTAGCAATGGTGCGCTAGAGCGTAGCCATGCTACTCTAGCCGACTATCTCAAACATTACATATCTCCAAGTCAAACCGATTGGGACGAATGGTTACCTTTTGCTATGTTAAGCTATAACACTACTCCACACACTGCTACAAAATGTACACCTTTCGAATTAGTTTACGGAAACTCACCTAAACTACCAACAGCTATAATAATACCCGAATTTAAATATACATACGATTCGTTTTTAGACAATTTTAAGCTCAAATCAACCAAATCACACGAAATAGCTAGAAAGAATCTAGTTGAAAGAAAAGAAGACACACAATTAAGGCATAACAAAAATAAAACCTTACGAAAATTTAAAATCGGTGATAAAATATATTTAACAAATAATGCTACTAAACTAAATAAATCTAAAAAATTATCTCCTAACTTCCAAGGTCCGTACGAAATCATAAAAGTCAACAGTCCTCTTAATATTACTATTAAAGTAAAAATAAATTAATCAAAGTTCACACTAACAGAGTGAAACTTGCTATTTTAGATCCCTAACAGTAAGTGGATTTAAAACAGATTACGACAATCATTACATTATCTCAAAAATACCATGTTTATTCAACCTTAAAATCACAATATACACTCTTACATACTATATAAAATTGTTATCAACTATGTAACCAAGATTTTATTTGTAAAACCTGAATGTAAAAGTTACTCTAAAATGTAATCCTAATAAGTGAAAATGTACAAACATAAAATTATTATATATTTATTCCAGATGTAAATATCTTAAATGATGATTGTTGTAAGTAATAAATAAATAAATAAAACCCATCTCCTCCATTACAATCACTTAAAATACCTTATGTACATCATCTCAATGTTTCTTATAATCATATATTTAGTGTATAAACTCATTTAAGTTACCAATAAGTTTATTCTTTAGGGGGGAGATGTTATGTATACTCAATACCATACCATACTATGTTTTATTCTGTATGACGTTCTATTTTCAAATGTCCTTCGTGCTTTAGAATAAAACAATTGAAGTATGAAACTTCAGTAGAATAAGAAAACAATTGAAACCTGAAACATTCTCACGATTTTCGTATTAATTATAAGATTGATTTATTGATTTATAAAGTGTAATATATTGTTATCTAAATAAAATTGAACCAAC